>CM077155.1:75822500-75984681 GCA_039583875.1 Platanthera guangdongensis | reverse complement strand
AATTTGGATGAAATCATCATAGCTGATATAGAGGCAGAAAACAATTAGTTGCTAAACTAAGCTCAGGCATAACCTCAAGCAGTTGCTCCAGCTCCAGTACCTCAAGCACAGCCTTAGGCTGAAAAGAAATTGACAAAGAACTACAAATTGACAAAGTTCTTCTGAAGGCTATTAATGCCTTATATGATGATCCTCAAGGCTCCTCTGAGGATGGTGAAGATGATAATGATGATTCTGATGATAGCCCTTCTACTAAAAAGAAAGTTTCAAAGAAAAGGAAGGCTCCTCCAGTTGCTGCACCCAAGCCTAATCCAACACTTGATACTCCTTATTACATTCTGCAGAAAATCACTCCTTACTCTGGGATGCCTGCCTGGATGTGGCTGTCCAAGAATCAGCAAAAGGAAAGAAAGAATAGCAGAAGATATTCTCCTCCACCTCAGAGACACAGGAAAGGTCCTCCTCCTCACCCACCTACTGTTGGTGCTTTAGGCAATACTTCTCAGAGGTCTACCTAATATGCTCAAACATACCAAACACAATATGGTAGACCCTCATCTTCTCAAGGAAGCAGCCAGCATAGGTACCCTTCAAGCAGGCATCAACATCAGCAATAACATCAACAACAACAACATTAACAACAACAACAGTAACAACAAGCTCCTGAACCACAAAAGGCTGACAGTCTTAAAATGCTAGAGTCTCCTCCCATTCCTTTTGTGGATCCAGAGACAGAGACTACTGCTAGAATGGCCAGGTTCCAGGAACTGGTTGGATTATCTTTGATAAACAAGGCTAAGGCTGAAGGAAAAGTTGCCTCCCAATTTTCAACAATTTCTAAATACAGGAAATAAGAATTAAAAATGTGTGAGAAACCTAACAAATTCTTTAATGTAGTTGCCTATTTGAATCTACACCCATAGGCTGTTGTGCCTAGACCAACATCTCTCAATATCCTTGGAGCTGCTGATATGACCATGTCTAAGAAGCAAGCAGCAGATCCAAATAGGGAGATCAAGTTTACACAGCCTACTCACAAAGAAAAAGATGAAAAGCAAAAGGAGAAAATGAAGAAAAAGAAATGAGTTTATTCTGTTTATTTTTTGAACTTTTTATTTATGTACTGTCACAAAGTTACATTGTAAATATCTGCTGCTATTTTAATTTTTTCTGCCAGATATATTTTTTACATTGTGATTGCTTTTATTTCATTTGTATTAGTGACCTCCCCTAATAGGGGGAGATTGTTGGATCTCTAGTTGATTTGGGCCAGGTTCACTAACTAGGATAATTAACCCACCATGTACAGTCAGGGTCATGATATTGTGTCCTAGAGTTTACGCTAAGTCCTTAGAATCAACCACACATGGACCAGCCAACTCAAGACAACAAAAGACTCAGACTTAGAAGAAAATCAGTTCAGAAAATTGAGTTCGACGTTCTTCGAACTAAGCTCGACGTTCGTCGAAATCAGCTCGACATTCGTCGAACTCAGCTCAATGTTCGTCGAACTCAGCTCGACGTTCGTCGAACACAGCTCGACGTTCGTCGAACTCAGCTCGATGTTTGTAGAACTCAGCTCGACGTTCATCGAACTCAGCTCGATGAAAGTCATGATCTGCTCGACGAACTCAGAGTCAATTCTCTGAGTTGGAGATCGACGATATTCCAGCTCAGGTCGACAAATTCTGGGAGATTAACTTCAATACATTAAATCCAGAATACTTTCTCTGAACTCAGGTTGACGAAGTTACATTATCAGCTCGACGAACTTGGAGCACAGAATTGGGAAGTTCATCACAGAAAGCAGTTAGTTGATCTCTGGTCGACAAACAAGAATTCCCCGGTCGACGAACACGACTTCTCTGGTCGACGATCTTTGATCTTAGGTCGACGAAATCTGTTCTATGGTAGACGATCGATGTGAAGTTCCAGACTTGGTATTTTCCCTCTTTTTGTCCTTATACTCATGCAGTAATTCCTGAATAATCAATGCTTGTATTCTCTAAATATAGCCATTAGTGGCAGCATTGATTATGGTCTTCATCAGGAATATTACTTGCCATTTTTACTAGGACAGTTGGGAAATCCATTAATGATGTATTCTCTCCATCCGCATTTCCATTCTCCCGGCAGTCAGCATTCAATGTAAAAGGATTTCAAAATTCAAAGGAGAATTAGATATAGATATATAAAAGAGATTTTCTTTTCAGTCGACAACAGAAAATAAGAAGAGACAGAACACCAAAAAAATATTCAAGAAAAGTTTTGTCTTTATCAAGGCATACTCCAACAAGCTTTCAAGTGACAATCAACTTCTATCTGTCTACAACTTTTTGGAGAATCTTTTCAAGAAGTCCTACTCATCATGCAAAACTCTCATTCTTCCTGAACAGATATCATCTCAGGGGAGCTTTGACACCATCAAGGATCCACAAGTTGAAAGATAGTAGTTGTTAACCTAAATCACCTAGAGGGGGTGAATAGGTGAGTTGTGCGTCTTTTGCGGAATAAAAAATCTTAGAACACAACACAGAGATATCTACCAAAATATCACAGACGAGACAAGATTTATAGTGGTTCCCCGATCTTGGGTACATCCACTTTCCCTCACCGATCTAGCAACGAACTAGACTCGGCTACTCCACTATCTCGGATTGAAAATCAATCCTACCCTCGGAACAAAGTTCCTACAATCTCAATCCAATCCGACTGGATCTACAACTCGGAAGAAACACCTTCCTACAAACTCGGAGTGGAAAACTCCTACACTCGGAGACAGATTCTCCTATTGAAATAAAATAGAAGTATTGAACAAATGCAAACAGTGAAATTCTCTGGTTCAGATCTGAAAACAGAAACTGGAATCTTCTTCTTGGCGTGCGGCTTTATCAGAAAAGTTGAAGAAGGATTCTCGGCAACCAGTAGATCTGAACTTCTTGCTTCAATGATCGCGCAGAAGATGAGTATGTGAAAACGATCCCGATCTGGAAATCTTCTTCTGTCTATTTCCTTGAAGATCGAAACCCTTGCCGGAGAAGAACAGAGGCGGCGGCGGCTTTCATTATGTGAAGAGAGAGAGGAAATAACGATTATTTTGGAAAGCGACGGCTGCAAAATGCAGACGAATTTTCACTTGAAAGATCTGTTTTTCTCATTAGGGTTTGTCGATTAGACAAGTCTTTTTATAGGAGTACTAATAACGGTCATAATTGGCTTTAATGACGTACACGTGGACCAATCATATCACGGTATTTGAAAATCTGTCAAATCTGGACTTAGAAGAAATTTCAGAGAAAATGAAGTCATATACACGAGTAGGTATTAAACTACTCGAGTAGGTCAAGGACTACTCGAGTAACCAAAGAGATTTTCCTCGGGTATATAAATCATGACTGCTCGAGTATGTAGAAGAGAATCTACTCGAGTATGTATAGTCAACTACTCGAGTATGTAGAAGATCTACTCGAGTATAAAAAAAGATTTCTCGGAAGGAGTTGAGCTACTCGAGTACAAGTTATACTACTCGAGTAGGCAGAATTGAAATACTAGAGTGGTTAGAGGAACTACTCGAGATAAACACTTAGAAATATTCTGCACACGGGAAAACTGCTACTCGAGTAGTTAGATTGAACTACTCGAGACGAAAGAAAGTATCTCGAGTATGTGAAGGACTTACTCGATTATATCTTAACTACTCTACACAGAGAAGAGTGTTACTCGACACAGTGTCGAGACTTACTTGAGTATATAAACCACCTACTCGAGTAAATGACTTAGAAGAATTCTGAGAAATAGAAATCTGGAACTATTCGAGTATGAACTACTCGAGAGAAAATAAGCTACACGAGTATGTGACTTGGACTACTCGAGTGTTTTACTTAGAATAGTTTGGAACCTGAATTCTGGGCAACTCGAGTAGGAAGAATGATCTACTCGAGTAGTGAAGTAAGCTACTCGAGTATGTCAATGAACTACTCGAGTGTTTTACTTAACTTCACGAGAGAAATAATTTTCTTACTTGAGTATGCAGAACTTTATACTAGAGTATTTCTCAAGCAATCTACTCGAGTAGTTAAGGACCTACTCGAGAGAAATACTTAGAAAAATTTCTGTCAGCAAAATTTTCTTCTACTAGAAGGGAATCAGCACCAAGTCCTTACACAGTCCTATAGCTTGAATATGAAGTGTATCCCAATAGAGAGGCTACACATGAGTCAACACTTTGGAACACACAATGAGGGATTACACTGTATGATCCTGTGTTTGATGACACATTGTAGACTGACATTGGTCTACACTTCCCGTTGGAATCCTGCAAACACATAACTCAAACAAAGCATCAAATATAAACTAATTCATCTTAGTTCCGGGGTGACTTCATCAAATTTGGGTTAATGTGGACATAGTTCCCAACAATCTCCCCCTATTTGTTGAAGTCAGAAACCTTTATAGTAAGGTGAATTATAGACATAAAAAGAATCTAAGTAGAAAATGTGTAAGCAAGAAATAGACTATGATAAAGGATAATTAGAGCAAAAACTTAGAATTATATAAATAAGAATATCCAAAATTTTCATTTCTACAGTCAATCATTCCACCCTCTCAAAGATCCTTGAAGATCACCCTTGATTCTGTCTGTCCAGTTTCTCTTGTTGTCTTCTCTGGTAGCAGTAGGGTTTTGGATAGTACTTGGGAGGTCTAGGAGAGGCAGCAAGGTTGTTCCTTCCATATTCTCTATCATAGATTCTTCTTTTTGTCATGGAATTCTCATAAATTTCCCATTCAGAGGAGCTGTAATGAATGTTCCTGCTCTCATGGAATTCCATAACTAATCTGAGGGTTTCTAAAAATCAGGAACTTGGAGGTTGGATACCAAACTTCAGCATGTTCAGTTGCTTTAGTAGGAGCAGTCCTGCTAGCAGAGGGGCCTTCACCATACTTCGTTTTTCTTCTTGTAGGTTTTGATCTCTGGAGGAGCTTTGAGGAATATATCTACAAGATCTTCTTCCCAGTCTTGAGCCTAGGTGTCTGGAGGGGCAACTGTGTCTCCAGGCCTGGGAGAGAAAGTAGGTTGCAGAGGAACAGCTGGGGCAGAGACATCTGTAGCTAGAGGGTTTAAATGATGAGGAATGATGTTGGGGTCAACAGCAAGGTCTGGCAGAATCTAATTGTGCATCCAGAGAGCAGTGGCATAGGTATGAAATTTGACACTTTGTATCTGTGCTAGCACATCGTCATGAATTATCTTTACATGAGCTTCCCATACATCTGACTTTTGAGCAGCTAACTTTTCTACTTGTTCTTTGAGTTCTTTGATCAATCTCTTCCCCTTTCTGATTTCAACAGATAGCTTCTCTATAGTGTCTTCTTTGAAAAGACCAACCTCTTCACAGATTTTCATTTTGTTAGCTTCATTTCTCTTATCTAGCTCTATTTGATTGTTTGCAAGGGTAACACCCTGTTCCATAACATTTCCAACACTAGTGATAGTTTGGTCTAGGGCTTTGCCACCAAGTTGAAATAGGTACTTGAGCTTGTCAGTGTTATGCTGAATTTCAGCAAAGCCTCTGCTCATCTCAGTCTTGAGAGCAGTTACTTTGTCAGTGACAGTCTTTAGAGAAGTGTCAAAATAATTTCTTTGTACTTAAAGAAGAAGTGCAATATGTTGCAGCAAATCTGAGGAGGAAGAGACTGTAACAGCAGCAGTAGAGGGAGCAGCAGTAGGGAGAGAAGGAGTTACCCATGGAGCTATTTCTTCAATGGTCACAGAGCTGTCAGCTCTTGTGGTATGAATTACAGCATCCCTTTCTTCTGTATCATGAGGGATGGAGAAATCTAGGTTTCTGAGAGGGGCCTCAGCTGGCTCAGCAGAAGGCATCTCAGAAATAAGAATGGTGTCTTACTGGTCTTTGAGGGCATCTGGAGATTTGGCTGGAGTTCTGGATGGAGAATGTACAGGAGACTGTGATGGAGTGGAGTCCTAGTGACTTTCAGAGGATGGAGTTGGAGGAGATAGAGGAGGAATTAGCATCACTTCTTCAGAGAGCTCCGCAATCATAGCATCTATGACAGAAGCTGTTGAGAGAAGAGATTCTGGAGGTATCTCATTTGAGGGAGTTGCTGGACTTTGTGGAGTATGAGGTAGGGAATGAATTGCTGGCTGAGGAGAGGGCTGCATGACTTGGCTAGAAGGAGCAGGCTCCCCCTCACTTAGTGCACCAGAGGAGCTGGCCACATGATGAGGAGAGGGAGATGGAGTCCAGTTCTCTAGAGCTGGAACCTCTGGAACATCTGAAATCTTTGCAGCTTGGGCAGAATTATTCAGCTTGAGCTCCCATCTCTGAATGGAAGAGATGGAGACCTTCTTCATGTGGTGAAGAGGGGTCCCTTTGGAGAAGTTGAAAAGTTGGGGATTTGTTTCACGGAGGAGCAGAGAGATTATTCTGGCATAGTTGGGGGGTTTTAAACTGTCCTTGATTTTATCCAGAATCAGCATACAAAATTGGAATTTCTTACGGCAGACAATGACTTGCATTATGTTGAAGAAATATGATGGAATGTGTCTTATGGAGTTTGTCTTGCACAGGAAAATTTTTCCAATAACATCAACCAGAAATTTGCCTTCTGCGTTCATGTCTGACCGTTTGAAGTACTGAGCATCAGTTGAAAAGCCACAGAATAGGGTTGTTCTATCAGAGTCTTCAGCAACTAAGTGATCTTCTTCGTCTACTATCGGCAGTCGGAGAAGTTTAGAGACAGAGGTCTTGTTGAGTTTAATTTTCAAACCTTTCACTTTGGATTTCAGGACTTTTCCATTCTTTTTGACCTTTAGATTGGAAAAGAATTCGGCTACTTCTGGGAAGAGAATCCGGCAGGCTCTTGTAGGATGAAGGAAAGCCCTGCGGTATCTAGAAGGATGAGCAAGTTGTCAAAATCTTCTGAAAGCTCGGCAATCCCGGCGATAATGAGTTCCGATCCTATGCCAATCTTTGAGACTGCGGCCATGATCCAGAAAATGGGAAAAACTCTGTCGCGGGGAAGAGGAAGAGTCGCGGCTCTGCAATTTCTTGAGTGAAGATGAAGCGGCGGACAGGGACTCGAGTGAATGGAAATGATTTCGTGTAGAGTGATATTTGTAATTTCGAATTTATAAAACACTAGGTTTAAGTCTAATCACTAGAAGAAAATAATTTAAAGTAAAGGCGGCACGGGAAAAATTTGAAAGCCAAACGGCAGATACACGAGAGGTACAAGAGGGTACTCGAGTACATAGAGGGGTTACTCGAGTAGGTCTAAAGAAGGTACTTGAGTATATAGAGAGTTACTCGAGTAGGTCTAAAGATGGTAATCGAGTAGGTCTAGAGAATCTGAAATGACTCGAGTAGATGAGGTGACTCACTCGAGTAGATGAAGTGTACTATACGAGTACTTAATTGCCTTACTCGAGTAAGTTAAAGGACTACTCGAGTAGGTCTGTTGAGTACTCGAGTAGGTACTTTGAGTACTCGAGTAGGTCAGGTTTTACTTGAGTCAGAGAAGGAAGAAACCTTTGAAAAGCCAGATTTTGACTAACCTTTTAATTTCCTTTGCTTCCTTGATATCCAAACTGCTCTAATCTTCCTTGTTGAGCATCCCAAGTTCAGTTTTGAAGAATGAGAACTTGGCCTCGTCCAGCGGCTTCGTGAAGATGTCTACAACTTGCCTGTCTGTGGAGACATATTGGAGATCTATGTCCCCATGCTCTACATGCTACCGGATGAAATGATACCTTAGCTCGATATGCTTTGTCCGGCTGTGCGAGACTGGATTGTTGGCGATTGCAATTGTGCTGGAGGAGCCGCAAAACAGTGGGATATTCTTGAACTTCATGTTGTAATCTTCGAACTGATTCCTAATCCAAAGTAACTGTGCGTAGCAGCTGCCTGTAGAGATGTACTCTGACTCGGCTGTTGAGATTGCGACACAGTTCTGCTTCTTACTACTCCAGGAGATTAACGTTCTTCCAAAGAATTGGCAACTCCCTGAAGTGCTTTTCCGGTCGTCTTTGCTACCTGCAAAATCTGCATCTGAAAATCCAATTAGTTCGCTGTCATTACTTCTTGGGTACCATAATCCAAGATTTGGTGTACCTTTAAGGTATCTCAAAATCCGCTTTGTAGCAGCGTAGTGAGATTCCTTATAGTTCACCTGAAATCTAGCACAGACACATGTTGAAAACATTATGTCAGGTCTACTGGCAGTAGGGTAGAGCAGGGATCCAATTATGCTTCTATACTTGGTTTCATCAAAAGGATTCCCTTTTTCATCCTTGTCTAGAGACATAGTTGAGCCCATTGGAGTCCTCATAGAGGTTGCGTTCTCCATTCTGAATTTCTTAATTAGCTCTTTGGTGAACTTGGTCTGCGAGATGAAAATTCCATCTTCAGATTGTTTCACCTGAAGCCCTAAGAAATACTTCAGCTCGCCCGTACTGCTCATTTCGAACTTCCCTTGCATAAGTTTTGAGAACTTTTTGCAGAGGTTGTTGTCTATAGAGCCTAAAATAATGTCGTCGACATAGATTTGTACTAACAAAATCTTGTCTTTAATTTCCCTAAGAAATAATGTCTTGTCTATCTTTCCCCTTGTGAACTTGTTCTTAAGTAGAAAGCTAGACAACATCTCATACCAAGCTCTAGGAGCTTATTTCAGACCATATAGGGCCTTGTGCAGGAAATAGACATAATCAGAAAGTTAGGATCAACGAAACCTGGAGGTTGTTCCACATACACTTCCTCCTTTATGTTACCATTTAGGAAGGCAGACTTTACGTCCATCTGATAGAGGGTGAAGCCTTTGAATGCAGCATATGCTAGGAACAAGCTTATTGCCTCCAGCCTTGCCACTGGAGCATATGTCTGGTCGAAGTCGATCCCTTCTTCTTGACGATAGCCTTTAGCGCCGAGTCTGGCCTTGTTCTTTATGATCGTCCCGTCTTCATCCATCTAGTTCCTGTAGACCCATTTTGTTCCAATGATGTTCTTTCCTTTGGGTCGTGAAACAAGTTTCCACACATTGCAGCGCTTGAACTTATTTAGCTTTTCTTCCATTTCCATTATCCACGATGCGTCTGAGTTTGCTTCCTCAAACTTTTTTGGTTCAACCTGCGAGAGAAAACTTAAATAAAGAATCTCGTTAGTTGTGCCTCTTCGAGTTTTGACACCGTCCCGGGGATCTCCTACGATCTGGTCCATGGGGTGATCCTTTAGATGTCTGAGCTCTAAAGTTCTTGCATCTGGATTATCTTCAATCACTGGAGTGATTTCTTCATCTAGGATGACTTCTTCATCTTGATCATCAGCCTCTCCAATAGGGGTTGGAGTAGTGATCTTGATGAACTTTTCGCCTTTGTCTTCGGACGATTCATCCAAGCTGGTTTCTTTCAGCTTTTCACCTGCATCTTTAATGAGAACACTAGACGGATTGCTTTGCAGCAAGCTCGTCTCATCAAAAACAACATGTATTGATTCTTATACCACTAGGGTTTTTCTATTAAATATTCTATTTGCCTTACTATGGCTAATATAACCTATAAAATTACCTTCAAAACTCTTTTTGCTAAACTTGGTGGTATGATACTTACCATTGCTGAGTACGAATCATTTACAGCCAAAGATTCTAAAGTATGAGACTATTGGTTTCCTGCCTTTCAGAAGTTCGTAAGGTGTCTTATCGTGGTCTTTGTTTATAAGTGCTCGATTTTGCACGTGGCATGCAGTGTTGAAGGCTTCGGCCCAGAAGTACTCCGGTAGTGAAGCATCACTCAACAAGGTCCTGCAAGCCTCTATGAGTGTTCTATTCCTTCTCTCAGCCACTCCATTCTGTTGTGGAGTACGAGGAGAGGAAAACTCATGAAAGATACCTAAGCTTTCACAGAATTCTGTCATGACCCCAGATTTGAACTCTATTCCGTTGTCACTTCTGATTTTGACTATGAAGCAGTTGTATTCATTCTGGACTTGCCTGACAAAATTAGTAAAGATGTCGAAGGTATCTGACTTGTGTTTCAGAAAGAACACCCACACAAAGCGCGAGTAATCATCAACAATTACCAATGTATAATCCTTACCTCCCAAACTTCTAATTTGCAGTGAACCAAACAAGTCCATGTGCAATAGATGGAGACATCTATTAGAGTCTTTGCCAATAACGCTTTTAAAGGTAGCCCTTGTTTGCTTGCCTTTTACGCATGCATGACATGGTCTATCTTTGACGCACTTGATATTTGGGGCATCACGTACTAAGTTCATTGAAAATAATGTATTAATAGTTTTGAAATTAATATATGCTAGTCTCTTGTGCCATTGGTCACCAGGAGACGCGCTATCTTTTGCTAAAAGACACACTGGTGTAGTGGAATCTATACAGATGAAGTTTAAACAGAAAATATTCCTGCTTCGAGTGCCGGATAGAATCGTTTCCATATTGTAACCGGATTTTATCAGGCACTTATCAGCGTGGAATTCAACTATGTATCCTTTATCGCAGAGTTGGCTTATGCTTATGAGATTGTGTTCCAATCCTTCGACATAAGCCACATCCGAGAAGGATACATTGCCATTAGTGATCATACCATAGCCTCTAGTGATTCCACGATCTGAACCTCCAAAGATGACCTTTGGTCCGTTCACGACTGGAGTAAAGTTCTGAATGAGGCTTCTAGTCCCTGTCATATGCCGAGAGCATCCGATGTCCAAGTACCAGATAGGCGTTTTGGTGGCCTTTGGACATACCTGCAATCATAATCAGTTTGCCTTAGGAACCCAAACATGTTTGGGTCCTTGGTCTCGGGTTAGAGTGCTCCCCCTACGAGTGTTAGCATTATGAGCGGTCTTTCTCATATTGCTGACATGAGGGGTTGCAGCATTTCTGGAATTGAACTAGCAATCTATGGAGAAGTGACCAACCTTGCCACAACACCAACAGTCAAATCTATTTTACCTTTGCCTCATGATCTCCTGCTTGACCTTTTGGAATTGTGGTCTAGCAGGGGCAGCATTCTTGGAGGAAGATGCCTCATGATGATGGCAATCACATGGCTTCTTCTCCTTTATAGGCTTTTCTATAACAGGCTTCGCGTTTTGTGCCTTCTTGAAGTTATGCCCATGATTGAAAGGGCCATAGCTCTGAAGAAAAACTTCTTTATAAGGTGCCTTAAAGACACTTTCGCCAAAGTTTCGGGGTCGATCCCATCCTTGATAGCGGGACTTTGGCTCTATATAGGTAGGCCTAGCAAAGTGCCCATAGGATGAGTCAAAATCAAACTCATTTGATGGAAAGATGACCTTTTTGAATGTAGTTTGATTTTGAGGGGCTTTCCCCTTCTCTTCGGCTAAGGCCTTTTTGGCGGCATTATTCTTCCGTTGATTCTTGTTTCTCCTAGAGGATTTACCAGGAGGTTCTTCATGGCCTAGTCCTGCTCCCTTGGCCTTTGCTGAGAATTCAGCAACGAATGGAAGAATTGTTTTGGGCTTCAAGAAACTTTCAACAAGTTTCTTTTCAGCCGCAAGCTGGGCTTCCAACTCTTTGATGATCTTCTCCTTAAGGTCAAGGTGCTCAAGAGCCTTGTTATATTCTTCAATAGCATTATTGAAGTTTTCTTTGATGGAGTCAGTCTTTGCAACTTTCTCTCTCAAGATGCTCTCTTCGGCTTTTAGATATTTTATCTCTTTAGCCTGAGTCTTCACGACTCGACAACATTTGTCGTTAGCCATGATTAACTCCGTGTACTGGGCCATTAGCTCTGACTCATCGTCAGAGGAGCTTTCCTCACAATCATGTTCAGAGACTTCAGAATCTGAAAGAGGGGTATGAGAGTTTATCTTCCCAGTGAACTGGGGCTCTTGATCATCATCTGTTTGAGCCATTAGCCCAAAATAAGCTTCTTCTTCTTCATTTGACTCAGATGAGTCAGAGTCACTAAGAGTCTTGCTCTTTTTGGCTATGAGGCTCTTCTCTTTCCTCTTCTTGTTGTGTGAGGATTTCTTTTCTTCTCTTCTACCACCCTCCTTCTTCTTATGAGGGCAGTCGGCGATGACGTGGTCTGGCTTATTACAACAATAGCAAATGATGTCAGTCGAAACATATTTGTTCTGTTTGGAGGAATACCTGTAATGGCTACTTGAGCCTTTTCTTTGCTGATCACCATCGTGTCGTGATATTCTATAGGAGGCATCCTTGCCTTTCCATTGCTTTTTCTTGTTCAAGAATTTCTTGAACTGACGTGAGAGCAGTGAGAACTCTCCTTCTGATAGCTTAGAGCCTGAGGTACTAGGCTCAGAAGTTTCTTCTTCTTCACTAATCTCTGGAGCTGGAGCAGGGGAGGCAGCCTTTGTCTTTCTGGAGGTGTCTGCTTTTAGAGCAACAGACTTTTCTTTGAGAGCAGACCTGCTCTTCTCTTCTTCAGCTTTCCTGTTGTTTAGTTGAAGTTCATATGACATAAGCTTTCCGAAGAGATTTTGTGGGTCTGTCTCAGCCAGCTTCCCAAACTCCCTGATGGCACAGACCTTGTTGTCCCATTCTTTGGTCAGGGATCTCAGGAATTTGTCATTCAGTTCTCCATTAGTGAATACTCTGCCATAGACCCTTATGCCATTCACTATCTTGAAAAAGTTCTCAAATGTATCAGTAATGGTTTCTTTGCTTCCCTGTCGGAAGGCTTCATACTTCTGATTAAGGAGGGATCTCTGATCATCCCTCACTTCTTTTGTTCCCTCCATTAAGGTAACCAAGTACTGCAACATCTCCTTTACAGATTGGCAGTGGATTAAGTTTTGTAGCATTGAGTCATCAACTGCACTTGCTATAATGTTTTTAGCTTTATTGTCCAGTGAGACAAGTGCAATCTCGTCCTTGTCCAAATCCATCAGCTTCTTTGGAACCTTCTTGGAAGGATCTATAGTGGAGACAGTCATAGGGACATAAGGACCTTCTTCAAGTATCATGAAGATCCTTGGATCCACATCTTCCATAAAAATTTGATCCTTTCTTTCCACATGTGGAAGTTGTTCTTGTTGCACAGGGGAAGCTTGGCAAAATCCTTTGTCTTGTCCATGATAGATAGATCTCAATTAACAACTATATGCAGGAACTGATCAAGGTGTTAGCCTTTTAACGATCAACCTACCTCTGATACCAATTGAAAGATAATAGTTGTTAACCTAAATCACCTAAAGGGGGGTGAATAGGTGAGTTGTGCGTCTTTTGCGGAATAAAAAAAATCTTAGAACACATCACAGATCTATCTACCAAAATATCACAGACGAGACAAGATTTATAGTGGTTCCCCGATCTTGGGTACATCCACTTTCCCTCACTGATCTAGCAACGAACTAGACTCGGCTACTCCACTATCTTGGATTGAAAATCAATCCTACCCTCGGAAAAAAGTTCCTACAATCTCAATCCAATCCAACTGGATCTACAACTCGGAAGAAACACCTTCCTACAAAGTCGGAGTGGAAAACTCCTACACTCGGAGAGAGATTGTCCTACTGAAATAAAATACAAGTATTGAACAAATACAAACAGTGAAATTCTCTGGTTCAGATCTGAAAACAGGAACTGGAATCTTCTTCTTGGCGTGCAGCTTTATCAGAAAAGTTGAAGAAGGATTCTCGGCAACCAGTAGATCTGAACTTCTTGCTTCAACGATCGGGCAGAAGATGAGTATGTGAAAACGATCCCGATCTGGAAAGCTTCTTCTGTCTATTTCCTTTGAAGATCGAAACCCTTGCCGGAGAAGAACCGAGGCGGCGACGGCTTTCGTTCCATGAAGAGAGAGAGGGAGAGAGGAAATAACGATTATTTTGGAAAGCGACGGCTGCAAAACTCAGAGGAATTTTCTTCTTGAAAGATCTATTTTTCTCATTAGGGTTTATCGATTAGACAAGGCCTTTTTATAGGAGTACTAATAACGGACATAATTGGCTTTAATGACGTACACGTGGACCAATCATATCACGGTATTTGAAAATCTGTCAAATCTGGACTTAGAAGAAATTTCAGAGAAAATGAAGTCATATACACGAGTAGGTATTAAACTACTCGAGTAGGTCAAGGACTACTCGAGTAACCGAAGAGATTTTACTCGGGTATATAAATCATGACTACTCGAGTATGTAGAAGAGAACTACTCGAGTGTGTCTAGTCAACTACTCGAGTACTTTAGAAGATCTACTCGAGTATAAAGAAAGTTTCTCGAGAAGGAGTTGAGCTACTCGAGTACAAGTTATACTACTCAAGTAGGAAGAATTGAACTACTCGAGTGGTTAGAGGAACTACTCGAGATAAACACTTAGAAATATTCTGCACACGGGAAAAACAGCTACTCGAGTAGTTAGAGTGAACTACTTGGGAGGAAAGAAAGTATCTCGAGTATGTGAAAGACTTACTCGAGTATATCTTAACTACTTGACACAGAGAAGAGTGTTACTCGACACAGTGTCGAGACTTACTCGAGTATATAAAACACCTACTCGAGTAAATGACTTAGAAGAATTCTGAGAAATAGAAATCTGGAACTACTCGAGTATGAACTACTTGAGAGAAAATAAGCTACTCGAGTATGTCACTTGGACTACTCGAGTGTTTTACTTAGAACAGTTTGGAACCTGAATTCTAGGAAACTCAAGTAGGAAGAATGATCTACTCGAGTAGTTAAGTAAGCTACTCGAGTATGTCAATGAACTACTCGAGTCTTTTACTTAACTTCACGAGAGAAATAATTTTCTTACTCGAGTATGCAGAACTTTATACTCGAGTATTTCTCAAGCAATCTACTCGAGTAGTTAAGGACCTACTCGAGAGAAATACTTAGAAAACTTTCTGTCAGCAAAATTTTCTTCTACTAGAAGGGAATCAGCACCAAGTCCTTACACAGTCCTATAGCTTGAATATGAAGTGTATCCCAATAGAGAGGTTACACATGAGTCAACACTTTGGAACACACAATGAGGGATTACACTGTATGATCCTGTGTTTGATGACCCATTGTAGACTGACATTGGTCTACACTTCCCATTGGAATCCTGCAAACACATAACTCAAACAAAGCATCAAATACAAACTAATTCATCTTAGTTCCAGGGTGACTTCATCAAATCTGGGTTAATGTGGACATAGTTCCCAACTCAAGTCATCTCAGTTGCTTTGTGAAAAGAGAAGACAACAACTAGTTTTAGTTGTTTTACCACACTGTACACAGGGTTCTAGCTCCCTTCAAAAGTTAAACACTTGGTTGCAAGTCTCCTGATCAAAAGACTTGATTTGGTTTTTAGGCACCTGATCAAAAGCCTAAAGGGTTTCCTGATCTACCAGAAGCAGATCTTGTGGTGACAGGCACCGGAGCAAAAACCTGATTGGTGGTAGGTCACCTAATCAAAAACCTGAGTGGATTCCTACCAAGGTGGTAGAAGAGTGGATGTACCCAAGTTTTAAGGGAAGCACTATAAAAATTCTTGTGTCATCTGTGTTGCTCTCTCATTTTTATTGTGTGCTGCTTGTTGTGTAGTTTAGTTTTTATTTCTACACTCTCTGATTACACTTATAAGTATCATTATTTTACTTATGCAAGAAAAATCTGATAGTATTTTAAAACACTCTATTCACCCCCCCCCCCCCCCACCCCCTCTAGAGTTAAACAGTCTAACCTCACAGGTGGTATCAGTGTATACCACCACTTTCAGACTACTCTATAGAAGGGACATGGGCTTTTCTTTTCTTGGATACATGGATGTTGATTATGGTGGTGACTCGGATGATCGGAGATCAACTTCGGGTTATGTTTTCACTTGTGGATCAGCTTGCATCTCGTTTTATAACAAGAAACAAGATTCAGTATCAGTGTCTACTATGGAAGCAGAGTATAGGGCTTCAGCCTTGGCTGCTCGGGAAGCCATCTAGATGAGGAGGCTTATAGAGGATGTTCATGAGTAAGTGCAAGGTCCTACTTTGCTCCGTGGTGATAATGATAGTGCTCTCACGCTGGTGAAAATCCAGTGTGTCATGCAATGACCAAGCATATTGAGATCGTGCACCATTTCATAAGGGAGAAAGTGTTGGAGGGATCTCTTACGGTCGGGCATGTTCGGAGTGAAGACAATCTTTCTGACATCTTCACGAAGCCGCTGTCGAAGGGACCATTTTAGCGATTACGAGGCTTGCTAGGCTTGATCACCGCTTCTCACTTCAAGGGAGAGTGTTGAAATTTGTGAAGTGAAAGTGGGTGATGGTTTAGGCCGGACGGTCTGAGTGGTCTGAGTCTGCGGCATGGGCGAACTGATGGTTCCGGCCTGGGTGACCTGGCCTGGTTGGACTTGGTGGCTTGGCAGTTCTTGTGGAGCCGCCTGTGCGGCCTAGTGTACGGCCTGGGCGGACTGATGTGCGGCCTGGATGGTCTATGGCCAGGGAAGTCTTGACGGCTTGGGTGTCTAGTGGTGCGGCCTGAGCAGACTATATATCTCGGTCTGTTGGCGGTGCTCAGCTTGGTCTACGGTCTTGCAGTCAGCTAGTTCTAGGGGTAACCAGGTAGATTGGAAGTTGTATCCACGGTGTTGTAGCGGACTTGTTTTGCATCCGCGGAGAGCTCCTTTGCGGACTGGCTTTGGAGATGGGTTTTATGATGCAGGACTGGCGTCACACCAGCCTGCCACCCTGCCTGGCATCACACCAGCAAGTTGAGTCTTGGTTAAGTATTGCGGTCTAGTTTTTCCTATTTGTGCGGGTTGAAGAGAACTGTTTGCTATTTGCAGGTTGCGCGGCTAACACTGAGGAGCCAGGATTTTGGCTTTGACTGCGATCAGCATTAGTGAAGTTTGCGGTTTCAATCGGCGGTCTCAGCAGGTCGCTTCTGCGGCTTGTCAGTTTCTTTGCTTTAGTTTTTCAAGTTCAATAACCTGTCCGCCGGACTCGGGCAGGTAGGCGGTCTGTAGTTCAGTAGCAGCTTGTAGCAGTCAGCGAATAACGGCTTGTTCGCGCGACCTCGCGGTCTCGGCGGACTCCGTGTTCTGTTCGTCTTCTAGCAGCAGCAGCAGTTCGGGCGGCCTCAGCGACTTTGGCGGACTGGGCGGTCTCGACGGTCTCTGGTTCTGTCAGCTCGAATTGTTTTACTTGTAATTTTTTAGTGTTCCTGTGTACTGGTGAAATCATGTCTCGACATGTATACCTCACTCTGTAAAGAAGAAATAAATATATGATCCGCTTGCCCCTGTGATTGTTTTTTGGTTGTTGAGCTTGCTTTCCACATGATCAAGGTGTGATCTTGATAGTTCTGAGGATATTAATTTGGCGCTAGAATATCTAATTGACCACTTTGAGAAAATTCAACAGATCAATCTTGGGAGCTGATCTCCTGGGGCAGGACGACCTGGTCGGACTGTAGAACCGAGTCCGCTGGCGAAGAGCTGGGACTTGCTGAATATGCCAATTCTTTGTCGATCTTGGCAGACTGGAGAATGGAGACAACCGCTGATGGAGCATGAGACCATGTAACCTTACACGCATTGGGGACTTTGGGGTTAACACAATCCCCGCACATTTTTAAGTTTCTAGAAACTTCAAAAATGTTAGCTTAACTGCCGAGTCCGCAAGCCTCATTAATGCTGTCAGCGCTATAAATATCATCGGAGGTTCTGTATTTACCAACAATTACCATCGCCACGGGTCGCTTCTCACCCATTGCGGTCTTCACTTTGTAGTCCTGCATGGCATGACTTGGTGCATTCTTCGGTAGCCTCACTTCCAAGGATGAGAAGCCAAAGCCGCGAATGAAGACCAAGAAAGTGGTGAAGAGAGGAGCGCCTGTCTGCTCCGTTGGAGAAAGTTCCCAGAGCAAGAAGCCGGCTGTGGAAGCAGTCCGCCAAAATGATGAGCTCACACGTGAGAAATCTGGGGATGCCACTGCATCCCATTCTGTAAACCCACCAAAGTGCGCATACGAAGCGCTGAATCCTCCTGAGACTGCTGACAATCAGAAACCCGTGAACTCATTGAACATGTTCCGTATAAATAACGAAGCCGAAGTTTCTTCAATGGATGCCCAGTAGCTTATCATCGGTCTGGATCAAGATAAGCGACCTGCTGGAGAGGAAGCTGAAGAGGGGGTGCCATTTCAGGCACTAGTTGTTGCCAACCCATAGGTAGTCCGCGAGAATCAGCCGGACATAGGGTAGGTCTCCGCGGACTCCTCTGAGAAAGGAGGCTCATCTGGGAAGAAAAGAAAGAGGGACAAATCCACCATCGCAGAGCGGCTTGAGAAGAAGTTGTGGGTAAAGAAGGATAAGACATCTCCGTGCGGACTGGGGATGTGAGCTTGCAGCACATGTCGCGAGAAAAGGAAGTTTCTGAAGGGGCCACGTTACACCGGAGGCCCATATCCCTGGAAATAATTCCCTCTCGACAGTCAGTCTGTCAACTAACGAAATACTGAACTATATAGATATCGAGCAACTTGATTTCATAAATCAATCCTTATTGGAGGTGTTGCAGCCCGAGGTGAAAATTTTGGGGGTTAAGATTGGCGAGCACCCCTTTTCATCTACTGTTGAGGCGGAAGAGAAGGCAAAGCTGAGGAAGAAAATTGACGAGCAGAAGGAGAAGATCGCCGCCAATATGGCGATAGTGGAGGCGGCCTCGAAGCAGATCACGTCGGACAAAGAAGCCGAAGATGTACGAGTTACTGCTGAGCTATTGCAGACAAGTAAAATCCAACCGGCGCCAAAGTAATTTAAGCGTCAGTGTCTTTACATGTCGACACGATGGAAATCGAGGTCAATCAAGATTATCACTGAGACTGATGATATAGTCGTTTCAATGAGCTCGGTGGCTGAGAAGAGAACCATTGTCCATCATGAATGGAGGAAGCGGTTAAGCGCCTCTGATCCAGAGCGGACAAGGCGCCAACTCGCTGTCTTCGATAGTCACCAGCTCGCTATGGACTTTGCCAAAAGTGATCTTTTATCTCTGCATTTTGAGTCCGTTGCGGCCTGGATTTGAATATGAACTTGGCTTTCTTTGTTGCAGGAATGAGGTTGCCACCAGGCTCTGTTGAGACTGGCGTGATTGTGCCTACACCAGATGCTGCAGCTGACACGATCTCACTTGATGAGTTCACAAAAAGAGAGAGTCCGGCCTGGACAAAATTACATTGTTAGAGAAGAAATTTCAAGATGAAATTATAGAAATTCGACCTGAGTTAAAGAGGGGGGTAGAGCGTGAGAAGGCTCTGAAGGATCAGGTCGCCAACATCTCGAGGGCGCTGGAGAGGTGCGATAAGGAGAAGAAGCGGTTTGCTGACGACGCCCGCTTCTACAAAGGAAAATATTTGGCGCTGGTGCGGGAGGACAAGTGCAAGCAGGCTGCTGAAATGCCGGAGGAGAGGCTGTGACTGCCAGATCGCGCCGCTCCATCGGAAGCTCCAGTTCCAGTAGAAGGGATCTAGCCCGCCGTGGATGAGATATCAAGGCCGGCGACCGAGCCAGTCATTCCTTTGAGCCGGGTAGACCGGGAGGCCGCACATATGCATAGGACCATCAACTCTGTGCATCGCCATATTTATGATTTGTATGGTGAAGTACTTCAAATAAGTGACCAAGCGGCGCATCTGTGAAAAGACAGAACAGAGCGGCCTGTGCGATCTGAGAATAGAGACTGCTGAGGCCGCAAGATTGTGAACTATTTGATTTGTTGATGTATAATTTGTTATTTTAACAATTCTTTAATTTCTGCTGTTAAGTGATGTATGAACTGCGATATTGCATTATTGCTTGAATAATGCTGCGGCCTGCGTGACTTGAAATCTGCGCAGGATTGTGAACGAACTTTGCGGACTGATGTCGTGTCCGCTTCTTTAATTTGAAATATGCTTATGAATCGCTTTGCAGGTAGAAAACTGGCCAACAGCGTGGACTTGGCTCTTTGTCTGTGAAACCTTATTTTAGTTTGCTGAATTGATTGTGAGTTGGGCGAACTGACTGATCATACTACGCGGTCTGCCTGAAAACTGTCATAGCTCATTGCTATAAATATAGCCTCGTTGTTTCTTCTAGGCAGGAACGCGACCGAAGCAGAAGTCTCTGCAGCCTCAGACAATGGTGTCCGCCAGAACTGATGCTGCGGTTGCCTTCCAGGCTACCGATCACAAGATGTGCAAGGTAACTGAAGCCGACCTGGAGGCTTTTGTAGAAAAGCATATGGCGGACTCACCAATATTCGCAAGGCTTCCAGCAGATGAAGAAAGATTGAACTTTTCCACTGCGACCCAGATTGTGGTGCCCGTTGATTATTTTGACAATAGATTCAAGTTACCCTTGCTCTGGGAATTAGCAAAAATATTTGAGCACTACGGAATGGTGTCGGGCCAGCTCGCGTCCAATACCCTTACCGCAATCTATAGCTTTATCATCTACTTGCAATATGAGAATATCACATTCTCCTTGAATATTTTTAGAAAGATATTCTCAGTCCACTCCATAACTCTAAGCGGATGCCACCCGTACAAGGGTGTAATATACTTTTACTACTGAGGAATGAAGGTGATGGATCTGCCGAATAAGGTCCAAAACTAGGCCTCGCTATTCTTGATCTTTGAAGGCTAGCTGGGATTCACACACACCTATCCGCAGGAGCGCGCGAACTCCGTCTTCAAGAGCATCAGGCTTGACGTGGTCGAGGCCACCATCATTGAGTTTCACGCGGGAGCAAGGCTGGATATCGAACATTATATCTTGCTGCTTGCGAGCCTTGGTGGCGTAACTCGCGAAGACAGTAAGCCTCGCAAACTTATTTTATATTCGCTGCGACCTGCACTTTGTTGACATTATTTTCTTCTTGTAGCAGTCTTGGCGGTCCCTACAAATCCGCCACAAACACCTGGCAGCCTGACCCCCCACCTCCCCCCCTCAAAGTGAAAGGAAGCAGGAGCTCGTGAGGAATAGAAGGGACGAGGGCGATCCCGCCACGGACTACTCTTCAATAGAAAGCTTCAGGATGCAAGGTTTTGGAAACCGCTAGAAGGATCTGCGGGGCAACCAAATGATCCACCAGCACAGCAAAAATAAACATGTCCTCCTATCTACTACGCTTCCATCATGGAGAAGTCCGAGGATATCCCGCCATGCACACGTCACGATCTCCGCGCTTTATGGAAAGCGCAATCTGCGCGACCTGAAGTAAATGCCTCCTGCCGAGCTCCCGCTCCTGGCCGTGCAAGCTAATGCGAATAACGTTGTCAACAGCCACTTTCTAGGCTGCTTGACCAGAGACCTGCTTAAATAAAATAATAAACTTCTGCAGGAGATGAAAACGCTTAAAGAAAGAAATAAGAGGTTAGGAAAAAGAGTTGCTCTGTAGAAGGAAGAGGTAGCGGTAAGCTTTGTATTCGCAGCGGTTTCCCTTTGAAGTCTGCGGTGACCTGACGCTTCTATTTTTTATCTTTCTGCAGCTCACATACGACCTGGGGAATAAAAACTTCAAGGCCTCCATCCTCCCTTTCGTGAAGGAAAGTGTCGAGGTCGCTATTGAGAGGTTCATTGACGGCGGCTTCGCTATGGAGGGTGTGGATGCCGTGACATTTATCCAACTCTTTCCTGAGTTGGAGGACCAGGTCGCAGCAATGGAGCGGGCTGCTAAAGGAAAAGAAGCAATTGATGAGGTTGAGGAGGAAGAAGATGAAGAAGAAGAAGATGATGAAGAAAAGGAAGAAGGTAGCGGTGCGGCCGAAGATATTACTTATGATGCTGGCTCAAGCCAGCGAGGTGGAGTTCAGTCGGCCGAGTCCGATTTATCTCCATCTAGCTCTGCTGACGAGAGCTCGCTTGGTGAGTCTGCGGTCAGCAAAAGCTCAGATAGCAGCAGTGGATGCGGCTCGAAGGGCTACCCCCCTGAAGTCAACATAGAAGGATCAAGCCCTGATGCTACTGTCGAAAAGAAGCGGAAGAGGTCGACGACATAAGATGTATTTTGTTTTTATTATTTTTTGTAAAGGAGATGACATACTCAGGTTTGGAGGCCGCCAACTTTATGAAAGTTGTAATTTGATATTGATGAAATATTAATGGATATTTTGGATCAATTCGCGTCTTCTGTAATGCCCATTATTCATTTCTTGTATTTCAATGCTGTCTGAAATGTGTAATCGATGAGCGAACTCTATAGTTAATTAAAACCAGTCCGCACATTATAGAAACCAGTGCGCGACATTTGATTTTTCAGCTCGCCAATTAGAAGTTAATCTTGGAAAATAATTCAACTATAGCTCGCCGCAACATGAACGAGGTTAAAGTTATTTGCTAGCTTGCCAAAATAATAGAACATCAAGGCGGACTCTGGCGAGTACCATTTGTAGTCCACAATACCATTGACCAAAACTGGCAATAAACCTTTGCGAGCATAAAAAAACATTGATATTAAATGTTGCGTACTCAGAGAGAGAATTATTGATAGACTGCGAACTGAGAGAATTATAGATTAATCCCGCGATCATAGAAAGTTACGTTACAGTCTTAAGTGGCCAAGCGGGCAGGTGCGCACGGAGTCCATTACATTCCTCGCAGGGTCATGAGAACTGTAAGTCACATCACACAAGTGTCTTTGGTAGCATGTCAGATCAAGAACTATGGACTAAGTAGATTACCATAATTGAGTCTGACTTAACAGATGATTCACTGCTAAGGTGACCAAGAGGGCAGGTGCAACGGAGCCATTACTTTCCTCGCAATGTCACAGAAGCTGTAAGAACAAGAAAATTGGCGGACTGGGCGGATACCAAGTCACAGTCCGCACTTAATTGAATAGAAATGATTCACAGCTTAAGTGACCAAGCAGTCCACTCCTTGCCAGTTTCCTGTGAAGAATGAGCTATAGACTTGTGTGACCAAGTGAGCAGGTGCGGCCGGAGCGGCATATCTTTCCTCGCAGGGTCTCAAAATCTGTACAATCAATGGAAAGGTTTACAACCCTCTTGCCTGGAGTACAACCCAAATTAATCTTTCGGGCAGGAGCGGCTGGAGCTGCATTGCTTTCCTCTGAGATCAACAAGGCTGTGGGCCTCCTGTAGGAACTGCTTAAGGGTATCAAAGAGTATTCGAGGGTCACAAGCTAAGATGATCTGTGGGCAGGTGCGGCCGGAGCAGCATTGCTTTCCACACGCGATCATCAAAGTTGTAATGATATCCCTTATAAGGAGAGGTAGAGCTAGCACCCACCCTGTCCCTCCATAATGTAGAGGTGGGTTTAGATACCGACCGGGATCTGAAATTCAGTAGCCCGCAGCGCTAGAACCTGCAAGCTCCCACTACACTTTGTGAAATCTCCCCGCAACACGTGGTCTCTGTGGTGTTACGCTAATGACAACAGTTCAAGGGGAGGTCCCAGCTGAACTCGGTGATGTCTCCTGGTGTCAGGCAACCGTTGTAGTTGTTCAAGAAATAGAAAGCTCTTGGAAAAGTGTTAGTAAGGGGACTTTGATCAATAATAACTTTTGAAAAAAAGTTTACATAGGGAAAAGAAAGGGGGTTCAGGAATAGAACCATTTGAGATCATCCCCACTCCATGTATGTAATACCACTTCTCCTTCATAAGTTTGGAAGCGGTAAGCCCAGTCTTTAGCTCCTCTTTGATAATGAATGGGCCAGCCTAATTTGGATTAAGCTTCCCCACTGAGCCGGCTCTTACAGCAACATCAACTTTTTGAAGAACTAGATCTCCCACTTGAAAGTGTTTGATCCTTACATTCTTATCAAAGTAACGGGCCATTCTCCTCTTTATTTCTTCTTGCCTTATTGCTCCATTATCTCTGATCTCTTCAATATGCTCTAAATTGACATTCATCTCTTCAATATTCATCTCATGCCGATCCTCCCAGCCTTGTCTAGCAAGTAGAACTCTTGGTGATGACACCTCAAACTCAACTAGAATAAGAGCCTATGAACCATGAGAAAGCATAAATGGAGTTTTTCAAGTTGCAGATGAATGTGTTGCTCTTAAGGTCCAGAGGATCGAATGAAGTTGATCAGCCCAACTGTCTTTGAGATTCTGAACTTTCTTTTTAAGCAAGCTGAGAATCTGCTTGTTAGCTGCTTCAACCTGGCCATTTCTCCTGGGATGATGGACTGATGCAAAGCGCATCTCTGTTCTGATCTGCTTGCAAAAACCAACCATCTCAGTGTTGTTGAACTGTGGCCCAATGTCTGTGATAATTGCCATCGGAATACCATGCCGGTACACTATCTCGCCCCAAATAAAGTTCTTTACAACCTGAGTTGTTGTTTTAGCCAATGCTTTGGCCTCGATCCACTTTCTGAAATAGTCAATCATTACTATGATGAAGCATCGTTTCCCTCTTGCCATGGGAAAAGGACCAATGAGATCCATTCCCCAAACTGCAAAGGGCCAAGGGATTTGCGATTGATCTGAGAAGCTGGGCTGATTGATGTTGAAGTGGAGCAAACTTTTGGCACAGAGCACATTTTCTTGCATAAGCCTCAGAATCTTTCTTCATTGTAGGCCAGAAATAACCTTGCCGCAGGATCCTTCTTTCTAGAGTCCTTGCTCCTGAGTGACTTCCACACTAACCAGAATGAACCTCATGAAGAATAGTAGGAGCTTGCTCTTTAGAGACAAATATTGCCATGGTTGACAAGAAGGTCTTTCTATATAAAACCCATGATACTAAGTAGTAGTAAGTTGCTTTTATTTTGAATGTTTTCTTATTCTTGATCGACTGATGAAAGTTTCATATTTACATATAAAGGATGATTAGCTCCATATAGGAGGAGCGCTGATTGATTTGCATTAACTCTTCCTCATCCACTGTCGGGCGGAAGAGTTCAGAAGTTGTTCCCCCTGATGGAAGTACATGCATAGCAAGAACATCTGCTTCTTCATTCTCAGCTCTTGGAATATGCTCAATTGTAAAACTTTTAAACTTTCCAAAATCTATCTTGACGAGAGCAAGGTATTTCTTTAAAATCGGTTCTCTGGTTTCAAAGTTGTCGAGGACTTGTGAAGCCATTTGATGCTTAAGATCACGGCAGTGAACCGGTCGCACAAGTAATATAAAATGGGGGCTTTCCCAAGTATCGATCTCTCAAGAACACAGTAAGGTGTAGTTAATTTTGTGGAGGACCTGAGATTGAAGTCCTTAAGTCGGCGGTAACGATGGGGGTTTTTGTATTTGAGGACAAAGAAAATAAAACACTATCAACTACTCCTATGCAACGCCGCTATGCGATGCTTCGCCATGCGGGATGGAAGACTAGTCGGGCCGTTATGCACCGAATCACTAGGCGGATGGGCGAGCAGGCTTGTGGATGAGGTGGTTGGAATAGCGGAATGATGGTCGTGAGCACCTCTTCACTACGCACGCCACTAGCAATTGCTAGTGCGGCAAGGGTGGATGGTGGTGGATGGAATATGGCGCAACTCGAGCAACTTAAGTAGTAAAATGAAATAGGAATCACATAGATATGAAACACATAACATATACAACCAAAGTGCACTTCATTAATACAAATAGATTTAAACACCGATATTCAACAAGAAAGCAAGAACAAGTCAAGAAATCGACCGAATCCGAAGTCTTGCTGAGTATTCACGGTTGGAATCGTCGGGTTATCAATCCGGGTCCAAGCTCGGTCCTCAACTGCGTCCGGGGTAGAGAAGGGCTGTCACCACCTTCCAATGGCCCGTCTTCTTCATGTCACGATTGCGGAAGAAAGTTGCAAGCTTTCCTTTGCTTGTTGGCGATGGAGTCAAACCTTACTTGAAGCTCACAGATGAAGGAGAAGGCCGAGAGGAAGCTCCGGCTTGGATTTGGCGGTGAAAGTTTTCCCGGAGCACCTCCCTAGGGTGGAAGATGAAGGGGAACGGCGGAGAAGGCGAAAAACGACGGAGAAATGTCGAGCGATCCCGAATTAGGGCAGAACATGCGAATTTATAGATTGCAGAAATTATAATGCACACGACCAGTGGAGCACGACCAGTGGTCGTGCGCACTATGTCCAGTGGTAGTGCGTTTTTCCCAGCAAGAATTTGGAAGAAAATGGAATCAATGCACACGATCAGTGGCGCACGACCAGTGGTCGTGCGCAATGTGTCCAGTGATAGTGCGCATACCCGAGGCAGATTCTAGAAATCAGGGAACATTGCGCACGAGTAGTGGCGCACGACCCGTGGTCGTGCGCACTATATCCAATGAGCGTGTGCGGTATTCCTGCTTCCAAACGTCCCCGTAACACGCACAGGACCCCTAAACCCAGCACTGATATGTGCAGACATTGCAGATGAGCACAAAAAGGGAGTACAAATATTAAAAGTACAAAAATACACAACCACAGGCCAAAGTGTGCACTTCCTATGGAAATAAAGATAAGATGAAATATATACGATAACGAACTAAAAGTGAAGTGCAAATGTGTGAAAACTAGCCCAGATGAGTTCAAAAACCCTATATAAATCAGACTCATCACACCCGCAGACTTAATTGTTTGCGCGTCCCGAGCAAACAAAATCTAAGCAGATAGGGAAAATGATTTAGCTAACAAAGAAATTGAAAAACAAAGTACCATGCGAAGTCGCATGCGCGCGTGCGTAAAAATACAATAGAGAAAATTTCTAAGTATACAGAATAGTTTATATTTTTCACAATGCGTATCAAAATTTTATTATTACTCAAAAATTGAATCACAGTGAATCATCCGGTCATGCGTAGGGAGAAAGTAGACTAATAGATAGGAGAGCATTGCCAAAGATCGGGGCTCGGGATAACCTCCAAAGGAATCCACCAATGTCGGTGACCATATGCTTTCCCTTTTGCATTCTCTCCACCGCACTGGTTTGGTTCACACAGGAATCAGTGTGACTTTAGGTAAAGAGATGGGGCTTGGGTTTCGGTGAGGTAAACAAAGATAAACAGGAAGTCTATGCACCTAACCCAAATGAGCTAGTATAAAATGAATCCCTCTACTAAGCAAAATACACGCAGGTACACCACACCCCCAGACTTAATTTTTCAAATATGGGTGTGTGTACCACCTACTCCAAATACAATCTCATTTCCAAAACGATTTTCAATTAAAACTTTTTCTTTTCAATTGTTTTTTTAATTAACATCTTTTTTTCTTTTTCAAATAACTTATCGTTTAACAAATTCAGCACATATAAGCTTTGGAGCACATCCACAAATTCACACATAAAGCACCACATCAACACCCCAACATGAAAAATGTAAAACTCTAAAGCTTGACTTGGGATTGCGACTAGGATTGGCTTTGAGGCTTTGGTGAAATAAAGGTGGAGCTGAATCAAAAGAATTGGTAGGCACAACGGGGCTAGCGAGGACAAAACGTTAGGAATGGTACAAAGCTCAACCGGGCCAAAATGATGGCCTACATCACGCTCATGCGAGTGAACTAACCTATACCCATGCTTCAAGAATAGCTTGGGGCAAGTTCTTAGCCAACGAGAAAGACTATCCATCCTCCCGACTCGAGCAATACGAACCTAACGGCCGTCAACACACATCCCTAAGCTACCGTTGGATTCACACCAGATTAACCAATTTTTGAGTAGAATAAAAAGTATTTACACAATTAGAAAAATATAATACTATAAGCATGCAGAAAAATGAAATCTACTCAAATTTCTACACGAGACGAGAGCAGTTGACTAGAAACACAACAAAGTCAGCATTTTACTCTGTCTCACAATCCTAAGCCAGCACCATAATTTTCCCAAATCTAACGAAGAAATGAGTTTAACTCACGGCACGCAAAAAGCTAAGCACGTGCTCATGTGGGTGCGATGGTGTGTGATACAATGAACTAATCAAAATAAAACTATAAAGGCTTCTAGTATGCACATGAGATGTGCACGTACAAAAAGTAACAAAACTAGCTCTCCCCCAGACTTAAACTAAACTACACAGCATATGATGGAGAAATTAAAATAATAAAGAGCTAAGGGAAGAGGATACCCAATGCTCAGCCAGTGAGCATACCAGAAGACGCGTGGAAACCTGAAGCAGGCCCGCCATACGAAGAATCACAACCCCGCCAATGCGATTTGTAATGAATACATGCAGGGTTGAGCTCCGCAAAAACAAAACAAAAATATACAAACTACAGAGAAATACTAAAACTAAATAGACATGAAAAACAAAATGCAGAAAATGAAAGATACGTATTGGGGTTATTGTCATCCCAGCACAACTTATTACATTCTAAACAGTTCTAGCTAATGAGCCTATGAAATAAAAAATGCACAGGTAAGTGGCCTAATATCCGTTGCGGTAGCAAGTACCGATACGGAGATAGAGCAGCTATCCTTCTACCTAAATAATCATACCTGCTCCTCGCAAGCATAGGAAATAGGAAGTAAGAAGAGAAGGAGCGCTGGTCCTCACTCTTCTCACCACAAAAAGAATCCTTGCCCAACAAGGTATCGTCCACCATAAGTTTGCTGGGGGAGAAGGTGACGGCAGGGGCTTCCACTGTGAAGGAGGTAGGAACCTCCTCACAAAAGAGGATGCACTCGTCGACAGCCTGAGCGCAAGGCTCAACGTCAACCCAACTTACCCGTGGAGATTCAACCTGCAAAGGCTCAGATAAGGAAGGGGGGTCAAGAAATAAAAGAGATGAAGAACATAAAGAAATAATCGGGGGAGTGATCCCGGTGTCACTCCCCAAAGGCTGAGGTAGAAAAATATCGTCAACAATGTCAACAATGCTACAAGGCTCGGCCGGATCCATAGAGGCGTCCACTAAGACTTGGACTTCCTCCTTTAGTATCAAGGGAGAATCCTCAACACCAGGAAGGTTGTCCTCCTCCATGGGAGTGGAAACAACCCATGTATCATAGGCCTCAACTTGTGTTGCACCGTCGAAAATGTCGCCAGAGACGACTGAAGTAGAATGCACAAAAGGCGGAAGAACTTTTCTTGGATAAAATTCAAGCGCAGGTTCCTCATAAAGAATCGGCTCCACGCTTGGAGATGTATGCACAGGAGAGATGGGCTCAGCCACGTCGAAGCCTAGATCAGCCACACATCTGGCAGTTGTGTCCATATCATTCCCTTCAACAAATGAAGGTGACAGGGATACATAACTAGAAGATGAAGGTGTGCCACCAAGGGTAGGAGTCGGGACGATCCGGATGTCCGGCTCATCATCCTCTTCCATAACACGGAGGTACTCGGCACAATCCTTCAGGACATGATCTGTTCTACGACAATACAAACACTTTCTCCCATTACTCTGCGGTCCTTGTGGGGCCAGAGAGGAATAAGAGAACGGTGTATGTGGCGAGGACAATTGACTATAAGCTCGGGGCACAGTGTTTGAAGGGCTGTACGAATACAGCATCTCATGCATTGTGCGCTGAGTCTTATGCTCAATATCTCTCGTAGGGCATTCATGACTAGCGTGGGAAGGCTTCCCACACCAACGACATTGGGCATACAAATATCCCCACATGGTGTCGAAACAGCAGATTCAAAATACATTATGCAAATTACTAAATCCAACAATATATTACTACAATTGCCTAAACAAACAAGAAAAAGCAGGCAAAACAGAAATAGAACAAAACAAAAGAAATTTACAAAGGAAAAGGAAAGCAATCTCACGCCTCCCTCTCCAGAAACTCACACGACTGTGTTCCCCGGCAACGGCGCCAAAAACTTGATGCTTAAGATCACGGCAGTGAACCGGTCGCACAAATAATATAAAATGGGGGCTTTCCCAAGTATCGATCTCTCAAGGAACACAGTAAGGTGGAGTTAATTTTGAGGAGGACTTGAGATTGAAGTCCTTAGGTCGGCGGTAACGATGGGGGTTTTTGTATTTGAGGACAAAAAAAATAAAACACTATCAACTACTCCTATGCAATGTCGCTATGCGATGCTTCGCCAGGCGGGATGGAAGAGTAGTCGGGCCGTTATGTACCGAATCACTAGGCAGATGGGCGAGTAGACTTGCGGATGAAGTGGTTAGAACAGCGGAATGAGGGTCGTGAGCACCTCTTCACTACGCACGCCACTAGCAATTGCTAGTGCGGTAAGGGTGGATGGTGGTGGATGGAATATGGCGCAACTCGAGCCACTTAAGTAGTAAAATGAAATAGGAATCACATAGAAATGAAACACATAACATATACAACCAAAGTGAACTTCATCAATATAAATAGATTTAAACACCAATATTCAACAAGAAAGCAAGAACAAGTCAAGAAATCACCGAATCCGAAGTCTTGCTGAGGATTCATGGTTGGAATCGTCGGGTTGTCAATCCGGGTCCAAGCTCGGTCCTCAAATGCGTCCGGGGTAGAGAAGGGTTGTCACCACCTTCCAATGGCCCGTCTTCTTCGTGTCACGATTGCGGAAGAAAGTTGCAAGCTTTCATTTGCTTGTTGGCGATGGAGTCAAACCCTACTTGAAGCTCACGGATGAAGGAGAAGGCCGAGAGGAAGCTCCGGCTTGGATTTGGTGGTGAAAGTTTGTCCAGAGCACCTCCCTAGGGTGGAAGATGAAGGGGAACGGCGGAGAAGGCGGAAAATGGCGGAGAAATGTCGAGCGATCCCGAATTAGGGCAGAACCTGTGAATTTATAGATTGCAAAAATTATAATGCACATGACAAGTGGCGCACGACCAGTGGTCGTGCGCACTATGTCCAGTGGTAGTGCGTTTTCCCCAGCCAGAATTTGGAAGAAAATGGAATCAATGCACATGATCAGTGGCGCACGACCAGTGGTCGTGCGCAATGTGTCCACTGATAGTGCGCATAACCTAGGCAGATTCTGGAAATCAGGGAAAATTGCGCACGAGCAGTGGCGCACGACCCATGGTCGTGCGCACTATATCCAATGAGCGTGCGCAGTATTCCTGCTTCCAAACATCCCCGGAACACGCACACGACCCCTAAACCCAGCACTGATATGTGCAGATATTCCAGATGAGCACAAAAATGGAGTACAAATATTAAAAGTACAAAAATACACAACCACGGGCCAAAGTGTGCACTTCCTATGAAAATAAAGATAAGATGAAATATATACGATAACGAACTAAAAGTGAAGTGCAAACGTGTGAAAACTAGCCCAGATGATTTCGAAAAACCCTATATAAATCGGACTCATCACCATTACCAGAGGATCAGTCTTGATGTGAACATGTTCAATCCCCAGTTTTCTTGCAATCCTTAAGCTTGCTAACAAAGCCTCATATTCTGCTTGATTGTTTGTAAGTTGAAAGAAGAACCTTATTGCCTGCTCTAGTTTGATGCCATTAGGATTAATCAAAACCACTCCTACTCCTGAGGAGTTTCTGCCTGAGGCCCCATCAACGTAGATGGTCAAAGCCAAAGGAGACCTTTTTGCTTGATCAGAGCTTGAGTCTGCCGTATCAACCAAGAAATTTGCCAGTACTTGAGCTTTGATGGCTGTCCTAGGCACAAAAGAGGTCTCAAATTCACTTAACTTAATTGACCATTTGGCCAATCTCCCTGAGTGCTCTGGCTTTTCCAGCATGCTTTTCAAAGGTTGATCTATTACAACTTGAACTGCATGTGCATGGAAGTGTGGACGGATTCTACGAGCAGACATTACTAATGCCAAGGCCAACCTCTAGAAAATTGGATATCTCTTTTCTACATCTTTGAGAATGTGGCTGATATAGTAAACCGGATATTGTCTCCTGTTCTCTTCCCGAACAAGAACTGAGCTGACCGTCCCAGTGCTAACTCCTAGGTACAAGAACAACATTTCCCCTGACCGGGTGCTCTATAGAAAGGGTATTGAAGTTAACTATTTCATTAATTACTCAAAGCCTTCCGAGCAATCTTCTGTCCATTCAAACATGGACGCTACTCGAAGAGTCTTAAAAAAGGAAGCGCTCTTATCTCCAACTCAAGAGATGAATCTCCCGAGACCTGCCAATCTTCCTCCTAGATGTTGAACCTCTATAGGTGACCGTGGAGGTGCCATATCAAGAATAGCTTTAACCTTATCAGGGTTGGGGGTAAGTCCTTCTGGACTAAGGAGATGACCAAGGAATTTGCACTAACTTGCCCCAAAGGTACACTTTGATTGATTAAGTTTTATCTTATATCTCTGCAAAGTAGAGAATGTCTCTGCTAAATCTTGCAGGTGTAACGAGAAGTATTTGCTCTTGATCAAAAGATAATCAACATACACCTCAAGGTTTCCTCCTTTTTGCTCCTTAAACACATGATCCATCATGCATTGGTAAGTTGCGCCAGCGTTCTTAAGCCCGAAAGGCATCACAAGATAACAATAGCAACCATTGTTTGTGATGAAAGACGTACGAGGAACATCAGGCTTATGCATTCTAATTTGATGATAATCAGAGAATGCATCTAAGAAACTCATAAAAGAATACCCTACCGCAGAATAAAGTAATGAATCTATCTGAGGCAAGGGGTAACAATCTTTAGGGTATGCTTTATTTAAACACGTGAAATCTACACACATTCGCCATTTCCCTCCTGGCTTTTTAACCATTACAACATTTGATATCCAGGAGGGATATTGGATTTCACGGATAAACTTTTCCTTGAGGAGCTTTGAGACCTCCTCCTTGATTGTATCAGCAAGCATTGTCTACACATCTCTCTTCTTTTGTTGCACAGTCTTGAAACTTGGATCAACATTGAGATGGTGGCAGGCGACATCTGGATCAATGCCAGACATATCCTCCACTGACCAAGCGAAGACATCCATGTTCTCTAGCAAGCATGAGATCAACTCGGCCATTTTATCTTCTGGTAGCTCCGACTTAATGGAGAGCTTCCTCTCCTCTCCTTCAGCAACGGGGATTTCATGAGTCACCTGGGCAGGTTCCAGGTGAGCTCCTTCTCTATCATCAGTAACTTCTAATAAAACAGGAGGACTGATTTCAGCCATGCTGACTGTGCAAAGATAACACTCTCGTGCTTGTCTTGGGTAACTCCTGACCCTGCACAGTCTGCAATCAGCAAAAAATTATATTGCCAGGTGGTAAGTTGAGACTATCGCTTGATATTGTGGAGCAGAGACCTTCCAAAGATCGCATGGTAGCTGCTAGGAGCATCGACCACTATAAACTGGATCAGTTTGGTTGCTCCTCCCAGCTTTACTAATAGAGTAACACTTCCCTCACCTTCCTTCCTTTCACCAGAGAAACCATAGAGTGGCCATTCGGTGGCAAGTAGAGGCTTTCCAGTCCTCAAGGCCTCAAAAGTTGTCTTGAACAGAAGATTGACAACACTGCCGGTATCAATGAGAATTCTGTCCACGGCGTAATCTCCAATAGCTGCCTCGATAACAACAGCATTGTCAAATGGGTGGCAGTTTGACAAAGACAGGCCTGACCAAGAGTAACATCTCCTCTTGATGGAGTAGAGGAAGAGGAAGAGGCGACATCTGCTCGAGAGACCCTCGCGATTGAAGACTTTCGAGATGACTCGGTCCCCGCTCCACCATGTATGCAGAAGAGCCGCTCCAAGGCTCCCTCATCATCTGCATCGAAGCATTTAGTCTAAATATTGATAGGCCCTAGACGACCAACATCTTCAATATCTTCACATTCCAAGTATTCTTCAGCCACCTCCTTGCCCTTGGAGGTGGACGGCTTTGAAGAATCATCTTTCTTGCCCAGTCCTTCATCTTGCCCTCGGGAAGCAGTCTCTCCATCAGTTGACGATGGGATTTACAATCTTCAATCGAATGAGCCTTCTCTTTATGGAACTCGCAGAACTGAGCATTGTTCCTTGACCTCTAATATCTTGGAGGTCCTTGCTTCTTTTCATCTGACCTCCTTCGCATGATCTGGACGAACTCATCAATGCCAAGTCCCAGATCTACAAACTCCTCCATGGAGTTACTATCATGTTGCCTTGGTGCAGGCAGGACATTTTGAAGAATAGTAAGAGCTTGTAGCGGTAAGGCGGGAGTGGCGGCCAATGATAGTCTCTGGTCGTGACTCTATTGATGGCAGATGAAGGGTTTCTTGTGGCGGAAGTTTCGCCCCCTTTGAGAAGGAAGCTGGAAGTTGGGCCGAGGAGGCTTATTGTGATGAGTAGCAGGAGAGGAAGAACTGGCAGCATCCCTTCCATCAGCCTTCACTGTCAGGGATGAAATGTATGTCGGATTGGCGTTCTCGCCTTCGATGAAACGGTTGACCATAGCAATCAACTCTTGATAAGTTGTTGGCGCTTTTGTTATTGCCTTGAACTTCAGAGGGCCTTCTCGGAGGTCGTGGATTAAGGAAACTTTATAATAGTTGGGGTTCAAATTCGTCACCCCCTGGATCTCTTTTTGTAAACGATCAATGAATCGAGCAACTGAATCATTATCCCTTTGTCTGATATCAAAGAGAGCAGCTGGTCCATCTTTTCTATTCTTGGAGGTAGCAAACCTCAGCAAGAGCTCACTGCAAAACTCAGCAAAAGAAGATATTGTGTCTGGACGTAGCTCATAGAACCACTCTCTCGCATGTACAATGAGAGTGGTGACTAAGAGTTTGCATTTTAGGGCATCGGAGAGGCATCTCAATGCAATAGCCTCTTTGAATGCATGCAGATGGGCAACATGATCAGTCTCCGCTAAATAGAGAGGAAGACAAGGTTCTCTGAAATTGTTTGGAGCTGACTCCCATCAAATTCGATCAACGAAGAGAGAGGGAGTTTCAAACTCAACAGGATAGGAAGGGTGGACTGGAGCAGCAGGGTCCGCGGGCTCAGCGGACAGGCAGTCTACGAAAGTTGAGTTGTAAGCTGGAGTGGCCCTGGCCGCCTCCTTGAAGAAATCCATCAAAGATGCGAACTAGTCATCATGAGGCCGCAGAGGAGCTATGGGCTGAGCTGGATGGCAAGGTTGAGGAGATGGAGTGACTGCAGGAGATTGCCGAAGAAGAGTTCGGCGAGCTGGTGTCCGGGGGACCGAAGTCTAGCGGACTAGAGTGTGACGAACTGGCTTGTCCGCGGGACCTGCTAAGGCCTGGGGCACAAGCTGCTCAGTCAGCATGAGCAAAGCCTTACTGATGGTATCGAGGCTCTAGTCGGTCTCCCTGCGAGATCGTTCAGCTTCCCAGCGAGAATGTTCGATTTCCACCCACAGCGAGTCCTCTGGCGAACTGGAGTAGTCTGAATGGCGAGCTAGGCGATCTGACATTATGTTCGATGATTTCAAAAAACTACTTTATCTGAAAGTCGCATGTTAATTGTTGATGCCCGAAAACGGAGAGTGACCAGCACTACCAGCTAACGGTTCGAACACAGGGGAAAGGAAGGGAAAAGAAGCGACTACAAGCAGCTATCTACTAAGCGGATGAGAAAGAGCAGAGCCGTGAACCATGGCACGACCAAACTTCACCCGTCGTGGCCTCAATGCCTCTCTTGAGACGGGCGTTCCTTTGATTGCAAATGAGTTGGTTACAGGTTGAAAGGAAAAGTGCAAGAAGTTGAGCAAGCTGGAGACCGCAAAGCCTAAGATTCGAGTACGCAGCCTTTAACAGGTATGCTCTAGGGCACGAGTCAAGGTCCTTTGGGTCTTCAACCTCCCCCTATTTATAGGTACGGGGGACTGCATAAGCGGACAGGGCTAAAAAAACGGCTCCCGGGGTACAGGAGAACCGGGCAACAGTGACGGGAAACAAAAAGAAAAATACACGACAGTCCGCGCAATAGGGTCGGACTGGGCTCACGGGCCGGTGCATCGGTCTGTTGTTGTATGCGCAATCCTTCCATAGGGTCGCGGCCTGGGCAGACTGAGCGTTGATTCTGCCTGAAGAATATCAATCTTGGGAGCTGATCTCCTGGGGCAGGATGAGCTGGGCGGACTTTAGAACTGATTCTGCCGCCGAAGTGTTGGGACTTACTGAATACACCGATGCTTTGTCGATCTTGGCGGACTGGAGAATGTAGTCCGCCGCTGATGGAGCATGCAACCCTAGAACCTTGCACACATTGCGGACTTTAGGTTTAACCGCAAGGTTTAAGGCAAGTGGTGTTTTTCACCTTGCTTGTTCTCTATCCCTTTTGTTTTGATTCTCTCCCTATACAGAAATTGAGATTTTGTATGGGGTTTGGGCATACAATTTCAGGTCAAGTGCCATACGTCTAAGCAATTGTTAGTCTAGGGAAATTCATCGAGGGTCGAACTGACTATTAATCTAGTCCTAGATCTGTCAAATATTTATGATTTGAGTATTATTCATGGCCGAGATCGTCATCATAGTCAGGAAGAAGAAGAGGAAGGAAGTCTGATTCTTGTCATTTTTTACTGTTAAGCGTTGTCCCTCATGCCCCCTCCTTCTCTATAAAATGATCTATGGTTGGTGTGAATTAGGGGAAGTAGAAGTCTGTATCCTTTCCTGTACATAAATGGGGTTTTGGGTAGAGTATGACCATCATGACCTGCAGAACAGCAGAAGATAGTTGAGAAAAGTTTGTTGAATATGGGATTAGGCTGGTTAGGAAAATCTTATCGGGTTTGGCATTTCGCTTAAGTCAAATGTGTATTATATGGCTGAAAAGTTTAAGTCAGAAACTAATCCTTCTTGATATTTGGTTAATTTGTCGAATTTGAGGCTTAGAGTTATGCAAATTCGTCGGGCAGGTTAGGCGTTTAGTATAGCCTTAGCACTAAAGTTCAGTTTTTAGCCCAAGTCCAAAATCATTGAGTGCGTTGAGTGCACTCAACGAGGCGTTGAGTGTGTTGAATGCACTCAACACCTTACTAAGAGGTCTGCGATGCTAAGTATAAAAGAGTTGAGTGCATTGAGTGCACTCAACACGACGTTTAGTGTGCTGCATACACTCAACGCCATCAGAATTTAATGCTAAGTCAAAAGGCGTTGAGTATGTTGCATACACTCAATGCGGCGTTGAGTGTGCTGAATACACTCGACTCCATCATGAAAATCTTGGAATCTAACTTAAAAGCGTTGAGTGCATCGAGTGCACTCAGCGCGGCATCAAGTGCACTCCACGTGGTGTCGAGTGCACTCCACGCGGCGTCGAGTGCACTCAACGCGGCGTTGAGTGAGCTTAATACACTCAACGCCATCTAGTGAAAATTCTGTCTTAAGTTAAAAGCATTGAGTGCGTTGAATACACTCAACGTGCCGTTGAGTGAGCTGAGTACACTCAACACCATCATTTAAAATTCTACCTGTGTGAAAGCATTTAGTGAGTATTATACACTCAACGTGGCATTGAGTGAAGTTAGTTTTGCTGACTAGTCTGGTCGGCGTCGAGTGCGTTGACCGCACTTGACGCGGCGTCAAGTGTACTCGACGCCTTTCCCTTAAACATTTGAAATTTCTCCAATTCGACATATTTCCTCTAGTAGCATAGTTTTACGAAGTTGAATCGTCGTGTTTCGGTTGAATCCGCCCAGTTTGAGTTCTATGGGTGTTTGGATATAAGGTTTGGTTTAGTTGGCTTGTTTTCATGAATCATTGCACTTGTGTATGTTTTGACATGTTTTGGACTGTTGGGTTGTGTTGGACCATGCGGACGCCACCGCAGTGCCGTTTTGAGACATTTGGTTATGTTAGTTCGGTTTGGATAGTTTGGTCCTAACTCTGACTCGGTTGTTTTACCAATGTTAATGATTCACTTGTTCGTGATAGTTTAGTCTCATTTTCTTATTCTTATGGTTATGCTTATGCTATATCTGCCTACTCTCGCAGATGTTCTCGGAGCATGACTCTGTTCGCACTTGCTGCAAATTGGTTTACCTTTGAATATTATAAATTAACTCTTTCTTTATTTGCTTCTAGTTAGTTTACTGTGTTTTGACAGCTATTCTGGGTTATGTTGGTAATCTTACTACCTCTTTTGTATACTGACAAATTTGTTTCCACTTGTTTATTTTCTTGTTGAGGTATTCTTTTCTTGTGAATGTCTCAGGTTCAGGGCAGTAGCTGGTTGAGCGGCTAGGTTGGTTTTGCTTGTGGGCTGCTGTGTTGTAGAGGTTTTCCTCACCGTTGTGAGGTAGTTTTGTTGTTTTCTTATTAATACAAACATACATGCTCACCAGTGGGTTTGTGTCAGGTTGTTGACACCCACTGGTGGTTTTCTTTTGCAAATGATAATTACTTGGCTAAGCTGCTAGTTTAACTATTTTGTGGTTGTTTTACTTGTTCTTTGGGACTGTTTTATGCTATGTTGCATGTTAGATATTTTAACTTATAAAAAGCATTAATACTAGTATTTCATACATGTCATCTTTCTAAAACCAAAGTTATTATCTTCTACCTAACGTAAAGACTATTTTCATACTTATACTAAAACTAGAGTCTTGCATAACATGAGTTGTCCTTTGGAGATGTTTATACTCATGTAGGGTGTTAATCTACATAATAAAAGTATTTTTTTCGCAGCGTATAACTATAATTTTCTAGTGGACTAGTTGATCCCATGTCCCGAGGGATACATCCATCTAAACTTAAACTAGTTTTTGCTTAATAACTTATGGATTTCATATGAACTGTAGAGTTTTGAGTCTTGCGTGAGCGCCTGTAGTTATCCCCTGCATAGATTGACATCACGACGCGTATTTTATCTTACTCTGATATAACTTAGATGTTGAAAAAATGCGGGTTGTGACAGTTGGTATCAGAGGGATGCGGTTGTTCTTAAACAATTGGTCGAGCAACCGTCTCTAGTTAATGTTAGTTGTTTAGTGTCATTTCATACACACACTGATGTGTCATCAGTACGTCTTGGCTGAAGCACGAACACTACACTTATAAGCATGATAAGAAGTATACTCGGCATATTATGTTGTATGTGATGCATAATATGTGTTTGTATATGGATCCACCATAAGTGGCAACATGTGACGGTTATGTAGTATGAGATGCATAACCACCATCACATGGGTGCCCATTAGCAAGCTTTCTTTTTTCGTTGCATGCAATGTTATGTAGTATGGGATGCATAACATTTCATGTGTGCGCCACTCATAAAATGCATTAAGGCCTTTTTAGATTGCATAACACAACATGCATGACATAACATTTCATCAGTTAATGTTCCAAGGTAACGATTTACATGATGACATATATACACACATGGTTTTAAGGTTAAAGGACTGAAAATTCATGCATTCATGGTCTATGCACCCAAGTTAATAGGATGATGATATATCATCCTAGGTTTAAACATTTCATCATTTAAAAAATCCCCAGAGCAAATTAGCAGCATGAACAAGTACTTATGTATGTTTTGTCTGTACTAGGTTGTTTGGTTCTAGTGGTTAAGCAAGATTTTGAATAGTTGTTTATTGTGTTATTTGAATGTCGGGATGACCTATGACGAGGTCGACTCCCCAGTCAGAGGGCGAGTCGTCTGGTGCTCAGAATGGGGTCGTGATAGAAGAATTGTGATAGAGCAACGAAGCTTAATCAAGGCAAATGTTGGAGGTGCAATCGCAGATCTAAGCCTGATTGACTATCGTTGTAGGACAACCGCTTAGAGTTCATGAACCTATGGTGGGTCAAAGTGTTCCAGTTCCTCCAGCTCCTCATGTGCCTCCAGTTATGCTGCCGCCAGAGATGAATTTCATCTCGCATCCCTAGCGATTTGGACCGCCTACCTATGATGGTGGGGCAGACTTCATGGCTTTGGACGACTAGATTATAGCCATCAAGGAGATATTTTCGTAATCGGGAGTTTCTGTCAACCAAAGTGTGATGGTCGCTGCTTATCAGCTCAAGGGACTTGCAAAGAGCTGGTGGCTGAGGGAAAAGGAGATCTTGAAGGATAGATGTTCATGGGAAGTCTTCAAGGAACTTTTACTGAAGACTTTTCTGTCGTCGGTGGAGCGAGACCGTTTGTTGAATGATTTCCTACACTTAAAGTAGAGGCAGCTCATGGTGAGTGAGTATGACGTGGAGTTTAGCAAGCTGAGCCGGTTCGCCCCAGATTTAGTTGTTTCTAAGGCTAGTAGAGTTAAACGTTTTCTGGGTGGTCTACAGAGAGACATTCAACAACTAGCAAATGATTATGGATCAGAAACCTATGCTAAAGCAGTAGAAATTGCTCTGAAGGTCGAAGCGATCGATAATGCTAAGAAATGTGGTCAGTAGTTGAGAAAAGTTAAGAGAAAAACTGATGAGGGGAGAAACTCCAAGGAATCCAGTTCTACTTCTACGAAAAGAAGCAAAGAGACATGCAGTTTCTGTAGCCGAACAGGCCATCCATTCGAAGTGTTTCAAGAGAGTAGGAGCTCTGAAGCAGGAGCAGGTTCATGCGATCCAGCGTGCTCCTAAGGGATATTTGGTTTGTACTTCGTGCAAACAGAAGGGGCACAATGCTGCCCATTTTTGGGATAAGAATAAAGTCTTCTTTCAGTACAGACAGAAAGGTCATTTCAAGTCAATGTGCCCCCAGTCTCAGCCCGCTCTGGAGCCAGTTCCGCTTCGGGCTTTGTAATCGCCACAGCTTTTGGACAAAGGAAAGGGCAATCTGAATGTGGTATCTTTAGAGGAAGCACAAACATCTACTCAAGTTATCTCAGGTCAGATCATAATCTAGTTTTAGCTTTTTTAGCTTGTAGTTATAGTTTCAATGTTCGTCCCCTTAGTCGTGTATGCTATTATTTTTATATGAAGGTTTAAGATAAAGAACCGTTGGGCATGCATTCTTTTTGATTCTGGTGCTACCTACTCTTTTGTGGCTAGGACCTTTGTTGAGAATCATCGTCGGACTCTGGATCAAGTTGGCGATGCGTTTCATGTCAAGTTTCCTTCTGGCGATTCAGTGGTATTAGACCAAGGCATTTACAGTTGTCCAATTTTGTTAGGTGTTTTTCTAGTGATGGTGTTAACTCCAAAGTCCGCAACACGTACAAGGTTCCAAGGTCGCATGCTCCATCAGTGGCAAACTCGGTTCTGCAGTCCGCCCAGCTTGACCTCAGGCGATCAGCTCTGGATCTCCCTGTTCTTCAGGCAGACTCAAGGCTCAGTCTGCCCAGACCGCAACCCTCTGGCAGGATCACGCCTTGCAACAATGGATGGAAGCACCAGCCCGCGAGCCCAGTCCACCCCTGTTGCATGGACTGGCATGTCTTTTCTTATTGCTTCCCGTCACCGCAGCTCGGTTCTCATGTACCCCGGGCGGTGGGTTATTTTAGCCCTGCCCGTTTGGGCAGGCCCACGAACCTATAAATACCCAAAGTGTTGATGCACGAAAATGAAGAGTGACGAGCACCACCAGCTAATGGTTCGAGCACCGGGTAATGGAAGGGAAAAAGGCAACTGTAAGTAACAATCTACTGAGCAGACGAGGGAAAAAGAATAGCAGAGCCGTGAGCCACGATAACACCAAACTTCGCCCGTCGCGGCCTGAATGACTCTCTTGCGACGAGTTTTCCTTTGATTGCAAATGAGTTTGATTACATAGTTGATTACAAGCTAAGTAAAAGCGAAGTGCCAAATCAGAGCAAGCTGGAGATGGCAAAGCCTGAGATTCGAGTCCGCAGCCTTTAACAGGTAGGCTCCAGGGAACAACTCAGCGTGCTTTCGGAGTTCAACCTCCCCTATTTATAGGTTCGGGGGCCTGCTCAAATGGATAGGGCTAAAATAACCAGCTGCCCTGGGTACAGGAGAATCAGGCAGCGGTGACGGGAAGCAAAAAAGAAAAAGACATGCCAGTCCGTGCAAGAAGGGCGGACTGGCCTCGCGGGCTGATGCTTCCATCTACTGCAAGTCGTGATCCTGGGTCGCGGCCTGGGCAGACTGAGCTTTGAGTTTGCCTGAAGAGCAGGGAGATCCAGAGCCGATCACCAGAGGATGAGCTGGGCGGACTGCAGAACCGATTCCGCTGAAGGAGAGTCGGATCATGCCGATGCTTGTCGAGCTGGGCGGACTGCCAAACCGAGTCCGTCGATGATGGAGCATGCGACCTTGCAACCTTGCACGCATTGCGGACTTTGGGGTTAACACAATCACCGCACATTTTTAAGTTTTTGGAAACTTCGAAAATGTTTGCTTAACCGCCGAGTCTGCGACCCTTATTAATGTTGTTAGCGTTATAAGTATCGCCAGAGGTTCTGTATTTGCCAAAAGTTTCCATTGCCACATGTCGCTTCTCACCCCTTGCGGTCCCCACTTTGCAGTCCAGCATGGCAAGACATGGTGCATTCTTCGACATCCTCACTTCCAAGGATAAGAAGCAAAAGCCACCAATGAAAACTAAAAAGGTGGTGAAGAGAGGAGCGCTTGTCCGGTCTGCGGGAGAAAGTTCTCAGAGCAAGAAGCCAGCTGCGAAAGCGCTGAACCCGCCTGAGACTGCTGACAAACAAAAATACACGAACTCAGTGGACATGGTCCGTATAAATAACGATGTCAAAGTGTCTTCACTAGATGTCCAGTAGCCTATCCTTGATCTGGATCAAGATAAGCAGCCTGCTGGAGAGGGAGCTGAAGACGGGGGGCCATCACAGGCACTAGTTCTTGCGAACCCAAAGGCAGTACGTGAGAGTCAGCCGGACTTAGGGCAGGTCGCCGCGGACTCCTTTGAGAAAGGAGGCTTTTCTGGGAAGAAGAGAAAGTGGGACAAATCCACCGTCGCAGAGCGGGTTGAGAAGAAGCTGCGGGTAAGGAAGGAGAAGAACATCTCCGTGCGGACTGGGGCTGCGAGTTTGCAGCAGAGGCTGCAAGAAAAGGAAGTTTCTGAAGGCGTCCTCATTACACCGGAGGCCCATATCCCGTGAAATAATTCCCTCTCAACGGTCAGTCTGTCAACTGACGAAATACTGAACTCTATAGATGTCAAGAAACTTGATCTCATAAATCAATCCTTGTTGGAGGTATTGCAGCCCGTGGTTGAAATCTTCGGGGTTAAGATTTGCGAGCACCCGTCTTCATCTACTGCTGAGGAATAAGAGCAGGAGAAGCTGTGGAGTAAGATCGTCGAGCAGCAGGAGAAGATCGCCGGTCATAATGCAAAAGTTGAGGCGTCCTTGAAGCAGATCGTCGTAGACAATCAAGCGGAGGACCTGCGAGCTGCTGCGGAACTGCTGCGGACAGGTAACCGCAGCGGAAGTCGAGGCCAATCAAGATTATCACTGAGACTGTAGATATAGTCGTTTCAACGAGCTCGAAGGCTGAGAAGAGAACCAACGTCCATCGCGAATGGAGGAAACAGTTAAGCGCCTTTGATCCGGAGTGGTCAATGTGGCCTGTGTTTGATAATCGCCAGCTCGTTGTGGCCTTTGCTGAAAGTGATCTTTTATCTCTGCATTTTGAGTCCGCTGTGGCCTGGATTTGAATATGAACTTGGCTTTCTTTATTGCAGGGAGGAGGTCACCACCAGGCTCTATTGAGACTTGCGAGATCGTGCCTACGCCAGATGCTGCAGCTAACACAATCTCACATGATGAGTCTGTAAAAGGCAAGCAGTCCGTCCTGGACAAAATTGTAATGTTAGAGAAGATATTTCAAGATGAAATTAAAGAAATTCAAGTGGAGTTAAAGAGCGGGGTAGAGCGCGAGAAGGCTGTGATGGATCAGGTCGCCAACATCTCAAGGGCGCTAGAGAGGTACGACAAGGAAAAGAAGCGGTTTGCAGACGACGTCCGTATAACACCCCCTATCCGTCGCATAGCATATAGCAGTAGGTCCGGCCGGGGTCCGACGCCATATACCACAGACAGACCGGGTGGTTACTCAATGGAAACCATCCAACCAATAACAACGTCCTACATAGAGCATTCTAGCGGAAGCAATTAAAATTGTTGCATTAATAAAGAACCCAACACTAGCATGAATGTCCACTAATACGGCAAAAGGAATGAACTACAAATACACCAGTACTGGCCTTATGGCCTTACAATTGTTTTTCTCAAATTACATGTCTTCAGACCTTAGCACGCAGGCCGGCCATACATGAATAAAAGAAAACACTCAAAAATTAGGTATTCGAGGGCCGGCTCAGCAACTTGGGCTTTAGCCCGCTATTTACCGCTTGGCTCCGCAGCACCTGCAAGCACAATCCACCGCAACGGTGGCAAACCAAAGCAACAGTCAGCCATGCTGACCAAATTATAACGATCTCGCCCCCAATTTGGGGCGGCGATGCTCCTTCCCTACACTTTTTTAGCACAACCAAGCAATATATAAATACATTGCATTACGAGCGTTGGCACGCACGGCCACCCGCCCCGTGCTCTCCGGGCACATTCTCGGTGATCACGGTCAATGTCCGCCGACTCACCACCGCCCCCAGGACGGCAATATCTCGTGAGCAATCTAGTCTTTCTGGCCACTGCCTAAGACCCTCCATCTATGCCAACATTAAGTGCCAAGTAACTTTAGGTCTCTTTAACCGAACGACATAGATCGAGTACGGTTCCACCTGACCCGTTGCTCACACCGCAATGTCAAATGAAGTCGTCTGCGCGGGTCAAGCTTCCCCGAGTCTCGTATCTCCCATACATATCACATAACACAGTTATGTTCAGGTTGGCTCCCAGGCCACCATGATGGCAAAACCATGCGTCCGCATAGTTTTACGGGTGCACCTTGGAGTTAATCCCCAAGGCTCCCTGTTGCAATCTACCTCCGAAAAACAAACATTCGCACGGTGTCATCTCCGGCCATTCATGCAATGCAACATCACCGATCCAGATCAACTTGTCCGGGTAGGCTTCACACATCATGCCTATATCTGTTCTGGATTATGGACTCAACTTGTACACAACGGGGACTATTCATGTCTACCCGAAGGAACGCCTCAAACTCACCGCAAACTCGCGAGAGCGGGCTTCGCTATGCAAAAGAAGTAGAGCTTCACATGCTGAAGTAGAGAATCGTTACCCTAACGTTCTTCCTTGGTGCCATGGAAATGTAAGCGGATGAAAAGCACCACACTCTCCTTCCCTATGTAGATCCGAAGTTGGTTCGCGATTTGGAGCTCCGAAGCTCCGCCGGTGACCGGATCTAGGCTTCTTCTTCCTCCTTTGCTTTCCCCTCTCTCTAGACTTAGATAGAGAACCACTCAAGTGAAATGAGGGTTTCAAAGGCCCAATCCCGGGCATATCCCAGTAGGAACAACCCCCAACCGTCGGATCCCAAAATATGGAAACGAATGGCTACGATCCGTAGTTGAAATGTAAAACTTGGGTCGAACACGGCCTGCGACACGCCCGTGTCCAGGGCCGGGTCCCTCATTCACCGTCAAAATCAACGTGTTACGAAGATTACACGGGTCCCGACATGCCCGTGTTTAACCTGACATGCCCGTGTTCAAACCCGAACAAGCCTGGGCTCCAGGCCGTGTTCACTGTCTCGACACTTTGTCGAGCGCAGTTCGTCGACCACCCGACACGGCCTTGGACACGGCCGTGTCCTAGGCCGTGTTCTGTGTCTCGACACAATGTCGAGCGAAAATCGTCGACTTCCCCGACAGATCGTTGACACGAGCTCGACACGCCCTGAGACACGCCCGTGTCTCAGGCCATGTTCGCTGCTCGACGATCGTCGACTCAAAAAATTCGTCGACCTCACGGCCAAATCGTCGACTCGAGCCTGACACGCCCTGGGACACGCCCGTGTCCCAGGCCGTGTGCCCCCTGCCAAATTCCAGATTTGGGCCAAAACGACTCTCGTCGCTCTTTTGAGTTTCGGGGCGTTACAACTCTCCCGCTCTTAAAAGAATTTTGTCCTCGAAATTACATAAAAGAAAGAAACATAAAACTTAAACGGTACCTCAGTGAAACAACTCCGGGTACTCCTCAAGCATAGTCTTCTCTCGGTCCCAAGAGAGCTCCTCTCGACGCAATTGTGCCAACGGACCTTGACCATCCTGATCTCTTTATTGCGTAGCCACTTGAGTTCCGAGTCTTCAATACGTACGGGCTTGACCTTCGTCGTCAACCCACTATCAACCGGCACTTGATCGACCGCGATCACTTGAGTAGGCACTTGCACCACCTTCCGTAGCACCGATATATGGAATACATCATGTAGACCACTAAGCTCCACTGACAACTTCAACCGGTACGCTACTTCACCAATCCGCTCCAGAACCTCAAACGGTCCAAGGTACCTCGGGCTTAGCTTCTTCAAGCGCCGCACCTGCGAGACACCCTTGAACAACTTGATCTTCAAGTACACCCAATTGCCAACAGCGAACTCCACGTTCCTGTGTTTGGCATTATAATACTTAGCCTGGCGGTCCTGAGCGATTAACAACCTATCCCGAATGGTTCTCACCAAAGAAGTAGCATCCTCCACCTCTAGTCGCTTATACAACTTTGATTCACCCGTTTCCAACCAGGACAACGGCGTGCGACATTTTCTACCATAAAGGGCCTCGAAGGGCGCCATTTGAATGCTCGCCTGGTAGCTATTATTGTAAGCGAATTCCACCAAGTATTGGTGATCATCCCATTGCTTTCCAAAGTCTAGGACACACATGCGAAGCATGTCTTTCATTGTCCTATTGAACCTCTCGGTATGCCCATCCGTTTGAGGATGAAAGGCTGTGCTAAAACTCAGCTTTGTTCCCAACATCTGCTGCACTAGCCTCCAATCATTGGATGTGAACCGCCCTTCTCGGTCACTCACGATGCTGCGGGGCACACCATAAAGCCATACAATATTATCCACAAAAAGTTTTGCCAATTTCTCAACCGGATCATCCTTCCTATGTGGAATGAAATGCGACACCTTCGTTAGACGATCTACGACCACCCAAATGGCAACCCGTGCACAAAGTCCATAGTGATGTCGTCGAACTTCCACTCCGGAATAGGCAAGGATTTCAAGAATCCTCCCAGCTTTTGGCATTCCGCCTTCACCAAGGCGCAAGTTTGACACTTCGCCACATAGAGCGCCACATCCTTTTTTCAGTCCTTGCCACCAAAATAATTTCTTAACATCGCGGTACATCTTTGTGCTCCCCGGATGAATTGAGTACTTGGTATGATGCGCCTCGTACAATAATTCCACCCGCAAATTGCCCACGCTTGGGATGCACAGACGACCATCTTTCCAAAGTATCCTGTCCTCCACAACGAATTAGGAATTTGACCCATCCAGAGCCTCTATCATGAGTTGCTTCATGTGGACATCAATATCCAACGCCTGCCGAATCCGATCAGCCAGGTCATATTGGACTTCAGTCCAATTCAATACTGCTTCAGCACTTGATTGCTTATCAATTCAAAAGATCTCCAACATCTCTAACTCCCGAACAAACCGCTCGTCTTGGACCGACAACCAATTGGCTTGAGCTGGGGACCGGTGACTCAACACGTCCGCAACCGCATTGCCTTTACCAGGCACGTAGTGGATCTTAAATGTATAGTCCCCCAGGAACTCCATCCATCTACGCTGCCGCATGTTCAGATCTTTCTGATCAATCAAATACTTCAGGCTCTTGTGATCGGTGTAGATATCAATCTTCACACCGTACAAATAATATCTCCACATCTTCAAGGCAAAAATCACGGCCGCTAACTCCAAGTCATGGACCAGATAGTTCATCTCGTGCACCTTCAGCTGTCTCGAGCCATATGATATAACGCTTCCATGCTGTAACAACACACAACCCAAACCACTGCCTGAAGCATCGCTATAAATCTCATAACCTTCGGTCCCACTCGGCGAACTCAACACAGGAGCCGTGGTCAACCGACATTTCAACTCCTCAAAAGCTCGCACGCATCCCGGCATCCAAACGAACTTCTGCTCCTTCCTCGTCAAAGTAGTGAGAGGTAACGCTATCCGCGAGAAGTTCTCTACGAAGCTCCTATAATAGCCTGCAAGCCCAAGAAAGCTCCGGACTTCCGCTACCGTAGAAAGCTCAGGCCACTCTTATATCACAACAATCTTCGCCGGATCCACTGCAATACCTTCCCCACTCACTATATGACTAAGGAACGCCACTGAGGACAACCAAAACTCGCACTTCGAGAATTTTGCGTACAACTGATTCCTCCTTAGCGTCTCCAAAACCAAATGAAGATGCCTGAAGTGATCTTCCTCACTCTGAGAGTACACCAAAATATCGTCGACGAAGACGATGACAAAATGGTCCAAGTACTCCCTGAAGGTCCTATTCATCAAATCCATGAACACTGACGACGCATTCGTCAGCCCGAACGGCATGACTGTAAACTCATAATGCCCGTATCTTGTACTGAACGCTGTCTTAGGGATATCACTCTCTCTTATCCTCAGCTAATAGTAACCAGACTTGAGATCCAACTGAGAGTACACCGTCGACCCGACCAACTGATCGAAAAGATCATCGATCCTTGGGATTGGGTACTTGTCCTTTTTCATTAGCTTGTTTAACTCCTGATAATCAATACAAAGTCTCAAGCTCCCATCCTTCTTTTTTACAAAGAGGACCGGTGCGCTCCAAGGCGACGAACTTGGACGCACAAACCCTTGCTCCAACAACTCTTGAAGTTGCACCTTCAGCTCCGCCATTTCCTTAAGCGCTAGCCGATACGGAGATCGTGACACAGGCTTTGCTCCTTGCACAAGCTCAATAGTGAAATCTATCTTCTGTTGAGGCGGGGCTCCAGGAAGATCTGCGGGGAACACATTAGGGTACTCAGCTACCACTAAAATACTATCCAACGTAGGCTATGGCTTTGCAACCTCCACTAGTGTAAAGAACAGCTCTGCACCAGCACGAACCGTCTTCACCAGCTGAAGAGCAGACATCAACGTCTTGCTCGACCCTTTCAAGCCCGTAAAATTCGTCTCACGACTTGCTCCCAACTTGACTTCCTTGTGACCGTAATAAATATATGCTTGCGGCTCCGAGAGCCAGTCCATGCCAAATATAACGCCGAACTCCACCAATGGTAGTAACGACGCTTGCAAATGGATCTCCTGACTTCCAATACGAATCTGAACACCACAGATTCTCTCCGCGCGCATCGAACACCCATTCGGTAACAACACATCCAACTTGTCATTCGCCATCGAAGAAGGTACTCCGATGCGCGATATGAATCCTTCGGACAAGAAGGAGTGTGAAGCTCCCGTATCAAAGAGTGCTCTCGCCGGAAACTCACAAATCAAAACAAATCCTAAACAAGCTGTGGTAAGGTAACATACGCATAACAAGTATTTAAAGAAATTTAACTTGCTACAAATTAAACTGTACCTGTCACCACATCCTCTTGTTTGATGGCCTCCTGTTGGCCAAGATTATAAACCCTTGGTTGAGCCGGAGTATAATGGGACGCGGTTGAATCCACCACCTTGCCCTCCTCTTCATAAGTTACTCCTGGCTTCCTCTAGGACTTGTGACGTCCGCTCCAACAATCACGGTCAAAGTGCCCCGGCTTCCCACAAGTAAAATATGCACCCGGGGTCCGACCCGTAGTTGCCCCAGAAACACCGAAAGAAGGAGCTGGACCCGAAGTCCTAGCCTTCTTAAAGAACTTACAGTGCCCGAACTTTGAGTTAGCCGGCACCTTGAACTCCGTCTCTTATCACCCAAGCTCTTCTTCGCTTGAACATTCTACATGTGCTTCTCCAAGGACCGGGCCGTGTTGACCAAGGTCAAGAAACCCTGCGTCATCGGCCCCGAGAGTAGTAGCCTAAAGTCATCTCTTAGACCTTCGTAGAAACGGTTGGTCTTACGCTCCTCATCTGCGATGGTGGGGCTAGCATACCGACCCAACCGAGTAAACTCATGGAGATACTCATCCACGCTACTCTCTCCTTATACCAACCTCTGGAACTCATTCTCCAAAGTTATCCTCTGAGTCGAAGGGAGGTACCTAGCGAAGAACAGTCTTGAGAACTGCTCCATCGAGACGTCTGTAAGTTGCCTACCTCTCAATAGATGCAGCTCCAAACCCTCCCACCACAGCCTAGCGTCTCTATCCAACAGGAACATAGCTATAGTGGTCATCTGCCACTCCTCCGTCTTTGTCGCTGTCAAGACTCTCTTCACACGGGAGAGCCAGTCTTCAGCTTGAGATGGGGTTCCCAACCCCGAGAATACCGGAGGATTAAAGCTCATGACATGTTTGAGCTGTCTCTCGGTTGCCCTCCTTGGCACCAACGACTCCACTACTACCTGGTCCACTCTTCTCAGCTCAACCTCTGGAAGAGGTACCTGTTCCATCGGAGGAGAGGGCTGCTGCATTTGCCTTGCAGGCTGTGCATTGATCATGGCAAACACTGCTTCGGCCACCAATCGTATGGTCTCAACTGATGGAGGTGTTGCAGGAGCATCATTTAGCGCACTACTAACCTCAGAAACTCGGCGTTCCGACGGCCCAACACCGCTTCTGGTCACCTATAGTGGTACAAAACACCGTTAAGCGACCAAACAAAATTGCAAAACGTAATTATAGGAACACGTAGGTTCGTCAAACACGTGTATTTTTCATTCCTAAGTGGACATTCATGTGTTCTTTTGCTGTTATAACAATGACGCACACACATGTGCTCACCATCCCTTAAAAGAATTCATCCACAAATTCAGTTGAAGCCTGACCGAAACCAGTAGTCTGATATCAAATTGTAACACCCCCTATCCGTCGCATAGCATATAGCAGTAGGTCCGGCCGTGGCCCGACGCCATATACCACAGACAGACCGGGTGGTTACTCAATGGAAAACATCCAACCAATAACAACGTCCTACACAGAGCATTCTAGCGGAAGCAATTAAAATTGTTGCATTAATAAAGAACCCAACACTAGCATGAATGTCCACTAATACGCCAAAAGGAATGAAGTACAAATACACCAGTACTGGCCTTATGGCCTTACAATTGTTTTTCTCAAATTACATGTCTTCATACCTCGGCACGCAGAATGGCCATACATGAATAAAAGAAAACACTCAAAAATTAGGCCTTCGAGGGCCGGCTCAGCAACTTGGGCTTTAGCTCACTATTTACCGCTTGGCTTCGCAGCACCTGCAAGCACAATCCACTGCAACGGTGGCAAACCAAAGCAACGGTCAGCCATGCTGACCAAATTATAACGATCCCGCCACCAATTCGGGGCGGCGATGCTCCTTCCCTGCACTTTATTAGCACAACCAAGCAGTATATAAATACATTGCATCACAGGTGTTGGCACACACGGCGACCCGCCCCGTGCTCTCAGGGCACATTCTCGGTGATCACGGTCAAAGTCCGCCGACTCACCACCGCCCCCAGGATGGCAATATCTCGTGAGCAATCTGGTCTTTTTGGCCACTGCCTAAGACCCTCCATCTATGCCAACGGTAAGTGTCAAGTAACTTTAGGTCTCTTTAACCGAACGACATAGATCAGGTACGGTTCCACCTAACCCGTTGCCCACACCGCAATGTCAACTGAAGTTGTCTGCGCGGGTCAAGCTTCCCCGTGTCCCGTATCTCCCATACATATCACATAACCCAGTTATGTTCCGGTTGGCTCCCAGGAAACCATGATGGAAGAACCACGCGTCCGCCCAGTTTTCCGGGTGCACCTTGGAGTTAATCCCCAAGGCTCCCTATTGCAATCTACCTCGTAGAAAACCCGAAAAACAAACATTCGCATGGAGTCTTCTCTGGCCATTTATGCAACATCACCGATCGAGACCAACTTGTCCGAGTAGGCTTCACACATCATGCATATATCCGTTCTCGATTACAGACTCTACATGTACACAACGGGGACTATTCATGTCTACCCTAAGGAACGCCTCAAACTCGACGCAAACTCGCGAGAGCGGGCTTCCCTATGCAAAAGAAGTAGAGCTTCACATGCTCAAGTAGAGAATCGTTACCCTAGCATTCTTACTTGGCACCATGGAAATGTAAGCAGATGAAAAGCACCGCACTCTCCTTGCCTCCATAGATCCGGAGTCGGTTCGCGATTTGGAGCTCCGAAGCTCCACCGGTGACCGGATCTAGGCTTCTTCTTCCTCCTTTGCTTTCCCCTCTCTCTAGACTTATAAAGAGAACCACTCAAGTGAAATGAGGGTTTTAAAGGCCCAATCCCGGGTATATTCCAGTTGGAACAACCCCCAACCGTCGGATCCAAAATAAGGAAACAAATGGCTACGATCCGTAGTTGAAAAGTAAAACTTGGGCCGAACACGGCCTGCGACACGCCCGTGTCCAGGGCCGTGTCCCTCATTCGCCATCAAAATCAACGCGTTACGAAGATTACACGGGTCCCAACACGCCCGTATTTAACCTGACACGCCCGTGTTCAAACTCGAACACGCCTGGGCTCCAGGCCGTGTTCAATGTCTCGACACTTTGTCGAGCGCAGTTCATCGACCACCCGACACGGCCTTCGATACGCTCGTGTCGTAGGTTGTGTTCAATATCTTGACACAACGTTGAGCGAAAATCATCGACTTCCCCGACAGATCGTCGACACGAGCTCGACATGCCCTGAGACACGCCCGTGACTCAAGCCGTGTTCGCTGCTCGACGATCGTCGACTCCAAAAATTCGTCGACCTCACGGCCAAATCGTCGACTCGAGCCTGACACTCCCTGGGACACGCTCGTGTCCCAGGCCACGTTCCCCTGCCAAATTCCAGATTTGGCCCAAAACACCTCCCGTCGCTCTTTTGAGTTTTGGGGCATTTCAGCCCGCTTCTACAAAGGAAAATGTTTGGCGCTGGTGCGAGAGGATAAGGGTAAGCGGGCTGCTGAAGTCGCGGAGGAGATGCCGCGATTGGTAGACCTCGCAAACACATTGGAAGCTCCAGTTCTAGTAGAAGGTAACCAGCCCGTTGTGGATGAGATACCAAGGCCGGCAACCGAGCCCGTGGTTACTTTGGGCCGTGTAGATCTGGATGTCGCGCACATGCATTCGACTATCAACTCCATGCATCGCGATATCTATCATTTGTATGGTGAAGTACTTCAAATGAGTGACCAAGTGGCGCATCTGTGCAGAGATAGAATGGAGCAGCCTGTGCGATCTGAGAACAGAGACCACTGAGTCTGCAAGATTATGAACTATTTGATTTGTTTGATGTATAATTTATTATTTGAACAATGCTTTAATTTCTACTGTTAAGTGATGTATGAACTGCGATATTGCGTTGTTGCTTGAATAAAGCTGTGGCCTATGTGATTTGTAATCAGTGCAGGATTGTGAACGAACTGTGTGGACTGATGTTGTGTCTGCTTCTTTAATTTGAAATATGTTTATGAATCGCTTTGTAGGTAGAAAACCGGCGAACAGCGTGGACTCGGTTCTTTGTCTGCGAAATCTTGTTTAACTGTGGTTTGCTGAATTGATTGCTAGCTGAGCGGACTAACTGATCAAACTGCGTGGTCTGGCTGAAAAGCTGTAAGACCCCACTGCTATAAATATAGCCACGTTGTCTCTTCTATGCAGGAATGCGATTGAAGCAGAAGTCCTTGCGGACTAAGAAGATGGTGTCCGCTAGAACTTATGTCGCGCTTGACTTCCACGCTGCCGAGCACAAAAGATGCAGATTAACGGAGGCAGATCTCGAGGACTTCGCTGAAAAACATATGGCGTACTCTCCTGTGCTTTTCCGCCTACCAGCTGATGAAGAAAGATTGAATTTTTCCACTGTGACCCATATTGCGGTGCCCGTTGATCATTTTGATAGTGGATTCAAGTTCCCACTGCTACAGAAAATAGCAGAAATTTAAGAGCATTATGGAATGGTTCCGGGCCAGCTCGCACCCATTACCCTTGCCATGATCTACAGCTTTATCTCCTACTTGCGATCCGAGAAGATCGCCTTTTACTTGAATATCTTCAGAAAACTATTCTCAGTCTGCTCCATTACTCCATCTGGAGGCCGCCCATGCAAGGGTGTAATATATTTTTACTGCAGAGGTATGAAGGTGATGGGTTTGCCGAATAAGATCCACAACTGGACCTCGCAGTTCGTTATCTTTGAGGGCGATCTTGGGTTCGCGCACACCCACCCAAAGGAGCGCGCGGACTCCGTCTTCAAGAGCGTCAGGCTTGACGCGGTGGAGGCCGCCATCGTTGAGTTTCTCGCAGGATCTAGGCTGGATATTGAACATTACATCCCGATCCTAGCGAGCCTGTACCACGTAACTCGCGAAGACAGTAAGCTCAGCGGACAGATTTTGTACCCGCCGCGAGCTGCAGTTAGTTGACATTTTTTCTTCTTATAGCGGTCTTGGCGGTTCCTGCAAATCCGCCGCAAACACCTGGCGGCCAGAACCCTACTTAAAGGGAAAGGAAGCAGGAGCTTGCGAGGAAGAGAAGGGAAGAGTGTGATCCCGTCGCGGACAACTCTTCATCAGAAAACTTCGAGATGCAAGGTTTTGGAAACCGCCAGAAGGATCTGCGGGGCAACCCAATGATCCACTGGCACAGCAAAAATAAACATATCCTCCTGTCTACTGCGCTTCCATCGTGGAGAAGCCCGAGGATATCCCGCCATGCACACGTCACGATCTTCGCGCTTTATAGAATGCACAATCTGCGCGACCTAAAGCAAGTGCCTCCTGCCGAGCTCCCCCTCCTGGCCGCGCAAGCTAACGCGAATAGCGTTGTCACCAGCCATTTCTTAGGATGCTTGACCAGGGACCTGCTCAAATAAAACGAAAAACTTCAGCAGGAGATGAGGTCGCTTAAGGAGAGAAATAAGCGGTTAGGAAAAATAGTTGCTCTGAAGAAGGAAGAGGTAGCGGTAAGCTTTGTATTCGCAACGGTTTCCCTTTGAAGTCAGCGGTGACCTGACGCTTCTGTTTTTTGTCTTTCTGTAGGTCATGTACGACCTGGGAAATGAAAACGTCAAGGCCGCCATGCTCCCCTTTGTGAAGGAAAGCGTTGAGATCGCTATTGAGCGGTTCGTTGACGGCAGCTTCGCTATGGAGGTCATGGACGGCGTGCCATTTATCCAAGTTTTTCCTGAGCTGGAGGACCAGGTCGCAGAGATGGAACGGGCTGCCAAAGGAAAGGAAGCAATTGATGAGGTTGAGGAAGGAGAAGAAGAAGAAGATGAAGGTGGAGGTGAGGCCGAAGATGTCGCTGATGATGCTGGTTCAAGCCGGCGAGGTGGAGTTCAGTCCGCCGAGTCCGCTTCCTCTCCATCTAGATCTGTTGATGAGAGCTCGCTTAGCGAGTCCGCGGTCAGCAAAAGCTCAGATAGCAGCAGTAGAAGTGGCTCAGAGGGCTACTCCCCTGAAGTCAACATTTAAGGATCAAGCCTTGATGCTAATGTGGAAAAGAAGCAGAAGAGGTCGGCGACATAAGATGTATTTTGTTTTTATTATTTTTTGTAAAGATGACAGCGGACACAGTTTTGGAGGCCGCCAATCTTTAAGAAAGTTGTAATTTGATATTGATGAAATATAAAGGGATATTTTGGATCAATTCGCGCCTTCTGCAATGCCCTGCGTTATTTCGTGTGTTTCAATGCAATTTGAAGTGTGTAATTAATGAGCGAACTACGTAGATAATGAAAATCAGTCCGCGCATTTTAGAAACTATCCACGCCATTTAATTTTTAAGCTTGCCAATTAGAAGATATCCTTGGAAAATAATTCAATTACAGCTCGCTGTAACATGAACAATATTAGAGTGATTTGCTAGCTTGCAAAAATAAATCATGAAGGCAGACTCTAGAGAGTACCATTTGCAGTCAGCAATACCATTGACCAAAACTAACAATAAACACTTGCAAGCTTAAGAAAACATTGATAATAAATGTTGCAGACTCAGAGAGAGAATTATTGATAGACTGCGAACTGAGAGAATTATAGATTAATCATATGATCTGAGAAAGATGGGTTACAGACTTAAGTGACCAAGCGGGCAGGTGCGCACAGAACCCATTACTTTCCTCGTAGGGTCAGGAAAACTGTAAGTCACATCACCCAAATAGCCTTGGCGGCCTGTCAGATCAAGCACTACAGACTGAGTAGATTACCAGAATTGAGTCTGTCTTAACAAATGATCCACTACTAAGGTGACCAAGCGGGCAGTTCTGCTGGGGCCCATTACTTTCCTTACAAAGTTACAGAAGTTGTAAGATCAACAAAATTGGCGAACTGGGCGGATAGAAATTCACATTCAGTACTTAATTGTATAGAAATGATTCACAGTTCGTGACCAAGCGGGCAGGTGCCGCAGGAGCAACATTGCTTTTCTCGCAGGGTCACGAAAACTGTAAAATCAAACTAATGAATACTGGCGTACTGTGCGGATACAATTAAGCAGTTCATGCCTTTTCAGTTTCCTGTGAAGAATGAGTTACAGACTTGTGTGACCAAGTGGGCAGGTGCGGCAATGCGTTCCTCATAAGGTCTCAAAAGCTATACACTCAACAGAAGGGTTTACTGCCCTCTTGCCTAGAGTACAGTCCAAATTGATCTTTTGGGCAGGTGCGGCCGGAGTGACATTGCTTTCCTCTGAGATCAACAAGGCTGTGGGGCTCCTGCAAGCACTGCTTGAGTATACCAAAGAGTGTTCGATGTCCACATGTAACACCCCATATCCGTCGCATAGCATATAGCAGTAGGTCTGGCCGGGGCCCGACGCCATATACCACAGACAGATCGGGTGGTTACTCAATGGAAACCATCCAACCAACCATAACATCCTACACAGAGCATTCTAGCGGAAGCAGTTTAAGTTGCAATAAAGAACCCAACACAAAGAGCACGAATGTCCACTAATAAACTAAATAGTATTGTCGTACATACACGAGTACAAGCCTTAAGGCATTACAAAATGGTTTACTTCAATATTACATGTTTTACAAACCACGGCACGCAGGCCGGTCATACATGAGTAAAAGCAGTAAACACTCCAATTAGGCCTTCGAGGGCCGGCTTCGTAATTTGGGCTTTAGCCCGCTATTGACTGCTTTGTCCAGCAGCACCTGCAAGCAACAAAACCACCGCACAGCGGCAAACAAAGCAACAGTCAGTAATGCTGACCAAATTATAACGATCTCGCCCCCAACTCGAGGCGGCGATGCTCCATCCCTGCATTTTAATAGCATAACCAAGCAGTATAAAATACATTGCATCACAGGCGTTAGCATGCATGGCCACACGCCCCGTGCTCTCAGGGCACATTCTCGGTGATCGCAGTCTAAGCCGCTGACTCACCACCATCTCCAGGAGGGCAATATCTCATGAGCAATTTGGTCTTTTAGGCAGATGTTACGACACTTTAATGTCATCAATAGCCTATGTCACGACACTTTAATATCATCGACAGCAAGACCCGACATCTATGCCCTCGGCATAAAGCAGGAACGGTTCCACTCAACCCGTTTCCCACTTGCCACGAAATTTTAATATCATCGGCACGAGTTAAGTTTCCTCGAAGGCCGTGAATCGAACGTACAATATTACATAACCCATTTATGTACAAGTTGGCTCCTAGGCCCACAAGTTGGAAAGATCATGCATCCGCCTAGTTTTTCGGGTGCACCTTTGGGTTAATCCCCAAGGCTCCCTATTGCAATATAAAACGTAGAAAACTCGAAAAACAACCAATCACACGGAGTCTTCTCTTGCATTTATGCAATGCAACATCACCAATCCAGACCAACATGTCCGGATAGGCTTCACACATCATGCGTATGTCCGTTCTCGAATACGGACTCTAAACAACGGGGACTTTAGATATCTACCTGAAGGAACGCCTCCAACTCACCGCAAATTCGAGAGAGCGGGCTTCCTATGCAAAGAAGGAGAGCTTCGCATGCTCAAGAAGAGAATCATTACCCTAGCGTTCTTCCTTGGCGCCATGGAAATGTAAGCGGATGAAAAGCACCGCACTCTCTTTGCCTCCGTAGATCCGGAGTCGGCTCGCGATTTGGAGCTTCAAAGCTCCTCCAATGGCCGGAACTAGCTTCTTCTTCCTCCTTTGCTCTCACCTCTCTCATGACTTAGAAAGAGAACCACTCAAGTAAAAGTGAGGGTTTCAAAGGCCCAATCCCGGGTATATCCCAGTAGGAGCAACACCCAACCGTCGGATCCCAAATTAAAGAAACGAACGACCTTGATTCGGGCCTGAAATGTACAATCTGGACCAAACACGGCCCGGCACACGCCCGTGTCCAGGGCCATGTCCCTCATTCGCCGTCGAAATCAACGCGCCTGGAACAACACACGGGTATCCGACACGCCCGTGTTCGTCCTGACACGCCCGTGTTCCAACTGACATGGTCGTGTGGTCGGACGTGTGCACCCATCGATACAGCCCGAAAACAACCCGAGACTCACAGGGGTTCTTGGACACGCCCGTGTCCTAACCCGTCTCCACTCGAACACGCCTGGGCTCCAGGCCGTGTTCATGGTCTCGACACTTCGTCGAGCGAAGTTCGTCAACTTCCTGACACGGCCTTGGACACGCCCGTGTCCTAGGTCGTGTGCCTTGTCTCGACACTTCGTCGAGCGAAATTCATCGACACCCCGGGCCGATCGTCGACACGGGCTCGACACGCCCTGAGACACGCCCGTGTCTCAGGCCGTGTTCTCTGCTCGACGATCGTCGACTCCAAAATCATCGACCTCTCGACCAAATCGTCGACTCCAGCCTGACACGCCCTGGGACACGCCCGTGTCCCAGGCCGTGTGTCTACTGTCAGATTCCAAATCTATCCCAAAACGTCCCCCGTCGCTCTTTTGAGTTTCGGGGCGTTATAACTCTCCCCCTCTTAAAAGAATTTCATCCACAAAATTATATAAAGGAAATACAAGTACCAAAATTAAATTGTACCTGAGCGGAACAACTCCGGATACTCGTCAAGCATAGTCTGCTCTCGCTCCCAAGAGAGCTCCTCACGACCGCAATTATCCCATCGGACCTTGACCATCCTGATCTCTTTATTGCGTAGCCGCTTGACCTCCGAGTCCACAATCCGCACGGGCTTGACTTTTGTCGTCAACCCACTATCCACCGGCACTTGATCAACCGCGATCACTTGCGAAGGCTCTTGCACCGCCTTCCGTAGCACCGATATATGGAATACATCATGTAAACCACTAAGCTCCACTAAAAGCTTCAACCGATAGGCTGCTTCACCAACTCGCACCAAAACCTCAAACGGCCCCAGGTACCTCGGGCTTAGCTTTTTCAATCGCCGCACCCGCGAGACACCCTTGAACGGCTTGATTTTAAAGTGCACATAGTCGCCCACAGCGAACTCCACGTTCCTGTGCTTGCCATTATAGTACTTCGCTTGTCGGTCCTGAGCGATAAGCAACCTCTCCCGAATGGTACAAACCAAAGACGTAGCATCCTCCACTTCTAATCGCTTGTACAACTTTGACTCACCCGTTTCTAACCAAGACAACGGTGTGCGACATTTTCTACCATATAGGGTCTCAAAGGGCGCAATTTGAATACTCACTTGGTAGCTATTGTTGTACGCGAACTCCGCCAAATAAAGATGGTCTTCCCACTGCTTTCCAAAGTCCAAGACACACATGCGGAGCATGTCTTCCATGGTTCTATTGACCGTCTCGGTCTGCCCATCCGTTTGAGGATGGAAGGCTGTGCTGAATTTCAACTTTGTTCCCAACAATTGCTGCACTAGCCTCCAATCGTTGGACGTGAACCGCCCATCTAGGTCACTCACGATGATGCGGGGCACACCGTGAAGCCGTACTATATTATCCACATATAATTTTGCCAACTTCTCCACCGGATCATCCTTCCTATGCGGAATGAAATGTGACACCTTCGTTAGCCGATCTATGACCACCCAAATGGCGTCGTTCCCCTTTTGCGACCTTGACAAACCGTGTACAAAGTACATAGAGATGTCGTCGAATTTCCACTCCGGAACAGGCAAGGACTTAAGAAATCCTCCTAGCTTTTGGCATTCCGCCTTCACCAAGGCACAAGTTTGGCACTTCGCCACGTAGAGCGCCACATCTTTCTTCAAACCCGACCACCAAAACAGTTTATTTACATCGCGGTACATCTTCGTGCTCCCCGGGTGAGTCGAGTACTTGGTATGGTGTCCCTTGTACAACAATTCCACCCGCAAATTGCCCACACTTGGGACGCACAGACGACCGTCTTTCCAAAGCAATCCGTCCTCCACAACGAATTGGGAATTTGACCCATCCAGAGCCTCTACCATGAACTGCTTCATATGGACATCGAAATCCAAAGCCTGCCGAATCCGATCAGCCAGGTCATAATTTACTTCAATCCAATTCAGTACTGCTTCAGCACTTGCTTTCTTATCTACACAAACAATCTCCAACTCCACCAACTCACGAACCAACCGCTCATCATGCACCGATAGCCAATTCGCTTGAGCTGGGGCCCGGAGACCTCAATGCGTCCGCAACCGCATTACCTTTACCAGGCACGTAGTGGATCTTGAATGTATAGTCCCCCAGGAACTCCATCAATCTACGCTGCCGCATATTCAGATCTTTCTGATCGATCAAATACTTCAGGCTCTTGTGATTGTTGTAGATATCAATCTTCACACCGTACAAATAGTGTCTCCACAGCTTCAAGGCAAAAATCACGGCCGCTAACTCCAAGTCATGGACCAGATAATTCCTCTCGTGCACTTTTAGCTGTCTCGAGCCATAAGCTATTACACTTCCGTGTTGCAGTAGCACGCAACCCAAACCCCTGCCCGAAGCATCGCTGTAAATCTCATAACCTTCGGTCCCACATGGCGAACTCAGCACAGGCGCCGTGGTTAACCGACATTTCAACTCCTCAAAAGCTCGCACGCACTCCGACATTCAAACGAACTTCTGCTCCTTTCTCGTCAAATTAGTGAGAGGTAACGCTATCCGCGAGAAGTTCTGTACAAAGCGCCTATAATAGCCGGAAAGCCCCAGAAAGCTTCGGACTTCTGCTACCGTAGAAAGCTCAGGCCACTCCCGTATCGCAACAATCTTCGCTGGATCCACCGCAATACCTTCCCCACTCACTATATGATCGAGGAACGCCACGGAGGACCACCAAAACTCGCACTTCGAGAACTTGGCGTACAGCTGATTCCTCCTTAACGTCTCCAAAATCAAATGAAGATGCTTGAAGTGATCTTCCTCACTCTGCGAGTACACCAAAATATCATCGATGAAGACGATCACAAAATGGTCCAAGTACTCCCTGAAGGTCCTGTTCATCAAATCCATGAACACTGACGACACATTAGTCAGCCCAAACGGCATGAACGTAAACTCATAATGCTCGTATATCGTACTGAACGCTGACTTCGGGATATCACTCTCCCTTATTCGCAGCTGATAGTACACGGACTTGAGATCCAACTTTGAGTACACCGTTGACCCGACCAACTGATCAAAAAGATCATCGATCTGGGGGATCAGGTACTTGTTCTTTTCCGTCAACTTGTTGAGCTCTCGATAATCAATACATAGACTCAAGCTTCAGTCCTACTTCTTAACAAAGAGGACCGGCGCGCTCCAAGGCGAAGAACTTAGGCGCACATACCCTTGCTCCAACAACTCTTGCAGTTGAACCTTCAGCTCCGCCATTTCCTTAGGCGCTAGCCGATATGGAGAGCGTGACACAGGCTTTGCACCTAGCACTAACTCAATCGTGAAATCTATCTCCCGCTCGGCGGGGCTCCAGAAAGATCTCTAGGGAAAACATCAGGGTATTCCGATACCACTGAAATACTATCCAATGAGGGCTTTGGCTTGGCAACCTCCACTAGTGTAAAGAACAGTTCTGCACCGGCACGAACCTCCTTCACCACCTGAAGAGCAGACATCAATGTCTTGCTCGACCCCTTTAAGCCCGTAAAAGTCGTCTCACGACTTGCTCCCAACTTGACTTCCTTGCGACCGCAATCATTATAGGCCTGCTGCTCCGAGAGCCAGCCCATGCCAAATATAACGTCGAACTCCACCAATGGAAGTAACGACGCTTGCAGATCGAACTCTTGATTCCCAATACGAATCTTAACATCGCAGATCTTATCCGCACGCATCGAACACCCATTGGGCAACAACACATCAAACTTATCCTTCGCCATCGAAGAAGGGACTATGATGCGTGATATAAATCCCTCGGACAAGAAGGAGTGTTAAGCTCCCGTATCGAAGAGTGCTCTTGCCGGATTTTCACAAATCAAAACAAACCCTAAAGAAGCAGTGGTAAGGTAACATGCGCATAACAAGTATTTAAAGAAATTAACTTGCTATAAATTAAACGGTACCTGTCACAACATCCGCCTGTTTGATGGCCTCCTATTGGCCAAGATTGTATAGCCTTTGTTGGGCCGGAGCATAATGGGACGCAGTCGACTCCATCGCCTTGCCCTTCTCTTCGTAAGTTGCTCCCGGCTTCCTTTTGGACTTGGGACGTCCGCTCCGGCACTCACGAGCATAATGCCCCGGCTTCCCACTCTGAGAGTACACCAAAATATCGTCGATGAAGACGATGACAAAATGGTCCAAGTACTCCCTGAAGGTCCTATTCATCAAATCCATGAACACTGACGACGCATTCGTCAGCCCGAACGGCATGACTGTAAACTCGTAATGCCCGTATCTTGTACTAAACGCTGTCTTAGGGATATCACTCTCTCTTATCCTCAGCTGATAGTAACCAGACTTGAGATCCAACTTAGAGTACACCGTCGACCCGACCAACTGATCAAAAAGATCATCGATCCTTGGGATTGGGTACTTGTTCTTTTCCATTAGCTTGTTTAACTCCCGATAATCAATACAAAGTCTCAAGCTCCCATCCTTCTTTTTTACAAAGAGGACCGGTGCGCTCCAAGGCGACGAACTTGGACGCACATACCCTTGCTCCAACAACTCTTGCAATTGAACCTTCAGCTCCGCCATTTCCTTAGGCGCTAGCCGATATGGAGAGCGTGACACAGGCTTTGCACCTAGCACTAACTCAATCGTGAAATCTATCTTCCGCTCGGCGGGGCTCCAGGAAGATCTCTAGGGAAAACATCAGGGTATTCCGATACCACTGAAATACTATCCAATGCGGGCTTCGGCTTAGCAACCTCCACTAGTGTAAAGGACAGTTCTGCACCGGCACGAACCTCCTTCACCACCTGAAGAGCAGACATCAATGTCTTGCTCGACCACTTTAAGCCCGTAAAAGTCGTCTCACGACTTGCTCCCAACTTGACTTCCTTGCGACCGCAATCATTATAGGCCTGCTGCTCCGAGAGCCAGCCCATGCCAAATATAACGTCGAACTCCACCAACGGAAGTAACGACGCTTGCAGATCGAACTCCTGATTCCCAATACGAATCTTAACATCGCAGATCCTATCCGCGCGCATCGAACACCCATTGGGCAACAACACATCCAACTTATCCTTCGCCATCGATGAAGGGACTATGATGCGTGATATAAATCCCTCGGACAAGAAGGATTGTGAAGCTCTCGTATCGAAGAGTGCTCTTGCCGGATTTTCACAAATCGAAACAAACCCTAAAGAAGCAGTGGTAAGGTAACATGTGCATAACAAGTATTTAAAGAAATTAACTTGCTATAAATTAAACCGTACCTGTCACCACATCCGCCTGTTTGATGGCCTCCTGTTGGCCAAGATTTTATACCCTTGGTTGGGCAGGAGCATAATGGGACACGGTCGACTCCACCGCCTTGCCCTTCGCTTCGTAAGTTGCTCCCGGCTTCCTTTTGGACTTGGGACGTCCGCTCCGGCACTCACGAGCATAATGCCCCGGCTTCCCACTATTGTAACATGTGCCCAGGATCCGACCCGTAGTCGCCCCAGAAGCACCAGCAGAGGGGGCTGGACCCGATGTTCTAGCTTTCTTGTTCCACTTCCAGAACACAGACTTTGAGGAGTTCGGCACTCTGAACTCCGACTTCTTATCACCCAAGCTTTTCTTTGCTTGTACATTCTTCATGTCCTTCGCCAAGGACTGGGCCGTGTTGACCAAGGTCAAGAAACCCTGCGTCATCGGCCCCGAGAGTAGTAACCTCAACTCATCTCTCAGCCCTTCATAGAATCGATTCGTCTTGCGCTCCTCATCCGCTATGATGGAGCTAGCATAACGACTCAAACGAGTAAACTCGTGGAGATATTCATCCACGGTACTGTCCCCTTGAACCAACTTCAAGAACTCTTTCTCCAACGATATCCTCTGCGCCGAAGGGAGGTATCTAGACAAGAACAATCTCGAGAACTCCTCCATCGAGACATCAACAAGTTGCCTACCTCTCAATAGATGCAGCTCCAATCCTTCCCACCACATTCTCGCTTCACCGTCCAAAAGGAAAGTAGCAATGGTGGTCATTTTCCACTCATCCGTCTCCGTTGCTGTCATGACTCTCTTCACCCTGGAGAGCCAGTCTTCAGCTTGAGATGGGGTTCCCAACCCCGAGAATACCGGAGGATTAAAGCTCATGACATGCTTGAGCTGTCTCTCGGTTGCCCTCCTTGGCACCACTGGTTCCTCTACCACCTGCTCCACTCTTCGCTGCTCAGCCGCTTGCAGCGGTACCTGCTCCACCGCAGGAGCGGGCTGCTGCGTTTGCCCTGCAGGCTGCGCATTAATCATGGACAACACTGCTTCGGCCACCAATCTTATGGTCTCAGCCGATAGAGGTGTTGCAGGAGCTTCATTAGGTGCATTGCTAGCCTCAGAAACTCGACGTTCCGACGGCCCAGCACCACTTCTGGTCACCTATAGTGGTACAAAACACCGTTAAGCGACCAAATAAAATTGCAAACAGCAATTATAAGAACTCGCAGGTTCCCCAAACACGTGTATTTTCATTCCTAAGTGGACATTCATGGGTTCTTTTACTGTTATAACGATGACGCGCACGCATGTGCTCACTACCCCTTAAAAAGAATTCGTCCACGAATTTATTTTAAGCCCGACCAAAACCAGTAGTCTGATACCAAATTATAACACCCCCTATCCGTCGCATAGCATATAACAGTAGGTCCGGCCGGGGCCCGACGTCATATACCACAGACAGACCGGGTGGTTACTCAATGGAAACCATCAAACCAATCATAACGTCCTACACAGAGTATTCTAGCGGAAGCAGTTTAAGTTGCAATAAAGAACCCAGCACAAAGAGCATGAATGTCCACTAATAAACCAAATAGGAATGTCGTACATACACGAGTACAAGCCTTAAGGCCTTACAAAATGGTTTACTTCAATATTACATGTTTTACAAACCACGGCACGTAGGCCGGTCATACATGAGTAAAAGCAGTAAACACTCCAATTAGGCCTTCGAGGGCCGGATTCGCAATTTGGGCTTTAGCCCGCTATTGACCGCTTGGTCCATCAGCACCTGCGAGCAACAAAACCACCGCACGGAGGCAAACAAAGCAACGGTCAGCAATGCTGACCAAATTATAACGATCCAACCCCCAACTCGGGGCGGCGATGCTCCTTCCCTGCATTTTAATTGCATAACCAAGTAGTATAAAATACATTGCATCACAGGCATTGGCATGCATGGCCACACGCCCCGTGCTCTCAGGGCACATTCTCGGTGATCGCAGTCTAAGCCGCTGACTCACCACCATCTCCAGGACATCAATATCTCGTGAGCAATTTGGTCTTTTAGGCAGATGTTACGACACTTTAATGTCATCAACATCCTATGTCACGACACTTTAATATCATCGACAGCAAGACCCGACCTCTATGCCCTCGGCATTAAGCAGGAACGGTTCCAATCAACCCGTTGCTCACTAGCCACGACATTTTAATATCATCGGCACGAGTTAAGTTTCCCCGAAGCCCGTGAATCGAACGTACAATATTACATAACCCAGTTATGTACAAGTTGGCTCCTAGGCCCACAAGTTGGCAAGATCACGCATCCGCCCAGTTTTCCGGGTGCACCTTTAGGTTAATCCCCAAGGCTCCCTGTTGCAATCTACCACGTAGAAAACCCGAAAAACAACCAATCGCACGGAGTCTTCACCGGCATTTATGCAATGCAACATCACCGATCCAGACCAACATGTCCGGGTAGGCTTCACACATCATGCCTATGTCCATTCTCGAATACGGACTCTAAACAACGGGGACTTTACATATCTACCCGAAGGAACGACTCCAACTTACTGCAAACTCACGAGAGCGGGCTTCCTATGCAAAGAAGTAGAGCTTCACATGCTCAAGAAGAGAATCGTTACCCTAGATTTCTTCCTTTGCGCCATGGAAATTTAAGCAGATGAAAAGCACCGCACTCTCTTTGCCTCCGTAGATCCGGAGTCGGCTCGCGATTTGGAACTTCGAAGCTCCTCCAATGTCCGGATCTAGCTTCTTCTTCCTCCTTTGCTCTCACCTCTCTCTTGACTTAGAAAGAGAACCACTCAAGTAAAAGTGAGGATTTCAAAGGCCCAATCCTGGGTATATCCTAGTAGGAGAAACACCCAACCGTCGGATCACAAATAAAAGAAACGAACGACCTTGATTCGGGCCTGAAATGTACAATCTGGACCGAACACGGCCTGGCACACGCCCGTGTCCAGGGCCGTGTCCCTCATTCTCCGTCAAAATCGACGCGCCTGGAACAACACACGGGCATCCGACACGTCCGTGTTCGACCTGACACGCCCGTGTTCCAACTGACACGGCCGTGTGGTCGGCCGTGTGCACCCATCGATACAGCCCGAAAACAACCTCAGACTCACACGGGTTCTTGGACACGCCCGTGTCCTAACCCGTGTCCACTCGAACACGCCTGGGCTCCAGGCCGTGTTCACGGTCTCGACACTTCGTTGGGCGAAGTTCGTCGACTGCCTGACACGGCCTTGGACACGCCCGTGTCCTAGGTCGTGTGCCTTGTCTCGACACTTCGTTGAGCGAAATTCGTCGACACCCCGGGCCGATGGTCGACATGGGCTCGACACGCCCTGATACACGCCCGTGTCTCAGGCCGTGTTCTCTGCTCGACGATCGTCGACTCCAAAATCGTCGACCTCTCGACCAAATCGTCGACTCCAGCCTGGCACGCCCTGGGACACGCCCGTATCCCAGGCCGTGTGCCTACTGCTAGATTCCAAATCTGGCCCAAAACGTCCCCTGTCGCTCTTTTGAGTTTCGGGGCGTTACACCACAAGATAAGAAACTCTTTGGGCAGGTGCGGATAGAGCGGCATTGCTTTCCTCACGCGATCATCAAAGTTGTAACGATATCCCTTAAAAGGCAAGGTACAGCTAGCACCCACCCTGTCCCTCCATAATGCAGAGGTGGGGTTAGATACTGGCCGGGATCCGAAATTCAATAGCATGCCGTGCTAGAACCTGTAAGCTCCCTCTACACTGTACGAAATCTCCCCGCAATATGTGGTCTTTGTGGTGTTACGCAATGACAACGATTCAATGGGAGGTCCCAACTGAACTCGGCGATGTCTCCTGGTGTCGGTTATCCTTTGGAGTTGTTCAGAAGACAAAAGAGAGAAAGCAATTGAAAAAGTGTTAGTATGGAGTCTTTGATCAATAATATATTTTGAAAAACTTTACATAAGGAAAAGATATGAGAAGGTTCAAGGATAGAACCGTTTGAAGTCGTCCTTGCTTAATGTATTAACTGTTGCTATTCAGGAGATAAAAAAACACATGAAAAAGTGTTTGTAAGGAGCTTTTGATCAATTATAACTTTTAAAAACTTCACATAAGAAGGATAAGAAAGGAGGAGGTTCAGGAATAGAATCGCTTTAGATCATCTCTGCTCCATGTGTGTGATACATCTTCTCCTTCATAGGTTTGCAAACGATAATCCCCGTTCTTTAATACTTCTTTGATAATGTGAAAGTGATAGGATAGATCTTAACTTAAACTGATTATAATTATAAAGATCACAGCACAAGATTAAAATAAATAAAAGACAAGAACAGCAAGCAACCAAAAAAGAGACACAATGATTTTATAGTGGTTCCCGAAATCTAGTAGTCCTCTCTTCTACCACCCTGGTAGGAATCCACTCAGATTTTTGATCAGGTGCCTGACACCAATGGGTTTTGATCAGGTCCCCAAAAACCACAACCTCAAGTCTTTTGGTAGGAGACTTGCAACCAGGAATCACTTTTGATGGAGATGAGAACCCTTTGTACAAGAAGGGGTGAGAGAGTGATTTTGTCTTCTCTGTCAACATTCAGAGAGAAGACTTGTGGATATTGATGTTAGCAAATTGCTCCCCCGGAGATATTGAATGGTTCAGGAGAGATCTGAAGCTTTTCTTCAGGGTGATAGGTCTTCAAGGTGATGAGGTCTCCAGCAAGCTTCTTGGACTGATATTGAATGGTTGTCACTTGAAGCTTGGAGCCAATGAAGAACACTGATGATTGTTCTGATTGATGCAGAGTTCTTCCTTTTCTGTAGAAAACCTTTTCTGTCGTTCAGTTCACTGTTCTTTATTCTCTGTATTCAAAACTCTGTATTTGAATTCCATAATCTTGATGGCGGAAGGAACATTCCCGAGAGTGGAAGATTCTTTGAAAATTGATCCTAACTTAATTCTTCTGTAACTGTCCGTTTGAACGGCTATTTTCACTGGGAATGTTGACTGTAATTAATCCTCAATTAATTCTGCCAACTGTTACTGATTGCACAGAAATCGTCGACCTGAACTTTCGTCGAGTTCATCAATCATCGACCTGAGTTCGACATTCGTCGAACTCAGCTGGATTCGTCAAGCTGAATATCTTGCCTGCATTCGTCGACCGGAGCATGCAGTTCGTCGAGCTCAGTTTATGTGTTCGTCGAGCTGAGAGAACTGTAGAGTGTCAACACAGTTGCTGTGATGGGTCGACATAGCCTTGCTTGAGTCTTGAGATCGTCGATCTGAGTTTAGTGAAGCAATTCAGAATTCATCGACCGGAGATCCCCGTTCGTCGAACTGCATTCGACGATCGTTGATCTGATTTTCTGACTTTGTCTTAACTGTTGTTCAGATTTCTTTCAGCAATTCTGGAGAGTCCTTCTGAATGACCAATCTTGGAAATAATCCTATGACCCATGAGACTATACATGTTGTGTCAATCTAAACAAATCTAATAGTGATACTTGCCCAAATCAGAAATAGGGTTCCAACAATCTCTCCCTATTTGGGTAAGGACACTATTTACATAAATATAAGTAAAATACAAGGCAATTAAATACAATTAAATCTGGATCATGTCCTTCTGCTGTTGCTGTTGTTGATCCTTGCCCAATTCTGATTAAGATCATAACTTAGAGAGTTAACAACCTCGCTCTTCAGCACTGAGTTGTCCTCTATATTGGCTGGAAACATAGCTTTTGATTACTAGCAGAGACCACTATTCCTCTGTATTGGCTGGACTGAATTATTTTCCTGCAGGAAATGTTAGGAGTTCTGGACCCATATAACCTTGGGTCCTGGTTCTCTTTTATAGTAATTAGAAATAAAAGAACATTTTGGTTGATCCTTGTAGCCAAGTGAATGATATTTTCTAAGAGGGATGATCCACTCAGTGAAAGGATTCCTAAAATGTTGACTTCATTATGATCTGGAAATGAGTTAAAATTCCTGCTCTGAAATTTTGCGTTTGACGAATTAAAGTAATTTCGTCGAGCGGAGTTCGACGAATGGTATTGAGATCGTCGATCTCTGTTCACAGAATAACTATATGTATACCATTTTCGTCGATCTCTGTTCGACGCATGATTTCTATTTTGTCGAGCATAGATTCCAGAATAGTTGAGATTAAAATCTCTGTTCATAGTTCGTCGAGCAGCGTTCGACGAATAATGTTGTTTTCGTCGAGCTCGGTTCGACGAATTATGTTGAACTAAAATTTTCTGAAGATTTTTATTTTCTGAAGTATTTCATTTATCACTTCTAATTTTTCTTTTAGTTTACTTGATTCTAAAATGCGTATTTTTTCAAAAGAATTTTGTAAATCTTGTTTAAGCTTTAAATTTTCAGAGGATAAAGTAATTATTTTTTCACTGAGAAATTTTATTTCCTTTTCAGATTTAATTAAATCTTTACACATATTTTTAAAATCAGTGTTAAATGATCCGATGAAAAATCAAGGGAAGAGATTTCCTAATCCTCTTCTAATTGTGCCAGGATGTTCATGGCTTGTGCATCAGCAATCTTCATCTTTTTCTGGGCATCTGTCCATTGAGATGATGGAACAGCATTTGGACTTGTTGTTTTCTAAGGTTGAGCTGGACCTGACAAAATAGATTTAAAGATGTTTTCATCAATGGAGTCCATATAAAATCTAATCCTTGTCTTCCATAGTGCAGGCATATCTAGATTGCACATGGGCAGTCTGGTGCTAGAAAAATCTGCAATTTATGCCATGATAAAACTCAAAAGATGATTAAGATCTGGAGCTTTGCTTCAGGGTGATAGGTCTTCAAGGTGATGATGTCTCCAGCAAGCTTCTTAGACTAATATTGAATGGTTGTCTCTTGAAGCCTGGAGCCAATGAAGAACAATGATGATTGTTCTGATTGATGCAGAGTTCTTCCTTTTCTGTAGAAAACGTTTTCTGTCGTTCAGTTCACTGTTCTTTATTCTCTGTATTCAAAACTCTGTATTTGAATTCCTTAATCATGAGGCGGAAGGAACATTCCCGAGAGTGGAAGATGCTTTGGAAATTGATCATAACTTAATTCTTCTGTAACTGTCCGTTTGAACGGCTATTTTCACTGGGAATGTTGACTGTAATTAATCCTCAATTAATTCTGCCAACTGTTACTGATTGCACAGGAATCGTCGACCTGAACTTTCGTCGAGTTCATCAATCATCGACCTGAGTTCAACATTCGTCGAACTCAGCTGGATTCGTCGAGCTGAATATCTTGCATGCGTTCGTCGACCGGAGCTTGCAGTTCGTCGAGCTCAGTTTCTGTGTTCGTCGAGCTGAGACAACTGTAGAGTGTCAACACAGTTACTGTGATGGGTCGACACAGCCTTGCTTGAGTCTTGAGATCATCGATCTGAGTTTAGTGAAGCAACTCAGAATTCGTCGACCGGAGATCGTCGTTCGTCAAACTGCATTCGATGATCGTCGATCTGATTCTCTGACTTTGTCTTAACTGTTGTTCAGATTTCTTTCAGCAATTCTATAGAGTCCTTCTGAATGACCAATCCTGGAAATAGTCCTATGACCCATGACTATACATGTTGGGTCAATCTAAGCAAATCTAATAGTGATCATTGCACAAATCAGAACTAGGGTTCCAACATAATGAATGGACCAACCCAATTTGGATTCTGCTTCCCAACTAAGCCGACTCTTGCAATAACATCCACTTTTTTAAGAACTAGATCTCCAACTTGAAAGTGTTTTATCCTTACATTCTTATCAAAGTATCGGGTCATTCTCCTCTTGACCTCTTCTTGCCTTATTGCTGCTTTGTCTCTGAATCTGTTCAACATATTCTAAAGTGAATCTCATCTCTTCATTGTTCAGCTCAAGTCAATCCACCCAGCCTTGTCTAGCAAGCAAAACTCTTGGAGATGGGACCTCAAACTCAACTGGAATAACAACTTCTGAACCATGAGAATGCTTGAACGGAGTTTCTCCTGTTGCTGATGAAGGTGTTGTTCTTAAGGTCCAGGGACCAAAGGGAGTTGATCGACCCAACTGCTTTTGAGATTTTGCACTTTCTTTTTGAGCAAGCTGAGAATCTGCTTGTTAGCTGCTTCAACCTGGCCATTGCTCCTGGGATGATGGATTGATGCAAAGCGTAGGTCTATTCCGATCTGCTTGCAAAAATCAACCATCTCACTGTTGTTGAACTATGGCTCGTTATCTGTTATAATTGACATCGGAATACCATGCCGGCAGACAATCTCTCCCAGATGAAGTTCTTTACAACCTGAGTTGTTGTTTTAACCAATGTCTTGGACTCATTCCCCTTGCTGAAATAGTCAATCATTACTATGATGAAGCGTCGCTGTCCGCTTACATGGGAAAAGGACCAAGGAGATCCATTACCTAAAATGCAAAGGGCCAAGGTGTTGTGATTGATCTGAGCAACTGAGCTGATTGATGTTGAAGTGGAGCAAACTTTTGGCACTGTGCACATTTCTTTGCATAAGCCTCCAAATCTTTCCTCATTGTGGGCTAGAAATATCCTTGTCGGAGAATCCTTCTTTCTAGTGTCCTCGCTCCGAAGTGACTTCCACACTCAATAGATTGAACTTCATGAAGAATAGTAGGACCTTCCTCTTCCGAAACACATCTTGCAATTGTTGACAGGAAGGTCTTTCTATATAGAATGCCTGACATCAAGTAGTAGTATGGTGCTTTTACTTTGAATCTTTTCTTATCCCTGATCGAAGGATGAAACTTTAATGTTGATAGATAAAGGATGAATGGATCCATTCAGGAGTTGCGTTTGTCAATTTGCATTAACTCTTCTTGATCCACTGCCGGGCGGAAGAGTTGGGAAGTTGTTCCTCCTGATGGAAGTCTGTGCTTAGGAAGAACATCTGCTTCTTCATTCTCATCTCTTGGTATGTGCTCAATTATAAAACTATTAAACTTGTTGATTTCGATCTTAACGAGATCAAGGTACTTCTTTAAAATTGGTTCTCTGGTCTCAAAATTGCCAAGGACTTGCGAGGCCATTACCAGAGAATCAGTCTTCATGTGAACATGTTCAATCCCCAGTTCTCTTGCAAGCTTCAAGCTTGCTAACAAAGCTTCATACTCTGCTTGATTTTCTGTAACAAGAAAGAAGAACCTGATTGCTTGCTCTAGTTTGATGCCATTAGGATTAATCAAAACCATGCCTGCTCCTGAGGAGTTTCTGCCCGAGTTCCCATCAACATAGATGGTCCACGCTAAAGGAGGTTTTTCTGCTTGACCAGAGAATAGCTCTGCTGCATCAACCATGAAATCTGCCAGTACTTGAGCTTTTATGGCTGTCCCGGGCACATAAGAGATCTCAAATTCACTTATGTCAATTTCCCATTTTGGCAACCTGCCTGAATGTTCTGGTTTCCCTGCACGCTTTTTAGAGGTTATCAGTGATTACTTGAGCTGAGTGCGCCTGGACATAGGGATGAAGTCTACGAGTAGACATTACTAATACCAAGGCCAACTTCTCCAAAATGGGGTATCTCGTTTCTGCATCTTTGAGAATTCGGCTGACATAGTAAATCGGGAATTGTCTCATGTTCTCTTCCCAAATAAGAACTGAGCTGACCGCCTCAGGGCCAACTCCTAAGTACAAGTACAACATTTCGCCTGATCGGGGGCTCTGTAGCAAGGGAGTTGAAGTTAACTGTTTCTTTAGTTGCTCAAAGGATTCCAAGCACTCTTCTGTCCATTTAAACTTGGACGCTCCTCGAAGAGTCAAAAAAGGAAGCGCTCTTATCCCCAACTTGAGAAATGAATCTCCCGAGTCCAGCCAATCTCCCTCCTAGCTGAAGAACCTCTTTCGGTGAGTGTGGAGGTGCCATATCAAGAATAGCTTTAACCTTATCCGGGTTAGCGGCTAGACCTTCTAGAGTAAGGAGATGACCAACGAACTTCCACTTACTCTCCCCAAAGGTACACTTAGATTGATTATGTTTCATCTTATATCTCCGCAGAGTAGAGAACGTCTCTGTTAGATCTTGCAGGTGTAGTGAGAAGGATTTACTCTTAATCAAAAGATCATCAACATACACCTCAAGGATTCTTCCTTTTTGCTGCTTAAACACATGATCAATAATGCGTTGGTAAGTTGCGGCAGCATTTTTAAGCCTGAAAGGCATTACTAGATAACAATAGTAACCATCATTTGTGATGAAAGACGTATGAGCAACGTCGGGCTTATGCATTCTAATTTGATGATAACTAGAGAATGCATCTAAAAACTCATATAAGAATACCCAACCACAAAATCAACTAAAGAATCTATCCGAGGCAAGGGGTAAAAATATTTAGGACATGCATTATTTAAGAGCGTGAAATCTACACACATTCGCCATATTCCTCCTGGTTTTTTAACCATTACAACATTTGATATCCAGGAGGGATATTGGATTTCTCGTATAAACTTTGCCTTGTCGAGCTTTGAGACCTCCTCCTTTATTGGTTCAACAAGCTTTGTCGCCACATCTCTCTTCTTTTGTTGCACAAGCTTGAAACTTGGATCAACATTGAGATGGTGGTTGGCGACATCTGGATCAATGCTTGGCATGTCTTCCACTGACCAAGCAAAGACATCCATGTTCTCTAGTGAGCATGAGATCAACCCGAGCTTTTGATCTTCTGGCAGCTCCGAGTTGCTAGAGAGCTTCCTCTGCTCCCCCTCAGCAATGGGGACTTCTTGAGTCACCTGGGCAGGTTCCAGGTGAGCTCCTTCTCTATCATTAGCAGCTTCTGATCTGGAAGACGTTTCTGTTGCTGCTGCTGGAAAATGGGAGGGGCAATTTCAGTCATGTTGACTATCCGAAGATAGCACTCCCGAGCTTGCCTTGGGTCGCTCCTGACCCTACACAGTTTGTTATCAGCAAAACATTTATGGTCAGGTGGTAAGTTGAGACCACCGCTTGATATCTGTTGAGTAGAGGACTTCCGAAGATCGCATGGTAACTGCTTGGAGCATCGATAACTATGAACTGGATCAGTTTGGTAACTCCTCCAGGCTTTACCGATAGAGTAATGCTCCACTCAACTTCTTTCCTTTCCAATGTAAAAGAAGCTTACTACTACTTGGTATCAGGCATTCTTTATAGAAAGACCTTCTTGTCAACAATGGTAAGATGTGTCTCTGAAGAGGAAGCTCATACCGTACTTCATGAGGTTCATTCTGGTGAGTGTGTGAGCCACTCAGGGTCGAGGACTCTAGAAAGAAGGATTCTCCGACAAGGATATTTCTGGCCTATAATGGAGAAAGATTCTGAGGCTTATGCAAAGAAATGTGCTCAGTGCCAAAAGTTTGCTCCACTTCAACATCAATAAGCTCAGTCGCTCAAATCAATCGCAACACCTTGGTTTTTTGCAGTTTGGGGAATGGATCTCCTTGGTCCTTTTCCCATGGCAAGCGAGCAATGACACTTCATCATAGTAATGATTGACTATTCCAGCAAGTGGATCGAGGCCAAGGCATTGGCTAAAACAACAACTCTGGTTGTAAAGAACTTCATCTGGGGCGAGATTGTCTGCCGACATGGTATTACGATAGTAATTATAACAGACATCGGGCCACAGTTCAACAACAGTGAGTTGGTTGATTTTTGCAAGCAGATCGGAACTGAGCTGCGCTTTGTATCAGTCCATCATCCCAGGAGCAATGACCAGGTTGAATCAGCTAACAAGCAGATTCTAAGCTTGCTCAAGAAGAAAGTGCAGAATTTCAAAAGCAGTTGGATTGATCAACTTCCTTCGGTCCTCTGGACTTTAAGAACAACACCTTCATCAATAACTGGAGAGACTCCATTTAGGCTTTCTCATGGTTCAAAAGCTCTTATTCCAGTTGAGTTTGAGTTCCCATGTACAAGAGTTCTGCTTGCTGGACAAGGCCGGGAGGATTGGCTTAAGCTGAACAGTGAAGAGATGAGATTTTATTTAGAACATATTGAAGAGATCAGAGACAAAGCAACAATAAGGCAAGAAAAAAAAAAGAGGAGAATGGCGCTGTACTTTGACAAGGACGTAAGGATCAAACACTTTCAAGTGGGAGATCTACTTCTTAAAAAAGTTGATGTTGCTGCAAGAGCCGGCTCAGTTGGGAAGCGAATCCAAATTGGGATGGTCCATTCATTATCAGAAAAGTATTAAAGAACGGGGCTTATCGTTCATAAACTATTGATGCACGAAAACGGATGAGGAGAGTAAAGGGTTGTCGCGGGCACCAGTAGGTAACGGGATGTGTTCGGTCTCACAGCCAAGGTGATAAGGTGAAGAGGTTGATGGTTGCGGGGATAGAGGAGAGGAGAAATCTTCTGCGTGCTCGAGACAGGAGCAAATGCTTGTTCAAGGGCTACGAGGATAGGGGAGAGAAGGGTGTTGATCCGAGTGTGGAGATTATAGGGAAGGCTGATCAGGAGCTGTCGAGGAGATGGTTACTTTGACGGTTGTGCTTGTAGGTTGATGCCGAGAGAGTTGAGCTGAGAAGAAGAAAGGGGCCGCTAGCAGCGACAACAGCAGACTTCGCCTGCCGTGGTTTAATGCCACGCTTGCGACAGGCTTTCCTTTGATTAATATTGGGAATTACAGCTTGAGTTACACCTTTACATGGAAAGCAAATAAAGGGTACATAGGGGGAAGCTGGTGGTTAAGGAAAGAAGGTGCCAGAGAGGATGCCGCGCAGACTTAGAAGTAAGGTCGACAGGCCGCGCGATTAGCTGAGGAGCGTGCACTGACTAAAAAAGGGAGTCCGCAGGGTTGATGGCTTGAGCTTGTCGTCGGTCGTCCTCGAGCGCGAGGTGATGTCAGCATTGTTCCCAAAATGAGAGATATGGGGGTCTATTTATAGGCTCGGGGTGATAACGGCTTTCAATGACATTACCCCTGGTGAGTCGGTAAGCGGTGCGAGTAGAGAGTGGAGTCCACTGAGTCCGCAACAGGCCGCGCGGTCTGGGACATGTCTTCTGGAGCTGTCCTGCTGTTGGTGGACTGAGATGAGTACGCCCCTAATGTGTTGAGCGAGCCAGCGTTAAGGTATTCGGGCTGAGGAGGTATCCGCCTGCTATAGGGAAGAAGCGGGTGTCAGGATGCTGGTATAGAACGACAGACTCTATAGCAAATCTACCGAGTCCGCTAGGGATAGGCCGAGTCCGCCTTTACTGCTGAATGGATACGAGGCTGTCCACTACTGAGAAGCTGGAGATGGGGTTCAATAATGCATGCGTACTGAATGGTTGGACTGAAGGGCGAGTTCGCCCAGCCCGCAGCAGAGGAGATTAGTTGGAACAAGGACATGCTCTTTGGGCGGACTGGGACATAGTCCGCGTGCTGCAACTGGACATGCTGGTCGACTGGGCGACCTGGCGGACTGAAGAAGCAGGTCGCCCATTCTGCTGAAGTCCGCCACCTATTTGAGGGAAAGGCTTGCTGACCCCGAGGGCTCGGCGACCTATTGGACTGCGGAGGCAGGTCGCGCATGCTGGCGAGGTAGAGCAGGTTGTTATTGCTGACTGGCGGCCTGGAGGTAGGTCGCCATTCTTGATTGGCGGCCTGGAGGCAGGTCGCCACTCTTCACTGGTGGCCTGGAGGCAGGTCGCCACTCTTGATATGGGGTGAGCTAGATTTGTCGCCGCTACAGATGGTCAGTGTCCTGGAGGCAGGTAGCCGTTAATTGAGCAAAATGAATGTGGGCGGTCTGTGTGGATGGCGATATGAGTCCGCCATAGTTGGTTGGATAATCCTGTCGGAGTGGAGGGAAATATGGCGCGGTTAGCTGACCAAACTGCGCGCACTATAGGGGATGACTGAAGGAGCACTCCGTACCCCCTACAGAGTAGGCGGCTGAGGCGCGACCTGGGCAGTCAGACTAGCGAGATCGCCCTAGCTGCGTAACCTGAGCGGACAAAGAAGTCTGTCCGCCCATTCTTGGAGTAGTCGCAACCTCTATGGGGAACCTGGAGCAGGCCGCGACTAGCAAGCTAGCCACCTTGGGAAGGATTGCCGATTTCTAGGTAAACATAATCCCCGTACTTTTTTAAGTTCCAAAGGGAACTTAGAAAAAGTAGGAGATCCACGAAAATCGTGATTCACCCCAAAGAAAAAAGGAGGAGGTTAGGAGAGGTAGAACCTGATGTCTCTCCCTAGGAGTTTGCTAATGCCTATCTTTTTCATATAAAGGAAAAGTTAGTGTAGGCATATATGGACATATATGGAGGGTACATCTTGTGTGTACCTGAGTTTGTCTTTGCAAAATGAAGAAGTCGTGTCTTCCACTGAGTTCTATAAAACAAAGGTGAGAGGAAAGCATAGAAGAATAATAACTTGCAAGTACCTGACGGAGGCTTGCAAGCATCCGCTAGTTTCTACAAAAGAAAAGTTAGAGGCAGATATGAAAGTAAAGTGAGTCGCTTGTACCTGAAGGGAACTTGCAGGTATCTGCTAATCTCTGCAAAAAAGGAGTTAGAAGCAGGTGTGATATATGAAAGTAGGTTGCAAGTACCTATGAAAAACTTGCAAGTATCTGATGATCTCTACAAGAAGAGAGTTAGAAGCAGATATGATGTATGAATGTAGGTTGCAAGTAGCTGTGAAGAAATTTGCAAGTATCTGCTGAACTCTGCAAAAAGAGAGTTAGAAGAAGATGTGATATATGAAAGTAGGTTGTAAGTACTTGTGAAGAAAATTGCAAGTATCTGTCGATCTCTGCAAGAAAAGAGTTAGAAGCAGATATGATGTATGAAAGTAGGTTGCAAGTACCTAAAAGGAACTTGCAAATATCTGCTGATCTCTACAAGAAAAGAGTTAGAAGCAGATATGATGTAAAGACTAAACTGCAAGTACCTGGGTAAGACTTGCAAACTCCTGCTAATCACTGCAAGGAGATGAGTGAGCAGCACATATGATGTATGAATGGAACTTGTAAGTATCTGCTGATCTCTGCAATAAAAGAGTTAGAAGCAGATATGATTTATGAAAGTAGGTTGCAAGTACTTGAAAGGAACTTGCAAGTATCTGCCGATCTCTGCAAGAAAGGAGTTAGAAGCAGATATGATGTATGAAAGTAGGTGGCAAGTACCTAAAAGGAACTTGCAAGTATCTGCTGATCTCTACAAGAAAAGATTTAGAAGCAGATATGATATATGAAAGTATGTTGCACGCACCTGAAAGGAAATTGCAAGTATCTGCTGATCGCTGCAAGAAAAGAGTTAGAAGCAGATTTGATATATGAAAGTAGGTTGTAAGTACCGGAAAGAAACTTGCAAGTATCTGCTGATCTCTGCAAGAAAAGAGTTAGAAATAGATATGATGTATGATAGTAGGTTGCAAGTACTCGAAAGGAACTTGCATGTATCTGCCGATCTCTGCAAGAAAAGAGTTAGAAGCAGATATGATGTATGAAACTAGGTTGCAAGTACCTGAAAGGAACTTGCAAGTATCTGCTGATCTCTGTAAAAAAAGAGTTAGAAGCAGATATGATATATGAAAGTAGGTTGCAAGTACCTAAAATGAACTTGCAAGTATCTGCTGATCTCTGCAATAAAACAGTTTGAAGCAGATATGATATATGGAAGTAGATTGCAAGAACCTGAAAGGAACTTGCAAGTATCTGTTGGTCTCTGCAAGAAAGGAGTAAAAGCAAATATGATATATGAAAGTAGGTTGCAAGTACTTGAAAGTAACTTGCATGTATCTGCTGATCTCTGCAAGAAAAGAGTTAGAAGCAGATTTGATATATGAAAGTAGGTTGCAAGTACCTGAAAGGAACTTGCAAGTATGTGCTGGTCTCTGCAAGAAAAGTGTTAGAAGCAGATATGATATAAAGAGTAAAATGCAAATACCTAGGTGAGACTTGCAAATGCCTGCTAATCACTACAAGGAAAAGAGTGAGCAGCAGATATAGTATAATAAACTAAGCTGTAACTACCTGAGTGGAACTTACGAATACTAACTGTTGATGAGATAAGATAGAAGTGATCATATAGTAGAGGAAATGTCTGACAAACTCTGATGATAGCTGAATGAAGACCAAATCATAATAGTGATCTTCTCGTGAGATTAGAGGTATTTTTAATATGATGTTCATATCAATATGAAGAAATCATCTTAATTCGACTTCAATTGTATGGCTTGTCAATCAAGGAGAACCAGACTATTTTATCAATGATTGGTGCCATTAGCATTTGATAAGAGTAACAAAGAGCTTGTAAGTCATCATCTGATAGAGATTCATCCAAGCAATGCATATAAGATGAGATTAAGCAGAATGACTGTTGCAAATCCTTTTGATAGGTCAGATTTAACCTGTTAACCTATGAAAGAGGAAGTTGATAAAAAGAGGTCTATACTCGGAGATGACAAAGAAAAACTCGATGTTGCCACAGGAGATCACCCGTGGTCCTTATCTTCGCTTGCCTGAAAAAGGTCATCTTGAGTATAATCTTACTTAGAGCGGACTAGCTGTGCATCCTTTAGAAAGGCACAAAAGAGAAAAGCATGGGAAATCCTGAGAAGGATCTTTAGATAGACTGCTCTCATGCCTCGGGTTACGATATTGCTGATCGGTCAGGCTAGGTGCTCCAAGTGGTCTATAGCATTGTTTGCCTGTGACAAAGATCAGCGGAGTTGTGGGCCCCGGGAAAACACGTATTAAGAGTACCATAGAGAATTCGGCCATCACAATTGTGAGATGATCGAAGAGACAAGGCTACGCTTGATCTCCATTACTTGTCAAGCAAAGATCATTGTAGCTGTAATGTATCATTAACGAAGCACAGTAGAGCTAACACATGGGACCTCCCTTGATAACCACTTTGTGTCAGATGCTGGCTAGGATCCAAAGTCTGAAGTCCACCATCTTAGATTGAACAACACCCACTGCACATATGTGAACACTCTCCACAGTATATGGTCATCGCGGCCTTACGCCGGAGAACAATCTACAGAGGGAACAACAAGACTCAGCCATATCTCAGTGGTTCAGTGATATCTTTGGCAAAGAGAAAATAGAGGAAGAAGCATTCAAAAAAGGAAAATGTGTCAGTACGGGATCACTGATGCAAACTTTATTGAAATGCTTGAACACTTAGAAGTGCTTTGTAAAGAAAATGTTTGAAACATGTAAAGTAGAGTAAGAGTAACCGGTAATGAATGCAAGAGACTTTGGAGACTTTTTAGGCACGAAAGTTTCCTGCCTCCTTTTGTTTTTTGAGACTTATGGATGAGATGGGTCACCCTCCTTGAGCAGATGTTGATATTTACCCTCCTTCAGCATTTTCTCCACTAGTTGCTGAAGAGCTCTGCAATCCTCTATTGCATGTCCCCTTTCTCTGTGAAACTTTCTGCACTGGTCATAGTTTATGAAATTTTGATCAGCTGGTTGCGAAGATCTTTCATCACTTGGTTTTCCCTTCAAGACATGAGTAACTGTTAATTTTCACCGTCTGTTCGGATCTTAAGGCCGCGTGTTAACTGTTGATGCACGAAAATGGATGAGGAGAGTAGAGGGTTGTCGCGGGCACCAGCAGCTAACGGGATGTGTTCACTCTCACAGGCAAGGTAATGAGGTGAAGAGGTTGATGGTTGTGGGGATAGAGGAGAGGATAAAGCATCTAAGTGCTCGAGAGTGGAGCAAACGCTTGTTCAAGGGCTGCGGGGATAGAGGAGAGAAGGGTGTTGATCCAAGTGTGGAGATTATAGGGAAGGTTGATCAGGAGCTATCGAGCAGATGGTTACTTTAACGGTTGTTCTTGCGGGTTGATGCCAAGAGAGTTGAGCCGAGAAGATGAAAGGGGCCGCTAGCAGCGGCAACAGTAAACTTCGCCCGCCGCGGCTTAAATGTCACTCTTGAGACGGCTTTCCTTTGATTAATATTGAGAATTACAGCTTGAGTTACACCTTTACATGGAAATAAAATAAAGCGTACATAGGGGGAAGCTGGTGGCTAAGGAAAGAAGGTGCCAGAGAGGAGGTCGTGCAGACTGAGAAACTCGTGTGACCAAAATTGAATTATTCTAATTATGATCGAGAGTTTTATGCGGTTATTAGATGCCTCCAACATTGGCGGCATTACTTACTTCCTAAAGAATTTGTTATTTTATCCGATCATGAAGCTTTGAGATTTATTAACTCCCAAACTAAAGTGAGCCGAAGACATGCCAAATGGGTCTCCTATCTTCAGGAGTACACATTTATCATAAAACACCTTAAGTGAACTCTCAACAGCGTAGTCGACGCTCTTAGTCGTGTCTCTTTATTATTATCTACACTAGAAGTAAAGGTGATTGGGTTCGATAGAATTAAGGATGAGTATGTCCATCGTCCGGATTTCAAGGAAATCTATCTATCTACTCAAGACAACTCGCCCACGACCATTTCATCCTTTTATATTCGTGACGGTTATCTATTCAATCATTCAAAGCAATGTATTCCACGTTGGTCCCTACGTCACTTCATCGTGTGGGAATTGCATAGCGGTGGGTTGGGTAGACATTTTGGCCATGACAAGACCATCGCTCTAGTCGAAGACAAGTTTTATTTGCCCGGTCTTAAGTCAACGGTTAATAAAATCGTGGGAAGTTGTCGAGCGCGCCAATTATCCAAGGGAAACAAAACTAATATGGGACTTTATACCCCTCTTTTTATTCCTTCCATTCCTTGGGAAGACATTAGTATGGATTTTATTGTAGGCCTGCATGTCACGTTTAGATGTCATGATTCTATTCTGGTAGTAGTCGATTTGTTTTCCAAAATGGCTTATTTTATTACGTGTAATAAAACCAACGATGCGTCACATGTTGCTAAATTATATTTTAAGGAAGTAGTTGGACACCGGGGCGTTCCAAAATCGATTGTGACCGATAGAGATGTGAAATTTACTAGTTATTTTTGGAAGACCTTGTGGAGGATTATGGGCACCAAACTTTTGTTTTCTTCGGCCTACGATCCACAGACGGATGGGCAAACGGAAGTGGTAAACATAAGTTTAGGTAGATTGCTACGATGCCTTATGGGAGACCACCAGGGTACATCAGTTGGCGTATAATAATTCCAAAAATAGGTCCACTGGCTTGTCACCGAATGAGATCGTGCACGATTATAAAGCACCATTGCCACTTGACTTGATTATGTTACCGCATCTTATAAATCAAGTCAATTTGTGCAGGATTTTTCCTCTCATATTCATAATTTACATAAGCACATAAATGAAATGCTAACCACACAACACACATCTTATCAAGTTCATGCTAACGTACATAAAAGAGAAGCTCACTTTAAGGTTGGCGATTAGTCTTGGTGCGTCTCGTCCCTGAACGGATGCCTTCGGGCACTATAAAAAAGTTAGCGAATCGGCGAGCTGAGTCTTTTCGAATCTTAAAGAAATTAGGAGAAAACACATATCTTTTGGAGTTACCCACTGATTGCGGTATTTCACCTACTTTTAATGTTTCTGATTTAACGTCGTATGTTTCTCCACCACTAGAATTATCTAACTGTCTGTTTAGCTCCACTACATTTTCTAATGGGTTGGGGGGTGAGCTTATGTCTAGATCGCTCTCTCCATCGGTCTACAATGGAGGTACGTTGGTAGTTGATGAAGAAAATTTTCCTCCTTTATTGCCTAATGCTTTTCCCAGGTTTCCTAGGACAAACTTTTTGCCAGATAGGATCATCAAGGATGAAGTGCTTTCCTCTCCTGTTGGTGATGTTCGCGGCTACTTTATTCGTTGGCGTGATCGTCCGGCCTCCGATGACTCTTGTCTTCCGGAATCGGAGGTGGCTCTTTTAGATGATGCTCTTCTATGGCGGTACCTTTGGGACAACTCATCGGTGATGAGTACTTTCGAGTGGGGGAGGATTGATGGAGACGACGGCCCCCAACATGTGGAAGATGATGAAGGCTTGCACGCGGAGGATCCTTCTCCGTCTCCAACAAAAGACTTGCATCGCCACAGTGATCGTGTGGAGCGTCGCTACAACCTCCGCCCACGACGCAAGACCACCTAATATTATTTAGTTGAATAATTTTAGTATTATTTGAATTTATTATGTTATTTGTTTTGAGCATTTTATCATTTCATTTTGGTTTTGAAAACATTAGAGTTTATTTTTTAATGTTGGGCTGCATGTAGCCTATAGGCATGTAATGTTTTCATTTGAAGGAGAATTTGAAACCCTAACTCCTAAAGAATTTTCCCCTACTCCTCTTCTAAATTTCGGCCAACACAAAACCCTAGCCTTGTCCCTCTCCTTAGCCGCCAACCACCACCCTTCCCCCTCTCTCTACCTCACGGCCAACACCTCCCCTCTTCAAGAATCCGCCTCCTCCTCCAAACCCGGGCCACCACTTCACCACCCAAAATTGGTCGACCTCCCAACTACCCAAACCGACCACCGCTCTTCCCCCACAAAACCGATCAGCGCCTTCAAGGAGAAAATCCGGCCCCCTTCTCTCTTGGTGGTTAGGCCAAGGTGTTTGCAACAAGCTTTCGTGGATCTCAGCGAAGGTGTGAAGCGACGAAGGAGAACGAGTTTCCTCTCCCTCCAGCGTAACTCCGGCGGAACCGCGGAAGGGCGATTCAAGTTAGATAATCGCAATCATCTATTCCTGTTTGGGTAACGAAAATCTCTACCTTTGTGTGATTCCTTCCCTTGATAATTTTGTGGTGGAAATTCTTGGCGTTGAATTTAGAATCGTTGAATAATCGTGGTTTCTTCGATTGTTTTTTTTTGTTCATCTTAATTAAATTAATTTTCGAAAAGGATTGGCGAACCCCGTAACCTTTTGTTGGGAGAGATCTACCTTTTTCGAATCGTACTTTTGGTAGATCTCTTTTTGTACAACCTTCGCTCGATCGGACCGGGTGGGTCCTTTTCGGGGAAAGGATATTGGCATATCCCTCTATTAGATCCTAAACGCTTTGGCTACCCGTACGTTAGCATTAAAGTGATAATATTGCTTGGAGTGTGTGTGGAGATGAAATTTGTGCGTGTGAAAAATTCGAATCGTAGAGAGACAAACGTGTTAATCCGTAGATCTCCCGGTGTCAATGCCTAGGCCTGCATTAATTTGGTATTAGAGGGAGGTTCATGTCAATTTCTAAATTGGCACCCTCCCCCTTGTATTTGCATGTTGGCATGCACTTTTCTTGCTCGTTTTCGTGTCAAAAATTCAAAAAAAAATTTACTGCTCTGCCAATAGCGGCCTAAATTTCTTATTTTTCAGCAAAATTCAAAAAAAATTTAATAATCTCCTTTTTATTTCCAGTAAGAAAAACCAAAAAAAAAATTACCCTAGCCACTAAGTGGGAACAATTCCATCTGTGGTGTTTCTTTGAGTCAGTTTATTTCATTTATCCATGCGCACTAGATTGGGCACTGAGTATTCCCCATCTTCCTCCCAAATGGCAGACGAGCGGGAAGTGGGTCACATTCCGGCAGCGATAGAGGAACTCCGTCAGGAGTTCACCGATCAGTTGACGGAGATTAGGGAAATGCTACATGAGTTATGAATGAATCGAGCCGCTCCCAAAACTCAAGCCACAAATCCACTTGATGAAGGGAATAATAATCAAAACAACAACCATAACAACGAGTGAGCCCCATGTGCACCGTTTGAGTTTGACATTACTAGAGCCGTCCGGATCAAACCCCCATCATATGATGGAATGGGTGAACAACAAGTATTCCTGGAATGGGTGATGAAAATAGAATGCTACTTTGAGTGGCAAAATTTGACGGACGCGGATAAGGTGCGAGTTGCGCGAATGAAGTTGCTAGGTAGAGCCAAGATTTTTTGGTTAAATGAGGAACGTCATCTGAGGGCTGACAATGATGACTTAGTTATTGGTTGGGCAGGCATGAAGGCTATGCTGACAAACCAGTACGTCCCTTCGTACCATCGAACTCAAATGTTTGATGATTTGGCCACCCTTAAGCAATGGAGTCGGTCGGTCTCGGAATACATGAGTCTTCTTATGGACATGATGGTTAGGTGCGGTGTAAGAGAGATGCCTGAGATCACCCTTTCTAGGTTTCGCAAGGGGTTAAACCACGACATCCAGGGACCGACCGTTAAGCTCTTTCGTTATGGTCACACATACCTAAACACTAATTTCAATGCAGCACTAGATATCGAAAAGCACAACGTTTTTAGGAATAAGTCTCGTTCGTATAAGAAGGGAATGTCCATCTTAGGACCGCCTCCCACCTCTACCTATAAGGATAAGGGCAAGTTCCCGTCCACACACTCGAACTCCATAGTAGTGACTGCCAGGAATATTAAAAACCCAACGGGTGAGATGGTGCATGTATGAAGAGTAAACAAAATGAATGCTACTTGCTTCTCCTGCGGGATTCAGTGTCACTATGCTAGAGAATGTCCTACTAATCCCATGCCCTTAGCCCTGTTAAATTCCACATGTGAGTCATATGACATTATATATGAGGCTGGAGATGATAGCGAGTCGGAAGGAGTGCCTAGTGATATGGAGGACGAATCTCATATGATGGTCATGTGGTGTATTCTGGCAACTCCACGAGCGTTAGATGACTGGAATAGGATGAATATTTTTTTGTTGAATTTTAAGAGTGGAGAGAAATGGTGTAGGTTGATCATAGATAGTGGTAGCTGTATGAATGTCATTTCTGAAACTGCGGTGACCCGAATGTCTTTAGTTACTGAGCCGCACCCTCACCCTTATAAGGTGTCATGGGTAGATAAGTCATCCCTCCCGGTGTCAAAGCATTGTTTGGTACGCCTTACCATCAAAGCTTATTCTGAAAGGATTTGGTGCGACTTCATCCCTTTGGATTCTTGTCACATTTTATTGGGTCGTCCATGGCTTTATGATCATGATGTTACCCACTTTGGTCAAGCTAACACTTATTAATTTAAATTTAATGGTAACACCATAATTTTAAAACCCACTCCGCCTAAGGATCCTTCGGTCCCCTCTAAGGATACGATTGTCCCGGTCGAAAATAAAGTGTTAAGTCTGATAGGTAAGAAGGAGTTTGCACGTAATACCTTTATGGATGGTGTCATATATGCATTAGTTTGTTTGCATGTTAAGGAAGATGTGTTGTCATTTGAGAGTTTGCCACCGGTGTTGAGGAAGCTCTTAGATGAGTTTAAGGATGTGTATCCGGACGAGCTACCGTCCGAGTTACCCCCCATGCGGGACATCCAACATGCGATAGATTTGATCCCTGGTTCCTCTTTTCCCAACCTTCCTAACTATAGGTTAAATCCTTCCGCACACTTAGAATTACAAACCCAAATTTCAGATTTATTGCAAAAGGGGTTCATTCATCATAGCAAGAGTCCATGTGTCGTACCCGCCTTACTTGCTCCCAAGAAAGACGGCTCTTGGAGGATGTGTGTGGATAGTAGAGCCATTAATAAAATTACTGTTAAATATCACTTTCCTATCCCTCGCTTGGACGATTTATTTGACATGTTGGCGGGGTGCCATGATTTTCTTGAAATTGGATCTTAGGAGTGGCTACCATCAGATCCAAATGAGGGAATGTGATGAGTGATAGACTGCTTTTAAATCTATGGAATGGCTCTACAAGTAGTTAGTTATGCCATTTGGGCTTTCCAATGCACCGAGCACGTTTTCTAGGATGATGACCCACGTCTTCCGACCTTATATGAGAAAATTCATAGTAGTGTACTTTGATGATATTCTTGTTTTTAGTACTTCTACAAGCAATCATGAGTCACATTTGAAGATTATCCTTACCACGTTTAGGTCGGAAAAATTATTCATTAATATTAAAAAGTGTACTTTTCATGTGTCGTCTGTAGAGATCCTTGGTTATATCGTGAGTTCGGAGGGCATACATGTAGAACATAAGAAGGTCCAGGCCATTAAGGACTTGCCGGAGCCTGCTAATATTCGGGATGTTCGGAGTTTTCACGGTCTAGCTATGTTTTAACGGCGATTTATTAGAGTCTTTAGTAGTATCATGGCCCCCATTACAGAATGCATGAAAAAGGTTGATTTTACTTGGACGAAATCGGCCACTAAAGCATTTCAAATAATTAAATCACGCATGTCGGAAGCTGCCCTTTTGAGATTACCAGATTTTACTAAGGTTTTTGAGTTATCCTGTGATGCGTCTGGAGTTGGTATTGGTGGTGTATTGAGTCAGGACGGTCACCCTATTAGATACTTCAGTGAGAAACTCGCGGGACCAAAATTGAATTATTCTAATTATGATCGAGATTTTTATGCGGTTATTAGATGCCTCCAACCTTAAAGTGAGTTTCTCCTTTATGTACGTTAGCATGAACTTGATAAGATGTGTATTGTGTGGTTCGCATTTCATTTATGTGCTTATGTTAATTATGAATATGAGAGGCAAAATCCTGCATAAATTGACTTGATTTATAAGATGGCGGTAAAGGAATCAAGTCAAGTGACACTGGTGCTTTATAACCGTGCAAGATCTCATTCTGTGACAAGCCAGTGGACCTATTTTTGGAATTATTATACGCCAACTGAGCATGCGGAAGTATATGGTCCCATGTACCCTTGTGGTCTCCCATAAGGCATCGTAGCAAACTACCTAAACTAATGTTTACCACTTCCATTTGCCCGTCCGTTTGTGGATTGTATGCCGAAAAAAACAAAAGTTTGGTGCCCATAATCCTTCACAAGGTCTTCCAAAAATAACTAGTAAATTTTACATCTCTATCGGTCACAATCGATTTTGGAACGCCCCGGTGTCCAACTACTTCCTTAAAATATAATTTAGCAACATGTGACGCATCGTTGGTTTTATTACACGCAATAAAATAAGCAATTTTGGAAAACCGATCTACTACTACCAGAATTGAATCATGACGTCTAAACGTGACATGCAGGCCTACAACATGTGGAAGATGATGAAGGCTTGCTCGCGGAGGATCCTTCTCCGTCTCCAACAAAAGACTTGCGTCGCCATGGTGATCGTGTGGAGCATCGCTACAACCTCAGCCCACGGCGCAAGACCACCTAATATTATTTAGTTGAATAATTTAAGTATTATTTGAAAATATTATGTTATTTGTTTTGAGCATTTTATCATTTCATTTTGGGTTTGAAAACATTTTAGTTTATTTTTTAATGTTGGGCTACATGTAGCCAAAGTATGATGTAAGCCTATATAAGGGCATGTAATGTTTTCATTTGAAGGAAGTGGAATGAGAATTTGAAACCCTAACTCCTAAAGAATTTTAACCTCCTCCTCCTCTTCAAAATTTCGGCCAACAACAAACCCTAGCCTCCTCCCTCTCCTTAGCCGCCAACCACCACCCTTCCCCCTCTCTCTACCCCACGGCCAACACCTCCCCTCTTTAAGAAACTGCCTCCTCCTCAAAACCCGGGCCACCACTTCACCACCCAAAACCGGCCGGCCTCCCAACTACCCAAACTGACCACCCCTCTTCCCCACAAAACTTCTCAGCCCCTTCAAGGAGAAAATCCGGCCCCCCTTCTCTCTTGGTTGTTAGGCCAAGGTGTTTGCAACAATCTTTCGTAGATCTCAGCCAAGGCGTGAAGGAGGATGAGTTTCCTCTCCCTCCAGCGTAACTCCAACGGAACCGCAGAAGAGCGATTCAAGTTAGATAATCGGAATCATCTATTCCGTTTTGGGTAACGAAAATCTCTACCTTTGTGTGATTCCTTCCTTAGATAATTTTGTGGTGGAAATTCTTGGCGTTGACTTTAGAATTGTCGAATAATCGTGGTTTCTTTGATTGTTTTTTGTGTTCATCTTAATTAAATTAATTTTCTAAAAGGTTTGGCGAACCCCGTAACTTTTTGTTCGGAGAGATCTGCCTTTTTCGAATCGTACTTTTGGTAGAACTCTTTTGGTACAACCTTCGCTCGATCGAACCGGGTTATTCCTTTTAGCCGGAAAGGATATTGGCCTATCGCCTGTATTCGATCCTAAATGGTTTGGCTACCCCTACGTTAGCATTAAAGTGATAATATTGCTTGGAGTGTGCGTGGTGAAGAAATTTGTGCGAGTGAAAAATTTGAATCTTAAAGAGACAAACGTGTTAATCTGTATATCTCTCGGTATCAACGCCTAGGTCTGCATCAACGATAAACAAATCGAACAACTGATTCGTTATCCCTTTGCTTGAAGTCAAAAAGAGCAGTTGGTCCATCCTTTCTATTCTGGGAGGTAGCAAACCTCAACAAGAGCTCACTGTGGAACTCATCGATAGAAGAGATCGTGCCTGGGGGCAACTCATAGAACCACTATCTCACCTGTTCATCGAGAGTGGTGACTAATAGTTTGCATTTTAGGGCATCAGAGAGACATCTCAATGTAATAGCCCATTCGAATGCCTACAGATGAGCAACAGGATCAGTGTCCCCTGAATAAAGAGGAAGACGAGGTTCTCTGAAATTGCATGGAGCTGACTCCCATCGGATTCGATCAACCAAGGGAGCAGGAGTTTCAAATTCAGCATGATAGGAAAGGTGGACCGGAGGAAGGGGTCACGCGGGCTCAGCAGACTGGCGTTCTGCGAAGTTGAGCTGGCGGGCACGAGTGCCCCTGGCTTCCTCCCTGAAGAAATCCATGAGGGAGGCGAACTGGTCTTCTTGAGGATGTAGTGGAGCCACGGGCTGAGCTGATCGGTGAGGTTGACGAGATGGAATGACTGCAGGATATTGCTGAAGAGGAGTTCGACGAGCTGGTGTCCGGCGGATCGGATTCTGGCGGACTGGCTTGTCCGTAGGATCTGCTGCGGCCTAGTGCGCAGGCTACTGAGTCAGCACGAGCAAAGCCTGACTGATAGTATCAAGGCACTAGTCAGTCTCCCTGCGAGATCGCTCAGCCTCCCAGTGAGACTGTTAGATTGCTTCCCACAGCGAGTCCTCTGGCGAACTGGAGCGGTCTGAATGGCGGGCTCGGCAGTCTGACATTCTGTCCGCTAATTTCAAAAAACTACTTGATCTGAAGGCCGTGTGTTAACTGTTGATGAATAAAAAGAGAGAGGGTGTCGAGCACCACCAGCTAACGGTTCGAGCACCAGGGAAAGGAAGGGTAGAAGGCAACTGCAAGTAGCAATCTACTGAGAGGACGAGAGAAAAAGAACAGCAGAGACGTGAACCACGACAACCACAGACTTCGCCCGTCGCGAACTGAATGCCTTTCTTACGACGGGCTTTCCTTTGATTGCAAATGAGTTTGATTACAGGGTTGATTACAAGCTAAGTAAAGGCAAAATGCCAGAGCAGAGCAAGCTGGAGACTGGAAAGCCTGAGATTCGAGTCTGAAGCCTTTAACAGGTAGGCTCCAGGGCACGAGTCAGCTTGCTTTGGGTGCACCGCTTCACCCTATTTATAGGTTCGGGCGCTTGCCCAAACGGGTAGGGCTAAAATAACCGGATGCCTGGGATGCAGGGGAACCGTGTAGCAATGATGGGAACCAAAAAGAAAAGACACTCCAGTCCGTGCAAGAGGGGAGGATGGGGCTCGTGGGCTGATGCTTCCATCTTCCGCTGCAAGGCGCGATCCTGTTGGAGGGCCACAGCCTGGGCGGACTGAGCTTTGAGTCCGCCTTAAGTGCAAGGTGATCCAGAGCCGATCGCCAGAGGTTGAGCTAGGCGGCCTGCAAAACTGAGTCCGCCAAAGAAGGGCCGGGACTTGCTTTGTCGATCTTTGTGGAATGGAGGATGGAGTCCTCCGTTGATGCTTGACGATATGGGCGGACTGCCAAATTGAGTCTGCCGCTAACATGAGCTTGGAACCTTGTATGTGTTGCGGACTTTGGGGTAAACAAGTACGTCTTGGCTGAAGCACGAACACTATAATTATATGCATGATAAGAAGTATACTGGGCATATTATGTTGTATGTGATGCATAATATATGTTTTTATATGGATCTACCATAGGTGGCAACATGTGACGTTTATGTATAACCACCATCACATGGGTGCCCATTAGCAAGCTTTATTTTTTAGTTTCATGCAATGTTATGTAGTACGGGATGCATAACATTTCATGTGTATGCCACTCATAACACGAGGCCTTTTTAGATTGCAGAGCACAACATGCATGACATAACATTTCATCAGCCCACGTGCCAAGGTAAAGATTTACATGATGACATATGTACACACATGGTTTTAAGGTTAAAGGAATGAAACTTCATGCATTCATGGTCTATGCACTTGAGTTAATAGGATGATGGTATATCATCCTAGGTTTAAGCATTTCATCATTTAAAAAATTCCCAGAGCAAGTTAGCAGCACGAGTTAGTACTTATGTATGTTTTGCCTGTACTAGGTTGTTTGGTTCTAGCGGTTAAGCTACATTTTGAATAGTTGTTTATTGTCGTATTAGAATGTCGAGATGACCTATGATGAGATCGACTCCCCAGTCAGAGGGAGAGTCGTCTGGTGCTTAGAATGAGGCCGTGATAGAAGAATTACGACAGAGCAACAAAGCTTAGTCTAGGCAAATGTTGGAGGTGCAATCACAGATCTAAGACTTGTTGACTGTCGTTGTAGGACAACTGCTTAGAGTTAATGACCCTATGGTGGGTCAAGGTGTTCTAGTTCCTCCTGCTCCTTCGGTGCCTCCAGTTATGCGGCCGCCAGAGAAGAATTTCATCTCACATTTCCAGTGATTAGGACCCCCTACATATGATGGTAGGGCAGACTTCATGGCTCTGGACGACTAGATTATAGCCATCGAGGAGATATATTTGTACTCGGGAGTTTCTGTCGAACAGAGAGTGATGGTCGCTGCTTATCAGCTCAGGGGACTTGCAAAGAGCTGGTGGCTGAGGGAAAAGGAGATCTTGAAGGATGGGTGTTCATGGGAAGTCTTCAAGGAGCTTTTGTTGAAGAATTTTCTGTCGTCGGTCGAGTGAGACTGTTTGTTGAATGATTTCCTACACTTAAAGCAGTGGCAGCTCATGGTGAGTGAGTATGAAGTGGAGTTTAGCAAGCATAGCCGGTTCACCCCAGATATAGTTATTTCTAAGGCCAGTAGAGTTAAAGATTTTCTGGGTGGTCTACAGAGTGATATCCAACAGTTTGCAAATGATTATGGATCAAAAACCTATGCTAAAGCAGTAGAAGTTGTTGTGAAGGTCAAAGCGATCGACAATGCTAAGAAATGAGGTCAGTAGTTGAGTGAAGATAAGATAAAATCTGATGAGGGGAGAAACTCCAAGGAATCTGGTTCTGCTTCTAGGAAAAGAAGCAAAGAGACATGAAGTTTCTGTGGCCGGACATGCCATCCATTCGAGAAGTGTTTCAAGAGAATAGGAGCTCTGAATCAGGATCAGCTTCATGCGATCCAGGGTGCTCCTAAGGGAGATTTGGTTTGTACTTGGAGCAAACGGAAGGGGCACAATGCTGCCCATTGTTGGGATAAGAAGAAAGTCAGCTTTCAGTGCAGACAGAAAGGTCATTTGAAGTCAATGTGCCCGCAGTCTCAGCCCATACTGCAGCCAGTTCCGCTTCAGGCTTTGCCACCGACACAGCTTTTGGACAAAGGAAAGGGGAAGCTGAACGTGGTATCTTTAGAGGAAGCGCAAACATCTACTCAAGTTATCTAAGGTTACATCCTAATCTAGTTTTAGCTTTTTTTAGCTTGTAGTTATAGTTTCAATGTTCGTCCCTTAGTCGTGTATGCCATTAATTTTATAGGAAGGTTTAAGGTAAAGAACTATTGAGCACGCGTTCTTTTTGATTCTGGTTCTACCCACTCATTTGTGGCTAGGACCTTTGTTGAGCATCATCATTTGACTCTAGATCAAGTTGGCGATGCATTTCATGTCAAGTTTCCTTCTGGTGATTCAGTGGTATCGGACCAAGGCATTTAGAGCTGTCCGATTTTGTTAGGTTATTTTCTAGTGGTGGTGTTAATCCCAAAGTCCGCAACACATACAAGGTTCCAAGGTCGCATGGTCCATTATCCACGGACTCGGTTCTGCAGTCCGCCCAGCTCGTCCTCGGGCGATCAACTCTGGATCGCCCTGCTCTTCCGGCGGACTTAAGGCTCAGTCCGCCCAGACCGCGGCCCTCCGGCAGGATTGGGCCTTGCAACAATAGATGGAAGCACCAGCCCGCGAGCCCAGTTCGACCATGTTGCCCAGATTGGCTTGTCTTTTCTTTTTGCTTCCCGTCACTGCTGCTCGGTTCTCCTGTACCCCGGGCAACAGTTTATTTTAGCCCTGCCCGTTTAGGAAGGCCCCCGAACCTATAAATAGGGGGAGGTTGAACACCCAAAGTATTGATGCACGAAAACGGAGAGTCACGAGCACCACCAGCTAACGGTTCGAGCAACGGGGAATGGAAGGGAAAAAGGCAACTGCAAGTTAAAATCTACTGAGCGGACGAGAGAAAAAGAACAATTGAGCCTTGAGCCACGGTAACACCAGACTTCGCTCGTCGTTTCCTGAATGCCACTCTTACGACGAGATTTCTTTGATTGCAAATGAGTTTGATTATAGAGTTGATTACAAGCTAAGTAAAGGCAAAGTGCCAGAGGAGAGCATGCTGGAGACCGCAAAGCCTGAGATTCGAGTCTGCAGCATTTAACAGGTAGGCTCCAGGGCACGAGTCAGAGTTCTTTGGGTGTTCAACCTCCCCCTAATTATATTTTTGGGGGCCTGCCCAAATGGACAGGGCTAAAATAACCTGGTGCCCGAGGTACAAGAGAACCGGGCAATGGTGACGAGAAGCAAAAAGAAAAAGACACACCAGTCCGCACAAGAAGGGCGGACTGGTCTCGCGGGCTGATGCTTCCATCTGCTATAAGGCGCGATCCTGCTGGAGGGCCACGGCCTGGGCGGATTGAGCTTTGAGTCCGCCGGAAGAGCAGGGCGATCCAGAGCCGATAGCCTAAGGATGAGCTGGGCGGACTGTAGAACCGAGTCAGCCGAAGGAGAGCCGGATCTTGCTGATGCTTGCCGAGCTGGGCGGACCGCCAAACCGAGTCCGCCGATGATGGAGCATGCGACCTTGCAACCTTGCACGTGTTGCGTACTTTGGGTTTAACACAATCTCCGCACATTTTAAGTTTCTGGAAAATTCAATAATGTTTGCTTAACCGCCGAGTCCGCAACCCTTATTAATGTTGTCAGTGCTATAAATATCGCCAGAGGTTCTGTATTTGACAAAAGTTGTCATCGCCACGGGTCGCTTCTCACCCCTTGCGGTCTCCACTTTGCAGTCTGGCATGGCAAGACTTGGTTCTTTCTTCGGCAGCCTCACTTCCAAGGATGAGAAGCAAAATCCACCAATGAAAACTAAAAAAGTAGTGAAGAGAGGAGCGTTTGTCCGCTCTGCTGGAAAAAGTTCTAAGAGCTAGAAACCGGCTGCGGAAGCAGTAAGCCAAACTGATGAGCCTTTGCGCAAGAAAACTGGGGATGCCACTGCATCTCCTTCTATAAACCCACCAAAGAGCACGAATGAAGCACTGAATCCTCCTGAGACTGCTGAAAAACAGAAACCCGCAAACTCAGCGGACATGGTCCGTATAGATTACGAAGACGGAGTTTCTTCACTAGATGCCAAACAACCTATCATCAATCTGGATCAAGATAGGCGGCCTGCTGGAGAGGGAGCTGAAGAGGGGGTGCCATCACATGCACTAGTTGTTGTGAAACCATAGGCAGTCTGCGAGAGTTAGCCGGACTTAGGGCAGGTCTCTGCGGACACCTCTGAGAAAGGAGACTCTTCTAGGAAGAAGAGAATGAGAGATAAATCCACCGTCGTAGAGCGGGTTGAGAAGAAGCTGCTGCTAAGGAAGGAGAAGAACATCTCCGTGCGGACTGGGGTTGCATGCTTGCAGCACAGGCCACAAGAAAAGGAAGTTTTTGAAGGCAAACTCGTTACACCGGAGGAACATATCCCTGGAAATAATTCCCTCTCAACGGTTAGTCTGTCAACTGATGAAATACTGATCTCTATAGATGTCGAGCAACTTGATCTCATAAATCAATCCTTGTTGGAGGTTTTGCAGCCCGAGGTTGAAATCTTGGGGGTTAAGATTGGCGAGCACTCCTCTTGATGTACTGCTGAGGAAGAAGAGCAGGAGAAGCTGAGGAGGAAGATCGCCGAGCAGCAGGAGAAGATCGCCGCTCATAAGGCAAAAGTTGAGACGGCCTCGAAGAAAATCACCGCGGGCAAGCAAGCGGAGGATCTGCGAGATGCTGCGGAACTGCTGCAGACAGGTAAACTCCAACCGGCACCTAAATACTTTAAGCGTCAGTGGATTTACAGATCGCCACAGTGGAAGTCGAGGCTGAAAGAGCAACTAGATCTGATATACTCTAGAGGGGGGTGAATAGAGTATATGGTGCTTTAAAAACTTTTACAACTATTGTTGTAATATGTGTGAGCAGGGAAGCAATAAAAAAAATCTAATCACAGCACTAAGTTAAACAAATACTAAGCACAGAGAAATCAAGGCCAGAAACAAACATAAACACAAGCAAAACCAGAAGACACAAGAAAATATAGTGGTTCCCCTAAACTTGGGTACATCCACTCTTCTACCACCCTAGGTAGGAATCCACTGCAGGATGAGTTGATCAGGTGTCCTGGGCACCAATGAGCTTTTGATAAGGTGCTCAAAAACCAAAGCAGATTTTTTGATCAGGTGTCTTGCCACCAATGAGCTTTTGACAAGGTGCTCAAAAACCAAGCTCAAACTTTTGAAGGGAGTTTGAGAAACCCTTTACAGAGAGGGGGTGAGAGAGTGATGGAAGTCTTCTCTTTCTCAAACAACTGAGAAGACTATGTGGATTGTTGATGTCAAAGCTCCCCCTGAATCCTTGAGATCTTCAGGAAGAAAAAGCTTTGCTGAGGGTGATAGGCCTTCAAAGATTGAACTCCAGCAATAGATGATTTCAGCAATAGCTGAAATGTTGAATGTCTGGAGTCTTGAAAATATGTTGGCCTTGAACACTTTGAAAACTAAAGAGATCTGAAGATTTGAAAAAGCTTGATCTCCTTGGATGTGTGTTCTTGAGAATTCTTTGTGACAGAAGATTTTTGAATGTGTCTCTGTAATCTGTATTCTCTCTCTGTATTGTGTGTGTTCTATGAGAGATTCAAAAATTCTGTCTTTTATTCTCTGGTACAGAATAGAATAACATTCTCTGTCAAGTATAGATGTTGGCCTGCATTAATTGCATCCTTAATTGCATAAACTCTTCCTGAGGAAAGTCCACAGAAACATTCCTTTAAAAATCCCTTGAAACTTGGTCCAGAAATGAATGAGAACGGCTAGGAAATCTCTGAATTAATTGCAGAATAACTCCTAACTGATTTGAATTTGAATTAAGAAATATCCTGGAAGTTATCTGAAATCGTCGAACTGAGCTCTGCTATCGTCGAGCTGAGCTCAGCTATCTGGAAATATACAGCAGCAAAAAGGCGTCGATCTGAGCTCAAAGATCGTCGAACTGAGCTCAGAGATAAAGATCCAAAGCATAGTCAAAATCGTCGACCTGAGCTCACCGATCGTCGAATGGAGTTCGACGATATAATGAAGTTGAGCTCAGCGATCGTCGAATGGAGTTCGACGATCTTGTCGAAGTTGAGCTAGACGATCGTCGAATGGAGTTCGACGAATCGTCGAAGTTGAGCTAGACGATCATCGAATGGAGTTCGACGAATCGTCGTGCTGAGCTCGACGTTATGACTTAGTCTCCAAACACAAAATCTTGGTCTTCAGGGCAGCTTCCAAACCTAGACTTCTAACCCTTAGACTCAATTCTAATTGACCTATTGAGCTATACAGGAGGTCAAGCAAAGATTCCTAGAGACATAGTGATCCTGACCCAAATTAGTAATAGGGTGTTCCAACAATCTCCCCCTATTTGGGTTAGGATTACTATTTACAGGCTTTGGAAAAGTTTAAATAACAACATACAATCAGTAAAACATAAAAACAACAGCTAGACAAAGCAGAATCACAGAGATATATATCATCCAGATAGCAATCAGAAATTACAGAAACTGTCACCTTACAATATCATTTCTTCTCTTTGCCTTTAACAAGTTTAATTTCTCTGTTTGGATTGAGGGCTTCCTTGTTGGATCTGGTATCATCTGCTGCACCCAAATAAGTTTGCTTTTTAGGCCTGGGAACCACAGCTTCAGGATGTAATTCCATGTATCTGTCAGCATCAAAGAATTTGCTTGAAGCATATCTCTCTAGTTCTTTTTGTCTCTGCTCCGACATAGTAGAAATGTTGGAAGAATCTATTCCTTGTTCTCTGGCCTTTTTAATTTGGTCCAGTGCAGCTAATTCCTTTAACCTTGCAGTCCAAGCAGCTGGATTATTTTCAGGATCCTCAAAAGGTACAGGTGGCTCATACCTGTTGGAAGGATTGTCTTGAGGAGGTCTGACAGACACAGTCTCTTTCAGCTTGTAAGGGAAAGGACCAGAAGTTGTATCAGAAGAACTATGTCCTCCCCTAGAATATGGGTGCTGCCTGGAGTACCCTTTGGAATATACTTGAATATCTCTTTGAGTTCCTCTATATCCTCCTCTCCTAGAATGTGAACCCCTGGATTGCTTTCCCTGTGGTAAGATCTGGCATGAGGTTGATAGGGAGCCTGACTTCTGGCTGGGGGTTGACTTGCAGAGCTTCCACCTGCACCTGCATCAAGAGGAGGTGGTGGAGGAGGATGAGAGTGCTGGAATTGGGATGAACCCTTCTCATATTTTCTCTTTTTCTTCATTGCTTTCAGAACTCTGGACATCATAGAGAGCATCTATTTTCTTCATCAAGTCCTTTTTAAGCTGAACAGAGGCAGATGAGGCAGAGGTTGTAACAGCAGCAGCAGTAGGTGTTGAGATGGTAACAGCAGGGACAACGGCAGATGGAGAAGGTGAAGCAGAAACAACAACAGCACCAGCAGTAGGCTCTGGATAGGTGACAACAGCAGCAACTTCACTAGCAGCAGCAGAAATAGAAGGAACATCATCAAAGACTGCAGAAGGCTCAAATTCAGTGGCCTCTAACATAAGAATGTCCTTGGAGATTGGTTCATCAGAAGTTGCAGAAACTTCAGCAGCAGTATCAATATTCTCAGGAGCAGCAGTATCAACAATCTCAGAAGCAAAATCAGTCCTTTCTTCAGGAGAAGCAGCAGCAGTAATTACTGAATTTACAAAAGAAGTGATAATGCTAGGGTCACAGCAAGAAAAAGGCACAAGTGCCTTGGATAAATCTTCTGGAGGCTGGACAGCATTAACCTCTGGCAGACAGCTGAAGAAAGCAGAATCAAAAGCTGATAGCAAAGACCTGAGGTCTATTGCAAGAACTGCAGTTGAAATCTGACTTTGGGAAGGCACAGCAACAACAACAGGAGGAGCAGCAGAAGAAGCAGAACTAACAGCAGCAGCAGACAGACAGCTTACAGAAACAGCAGCAGCAGCAGCAGCATGAAGATTCACTTCATATGGCATCTCCCCCTGCCTAGATGCAGACATGTCTGGATCAAGGCACACTGCTGTAGGTGCTGCCTGAGGGAGGAGGGAAGAGAGCCTGGCAGAAAGTGCTGCCACTGACAGGTGTAGAGGAGCCATGGAGGTCTCCAACAATAGAGAGAGCCTGGGGGCAAGCAGCTCATACAGCCTGTCAGCAAGGGCTGAGAGGTCTACTTGCTCAAAAGCTGGAGCAGAGGTAGAAGGTATGGAAATAGCTGAAGGTTCTGGAAGGGGAGAGCTGGAGAATTGTGGAAGGGATGGCTGAGGTGTTGGTAGGGTGGATATGGAGAATAGGGGAATGGAGATGGATGGGGTGAATGTAGGTTGATCAATGATCTGGTGTAGGAGGTCTTGAAATGAAGTGGAGGAGGAAGGTAATTCAGGAGGAGATGATGGGGAATCATCCATAAAGGAATCATCAAGTAGGGTGAAGGATGGATGAGAGGGTGAAGAGGTGACATCAGGTGGAGGGTAGGAGAATAGTGGGTGGAATTGGTCTTCTGGTGGAGGTGGAATGGGTTCTGGAGAAGGTGTTGATGTTGAAGATGGGCTGGAGATGATGATGGTGGATGGAGCTGGAAAGGTGGATGGTATGGGAAGGGATGGAATTGGAGGAGGAGGAGAGGCAACAGCAGCAGCCAGGTCATCTGCAGGGGCAGAGACCTGTGGAGGAGTGACTCTTTGAGTCCTTGTGCCTGAAGGAGCACTGGAGGAGGGCCTGCTAGGCTTGCTTATTTGTCTGTCCCACTTTCCAAAGAGGGCACAAGACAATCTCTTGGAGGCATTGATATGAACTCCAGAGGAGACCAGCAAGGCAGGGCACCTGTGCTGCAGAAATACTCCAATAACTCTCCCAAAGTTAACAAAACTTTTGTTTATTTTCTTTTTGATGAGGTCAAAGAAGACCTCTCCCCAATTCAGATTCTTCTTGTCCACAAGAGCTCCCATGAGGCAGAGTTGATATCTTGATATTGTATCATGGGCAGAGTGCTTTTCCAGTAGCACTTTCCCCACCACATCTGCCATGAACCTGTATTCAACAGACAAGTTCCTTTTGAAGAGCTTGCTAGGGTTTCCCTCTGGATGACCCATCCTGGCAAGCAGTTCAGAATATTCTTCTCCAGATAACTCAGTAGAATCTTCTCCATTTCTCAATTCAAAAACTTCTGAGAGAATGGTTGGGGTCAAGGGTACCTGAGTTCCAGCTATTGACCCAACTATGGTGCTGTTATCTTGATTATGGGCAGTATAAACCCACTCCTTGATCTCATCAGAAGCCAGCTTGATCCTGGTGGTCATTAGTGCTGTCAGATTCTGGTCCTTGAACAAACCCAGTATATCTTGAAAAATCTGGTCAGTCGTGCTGAAAGATTCTATATCAATGTCAAAACCAGCATCAAACTTCATTGCAGCAAGAACAGCAACTGACACAGCCATAGTACCTGCAGAAATTCAACAAACAAAACGACCAAGTGTAGAACTGTTTGGAGGGAAAGAAAATTCTTGCAGAGAAATCGAAAGCGCAAATGAGAACGACGGCGAAAAAAGAGTTTTATATTAGGGTTCGACGCAGAATTGGAAAGATCGTTGAACTCAGTTCGACGATCGAGGCTACTAAAGGAATCTGAAGAGTCTTCAATATCGTCGATCTTCGTTCGACGATATTGGAGAGCGTCGAGCTCCGTTCGACGATCGTTCAGAGAACATAATCGTCGAGCGCCGTTCGACGATCGTTGACCGGAAGAGATAGTTCATACTATCTGAGAGACGCTGAACTCAGTTCGACGATTTAGGAAATCGTCGAACTCCGTTCGACGATCTTGGGGCAAATCGTCGAGCGCAGTTCAGAGATCAGAAAAATTCTAGACACTAAGAAAAATCAGAATGTTTGCCTAGTCTTGGTCAATTTTAAGCTTTCAAAATCTTGGATATTATTCAAGACTTCCTCCATCTAACATTCCTAACTGATTTAGGAAGAAGGTGTGTTTCTTTTCATCCAAGGGCTTGGTGAAAATATCTCCCCTTTGTAAATCAGTTGGGATATATTGTAATTTAATTTTATTCTTTTCAACATTATCCCTTAAGAAGTGATGCCTAATCTCTATGTGTTTTGTCCTACTATGGAGGACTGGATTTTGAGCTATAGAAATAGCACTAGTATTGTCACAAAAGATTTTAGACTTCTCTAAGTTGTAGCCATAGTCTAGGAGTTGGTTTTGGATCCACAAGATTTGTGAACAACAACTGCCTGCAGCCATATATTCAGCTTCAGCAGTTGAAGTTGACACAGATGTTTGTTTCTTACAAAACCAAGAGACAAGTCTGTCACCAAGGAACTGACAAGTTCCACTGGTGCTTTTCCTGTCAATTCTGCATCCAGCATAATCAGCATCTGAGAATCCAGTTAAATCAAAGGCTGAATCTTTTGGATACCAGAGACCTAGATTTGGACAACTTTTAACATACCTGAGAATCCTCTTTACTAAAGTTAGGTGTGACTCTCTAGGGCTTACTTGGAACCTAGCATATATACATATAGCAAACATTATATCTGGTCTACTAGCTGTAAGATACAGTAAAGAGCCAATCATTGCTCTATATGTTGTCTGATCAACAGGTTTCCCGTGTTCATCAGCATCCAATACAGCATTGGTAGGCATGGGTGTTTTCATACAAGATGCCTCAGACATACCAAATTTCTTAACCAATTCATTTGCATATTTGGTTTGAGAAATAAAGATGCCTTCAGCATGTTGCTTGACTTGCAATCCTAGGAAGAAGGATAGCTCACCCATGCTACTCATCTCAAATTTAGAATGCATCAGGTTAGAAAACCTTCTGCACAATTTGGAGTCAGTAGAACCAAAAATGATATCGTCTACCTAAATTTGTACTAGTAGGGTATGAGACTTATGGGTTCTAATGAAAAGAGTTTGGTCTACTCTACCCCTTATAAAACCATTTTCCAAGAGAAAGCATGCTAGGGTCTCATACCATGCTCTAGGAGCTTGCTTGAGACCATATAATGCTTTGTTTAATCTAAAAACATAATCAGGAAAAGTTGGAGAGATAAAACCTGGAGGTTGTCTGACATAAACTTCCTCTTTGATGTCTCCATTTAAGAAAGCACTTTTGACATCCATCTGATATACTTTGAAGCCTTTGTGAGCTGCATAAGCTAGAAATATTCTGATGGCTTCCAATCTTGCAACAGGTGCAAAGGTCTGGTCGTAGTCGATTCCTTCTTCTTGAGAGTATCCCTGAGCAACTAGTCTTGCCTTGTTCCTTATAATTACTCCTTGATCATCCAGTTTATTTCTGAATACCCATTTTATTCCAACAATTGAGTGATCCTTGGGCTTTGGCACTAGTTCCCATACTTTGTTCCTCTCAAATTGATGCAACTCCTCTTGAATTGCAATGATCCAGTGTGGACCTTGCTCTGCATCTTGAATGGACTGAGGTTCAATTTGAGATAGGAAGCAGGTGTGCAACAGGTTTTGGTTGACCTGATTTCTGGTTTGCACACCAGCTGAGATTTCTCCAATTATTTGGGAAATTGGATGGTCTCTTGATGTTACTAAATCAACAGGGGGTGTTGATTGTTCACCAACCTGTGTTGTTGTTTCCTCTTGTGGTACAACAACTGGCTCTTCAAGTTGTTCTTCAATGTGTTGAGCATTCCCTTCATCTTCACTGCTTTCATCCTCTTGAGTAACCTGTAACTTGTTCAAGTCTTCAACTAGAGAATGTTCCTGCAAAGGTTCTATGGTAGAAGACTTCTTCTCCTTGAAAGACATGTTAGATTCATCAAAAGAAATGTGAACAGATTCCTCAATTTTCAAAGATGATTTATTATAGACCCTATAGGCCTTGCTGATCATGGAGTATCCCAGAAACACTCCTTCATCAGCTTTGGCTTGAAATTTTGCTAAATATTTCTTGTCATTATTGTGAATGTAGCAAATACAACCAAAGACTCTAAAATAGTCAACTTTAGGTTTCTTCCCTTTGAGTAATTCATAGGGAGTCTTTCCCTTTAGTTTATGTATCAGACTACTGTTCAGCACATAGTTGGAGGTGTTCACTGCCTCTGCCCAAAAGGATAGAGGTAGATGAGCATCTGACAACAATGTAGTGGCAGATTCAATAAGGGTTCTATTTTTCCTTTCAGCTACCCCATTTTGTTGAGGAGTTCTAGGAGCTGAGAAAGTATGCTTGATCCCTTCACTCTGACAGAACTCTTGCATAAGAAGAGAATCAAACTCTGTCCCATGATCACTTCTGATCAGGGCAATGTGAGTATTGAACTCAATCTGTATACATTTGAGAAACTCTATCAGACACTTAAAGTTATCAGACTTCTTCCTTAGAAAGAACACCCAAGTGAATCTAGAGAAGTCATCTACAACTACTAAAGTGTAGGATTTCCCTCCTAGGCTTTGTACTGTGATGGGTCCAAAAAGATCCATGTGTAACAGATACAATATCCTAGGTGAATCACTCTTATTAAGTGACTTAAAGCTGTTTTTAGTTTACTTGCCTAGTTGACAAGCCCTGCAGAGTCCTTCCTTCTTGTAGGTGCCAGAAGGTAGTCCTCTAACAAGGTTGTCCTTGGATAGCCTAGCAATAATTCTAAGGTTTAGGTGTCCTAATCTCTTATGCCATAAAATATTGGGTCTACAGACAGAATTAAACAAGCAGATATCTACATCAGTTGAAAGAAAATCTACTAGATAGATGTTACCTTTCCTTTTACCTGTCAACACAGTTGTGTTGTCCTCTGACTTGATTTTGCATAAGACTTTGCTGAAGGTCACCTGGTAGCCTTCATCACATAGCTGACTGATGCTAATTAGGTTGTGCTTCAGTCCTTCCACATAAGCTACCTTCTTGAAAGTTACTGAACCAATCTGGACTGCACCATATCCTTTAGTCTGTCCAAAATTTGAATCACCAAAGATAACTTTGGGTCCAAGCTTGGCTCTGAAGGATGTGAGGTTGTCCTTGTTCCCTGTCATGTGCTTAGAGCACCCACTATCCAAATACCATTGATGGTTAGATGTTGGATAGGTCTTCACCTGCACATAAGACAATTCATTTGTTTTTGACCCAGTTTACCTTGGGCCTAGGTTGATAACCTTTAAATTCTGAAATGAAGGACATCCCTGGTTGACTCTTATATCCTTCAGGATGATATCTCCTTGGAGGTATAATCCATTCAGTATAAGGGTTAAAGATTTGGGATGAAGGACCCTTAGGATTCAATTTTGATTTGCCTTTGAAAAATTTTCCAGAGCTCTGACCTCTGTTCGACGATCTTGGAGCTGCGTTCGACGATCTTGGGTCAGATCGTCGAGCTCCGTTCGACGGTCTACTATGGCTGAGGTCAGGTAATTGAGATCGTCGACCTGCGTTCGAGACTTTGGCTGAGATCGTCGATCTGCGTTTGACGATTTTGCCTGAGATCGTCGAGCTGCGTTCGGCGATCGTCGATCTTCATTCAGCGATCGTCGATCTCCGTTCGACGATTTCTGCTGGGACTTAGTTTTCTGAGGCAGATCAGAATTTTTCCTAGCAACCTCTACAACTCCCTTTCCCTTGTCAGAAATGAATTTGATGGGAGTTGTTAGGACTATAGGTTGGCTGGATGAAGCACCCAAGCCCAGTGTACTATTGAATCTAGAGTTCACTGTGCTTGTGATGTCCATCAGCTTGATGCTTCTCCCATTAAGGGATTCTTCAAGCTTCTTGGCCTCAGAGAGCTCACTTTTCAGTGAAGCTATCTGTTCCCTACAGCACTCCAACTCCTGAGAGAGTTTGAGGTTTTCTGACTTTAAAGTATTGTGTTTAGATAATTGATTTCTGAGAGAGATAATCTCTTTCTCAGACTTTAGCAGGTCTAAACACAGTGCTTTAAATTCAGATTTAAAATCCTCTGAACTAAAATCAAAAAAACTAATTACCTGATCTTCTTCAGGTTGGGTCTCTGAGTCTGACTCTGACTCCTCTTCTTCTGAATTATGCTGTGAGGCATTGATTACCATCATGCAGAACTCCTTTTCTTCTGCATCATCCTCATCATCACTAGAACTGGATGAGGCTTCTGACTCCTCTTCAGTCTCACTCCAGGATTCAGCAACAAACCCTTTTCTTGTATGCTTATTTTTGCTTGAAGAGGGTTTGCCATTGCCATTCCTTTTGGAGTCTTTCTCCTTTCTTCTTTCTTTCCTGTCCCTTCTGTCCTTGTTCTTGTTCTCTGGACAGTCAGGAACTATGTGCCCTGGTTTCCTGCAACCAAAGCAAATAATGTCTTTATTATTACCAATGGACTTGTCATACCTTGGCTTATCCTGCTCCTTGTATGATCTTCTTCTGAAGTCCTTTCTGGCCATCTTATAGAATCTTTTGGCCAACAAGCTGAGTAGTTCATCATTGCCTGTGGCTTTGTCCTCAGGCAGATCTTCAGTTGCCTTAAAGGCTATGGTCTTCTCCTTTCTTGTGACTGGTGAAGCAGCCTTCTGTTCTTCCTCTCTATTCTTGATGAGTAGCTCATAAGATTTGAGCTTACCCAATAGAGCTTCAGTGGTGATCTCATTCAGACTTCTGGCATCCTTAATTGGCCAGATTCTTGAATCCCAAGTGCTGGGGAAGCACATTAGGATCTTGTCATTAAGTTCAGTTAGAGAGATCTCTTTGTCCAATGTCCTGAGTTCACTGACAATTAGACTTAGCCTGTTGTACATGTCTCCCACTGACTCAGTCTCTCCCTTCTTGAAATTCTCATATTGAGAGATGAGGTGGGATCTTCTATCATTTCTCTCATCAGTTGAGCCTGAGACTATTTCTGAGAGCTTGTCCCAAATTTCCTTGGCTGAATTACATTCAGCTACCTTTTGAAATATGTCATCAGACATTGTCTGAGCTAGGATGTTCATAGCCTTGGCATCAGCTACCTTCCATTTCTTGATGTCACCATCTGTTCCTGATGGAGGTGGAACAGCATTTGTACTTGTGTTCTCTGGGGGTCTTGGACACACTGTCAAAACAGAATTAAAAATATCTTCGTCAATAGAATTCATGTAAAGTCTAATCCTTGCTTTCCAAAGTGCAAACTTGGATAGATTGCACACTGGAGGTCTGGTGCTAGCATAATCTTTGTTTTGGGCCATGATTTGTGAAAAAAAAATCTAATAATAAAATACCAAAGAAGAGCAGATCTAGTTTGGGATCTTTGGGTTCAGGTGTTAGCCTGTACAACCAATCAGGTATGGTATGTTTAACCAACCTGGCTCTGATACCAATTGAAAGATCAACTAGATCTGATATACTCTAGAGGGGGGGTGAATAGAGTATATGGTGCTTTAAAAACTTTTACAACTATTGTTGTAATATGTGTGAGCAGGGAAGCAATAAAAAATCTAATCACAGCACTAAGTTAAACAAATACTAAGCACAGAGAAATCAAGGCCAGAAACAAACATAAACACAAGCAAAACCAGAAGACACAAGGAAATATAGTGGTTCCCCTAAACTTGGGTACATCCACTCTTCTACCACCCTAGGTAGGAATCCACTGCAGGATGAGTTGATCAGGTGTCCTGGGCACCAATGTGCTTTTGATAAGGTGCTCAAAAACCAAAGCAGATTTTTTGATCAGGTGTCTTGCCACCAATGAGCTTTTGACAAGGTGCTCAAAAACCAAGCTCAAACTTTTGAAGGGAGTTTGAGAAACCCTTTACAGAGAGGGGGTGAGAGAGTGATGGAAGTCTTCTCTTTCTCAAACAACTGAGAAGACTATATGGATTGTTGATGTCAAAGCTCCCCCTGAATCCTTGAGATCTTCAGGAAGAAAAAGCTTTGCTGAGGGTGATAGGCCTTCAAAGATTGAACTCCAGCAATAGATGATTTCAGCAATAGCTGAAATGTTGAATGTCTGGAGTCTTGAAAATATGTTGGCCTTGAACACTTTGAAAACTAAAGAGATCTGAAGATTTGAAAAAGCTTGATCTCCTTGGATGTGTGTTCTTGAGAATTCTTTGTGACAGAAGATTTTTGAATGTGTCTCTGTAATCTGTATTTTCTCTCTGTATTGTGTGTGTTCTGTGAGAGATTCAAAAATTCTGTCTTTTATTCTCTGGTACAGAATAGAATAACATTCTCTGTCAAGTATAGCCGTTGGCCTGCATTAATTGCATGCTTAATTGCATAAACTCTTCCTGAGGAAAGTCCACAGAAACATTCCTTTAAAAATCCCTTGAAACTTGGTCCAGAAATGAATGAGAATGGCTAGGAAATCTCTGAATTAATTGCAGAATAACTCCTAACTGATTTGAATTTGAATTAAGAAATATCCTGGAAGTTATCTGAAATCATCGAACTGAGCTCTGCTATCGTCGAGCTGAGCTCAGCGATCTGGAAATATACAGCAGCAAAAAGGCGTCGATCTGAGCTCAAAGATCGTCGAACTGAGCTCAAAGATAAAGATCCAAATCACAGTCAAAATCGTCGACCTGAGCTCACCGATCGTCGAATGGAGTTCGACGATATAATGAAGTTGAGCTCAGCGATCGTCGAATGGAGTTCGACGATCTTGTCGAAGTTGAGCTAGACGATCGTCGAATGGAGTTCGACGAATCATCGAAGTTGAGTTAGACGATCGTCGAATGGAGTTCGACGAATCGTCGTGCTGAGCTCGACGATATGACTTAGTCTCCAAACACAAAATCTTGGTCTTCAGGGCAGCTTCCAAACCTAGACTTCTAACCCTTAGACTCAATTCTAATTGACCTATTGAGCTATACAGGAGGTCAAGCAAAGATTCCTAGAGACATAGTGATCCTGACCCAAATTAGTAATAGGGTGTTCCAACAGATGCTAATCAAGATTTTCACTAATACTGAAGATATAGTCGTTTCAATGAGCTCGGCGGCTGAGAAGAGAACCAATGTCCATCGCGAATGGAGAAAGCGGTTAAGCGCCTTTATTCCGGAGCCGGCAAGGTGTCCTGTGTTTGATATTCGCCAGCTCGTTGTGGTCTTTGCCGAAAGTGATCTTTTATCTCTGCATTTTCAGTCCGATGTGGCCTGGATTTGAATATCAACTTGGTTTTCTTTATTGCAGGAAGGAGATCACCACCAGGCTCTGTTGAGACTGGCGAGATCGTGCCTATGCTAGATGCTACAACTGACGCGATCTCACTTGATGAGTCCGCAAAAGGCGAGCAGTCCGGCCTGGACAAAATTGCAATGTTAGAGAAGAAATTTCAAGATGAAATTAATGAAATTCGGGCAGAGTTAAAGAGGGGTGTATATCGCGAGAAGGCTCTGGGGACCAGGTCGCCAACATCTAAAAGGCACTAGAGAGGTGCGCCAAGGAGAAGAAGCGGTTTGCTGACGATGCCTGCTTCTACAAAGGAAAATATTTGGCGTTGGTGCGGGAGGATAAATTCAAGCGGGCTGCTGAATGCGCGGAGGAGAGGACGCTATTGCCAGATCGTGCGGCCCCATTGGAAGCTCCAGTTCCAGTAGAAGGTAGCCAGTCTACTGTGTAGGAGATAGCAAGGCCGACAATCGTGTAACGTCCCCTGGGCCGTCCGTGGGCCTTAAGCCCACTAGGCCTTCGTTAGACCGTTACCGGGCTGCAGCCCAAGCACCCCAACTCCTCTCCCTCCACAGGCGTGTTGTTGGTGGCCACAGCCTCCCTTTGATGACCGAACTCGACAGTTAAGCTGGGCCGTACGGGGACTTCCCAGGAGGTCACCCATCCCAGTACTACTCTCGCACAAGCACGCTTAACTATGGAGTTCCTTCACTTCTCATCACCAATTGAGCTGCAGCTCAACTGGTGATGAGAATTGAAGGAACTCCATAGTTAAGTGTGCTTGGGAGAGAGTAATACTGGGATGGGTGAACTCCTTGGAAGTCCCCGTACGGCCCAGCTTAACTGTTGAGTTCGCTCATCAAAGGGAGGTTGTGGCCACCAACAACCCGCCAGTGGGCAGAGGCGCCGATTGAGGCAGTCCATGGAGAGGGGTCGGGGTGCTTGGGCTGCAGCCTGGTAACGGTCTAACGGAGGCCTAGTGGGCTGAGGCCCACAGACGGCCCAGGGGACATTACAAATCGAGCCCGTGGTTCCTTTGAGCCGGGTATATCGGGAGTCTGCGCACATGCATAGGACTATCAACTCCATGCATCGCGATATCTATCATTTGTATGGCGAAGTATTTCAAATGAGTGACCAAGTGGTGCATCTGTGCAGAGATAGAATGGAGCGTCCTGTATGATCTGAGAACAGAGACCGCTGAGGCCACAAGATTATGAACTATTTGATTTGTTTGATGTATAATTTGTTATTTGAATAATGCTTTAATTTTTGCTGTTAAGTGATGTATGAACTGCGATATTGCGTTGTTGCTTAAATAATGCTGCGGCCTTCATGATTTGTAATCTGTGCAGGATTGTGAACGAACTGTGCAGACTGATGTTGTGCCCGCTTCTTTAATTTGAAGTATGCTTATTAATCACTTTGCAGGTAGAAAACCAGCGAACTGTGCAGACTAGGTACTTTGTCCACGAAATCTTGTTTAACTATGGTTTGTTGAATTGATTGTGAGCTAAGCGGACTAACTGATCAAACTGCACGGTCTGGCTGAATAGCTGTCAGACCCCACTGCTATAAATATAGCCTCGCTGTCTCTTCTATGCAGGAATGCGATTGAAGCAGAAGTCCTTGCGGCCTAAGAAGATGGTGTCCGCCAGAACTGATGCCTCACTCGCCTTCCATGCTACCGAGCACAAGAGATGCAAATTAACAGATGCTGATCTCGAGGCCTTCGTTGAAAAACATATGGCAGACTCGCCTGTGCTTGTCCACCTACCAGCTGATGAAGAAAGATTGAACTTTTCAACTGCGACTCAGATCGCGGTGCCCGTTGATCATTTTGACAGTGTATTCAAGTTCCCACTGCTATGGAAAATAGCAAAAATTTTTGAGTATTATGGAATGGTGTTGGGTCAGCTCTTGCCCAATACCCTTGCCGCTATCTACAGCTTTATCTCCTACTTGCGATCTGAGAATATCGCCTTTTCCTTGAATATCTTCAGAAAAATATTCTCAGTCCGCTTCATTACTCCATCTTGAGGCCGCCCATACAAGGGTGTAATATATTTTTACTATAGTGGGATGAATCTGATGGGTCTGCCAAACAAGCTCCACAACTAGACCTCGCGGTTATTGATCTTTGAGGGCGATCTTGGGTTCGCGCACACCCACCAGTAGGAGCGCGCAGACTTCATCTTCAAGAGCGTCAGGCTTGACGCAGTGGAGGCTGCCATCATTGAGTTTCTCGCAGGAGCTAGGCTGAATATTGAACATTACATCCCACTCCTAGCAAGCCTGGATGGCGTAACTCACAAAGACAGTAAGCTCAGCGGACTGATTTTGTACCCGTCGCGACCTGCAGTTAGTTGACATTCTTTTCTTCTTGCAGCAGTCTTGGCGGTCCCTGCGAATCCGCCGCAAACACCTGGCGGCCAGACCCCAACTCAAAGGGAAAGTAAGCAGGAGCTTGCGAGGAAGAGAAGGGAAGAGGGCGATCCCGTCGCGGACTACTCTTCATCAGAAAGCTTCGAGATGCAAGGTTTTTGACACCGCCAGAAGGATCTGCGGGGCAACCCAATGATCAACTGGCATAGCAAAAATAAACATGTCCTCCTATCTACTGCGCTTCCATCGTGGAGAAGCCGGAGGATATCCTGCCATGCACACGTCGCTATCTCCGTGCTTTATGGAAAGCGTAATCTGTACGACCTGAAGCAAGTGCATCCTGCCGAGCTCCCCCTCCTGGCCGCGCAAGCTATTGGGAATAGCGTTGTCACCAGCAGATCAAGGAAGTTCCTTGGTTTGAAAAAGAAATGTCAGATGTTGTTTAAGCATGTGTATTCTTGTGAGATCATCTCCATTGATCAAAAATATCATCAACATATATCAAGAGAATCACAGTGCCTCTTGAACGACGACGAGTGAAAAGAGAGAAGTCAGCTGAGCTTCGAGAGAACCCAACAACACAAATCGTCTAACTAAAAATTTGTCAAACCATGCTCGAGTAGACTGTTTGAGACCATAAAGTGATCTCTTCAGATGACAGACAAGGGCCTCCCCCATGGTCTCAAACTCGGGAGGTTGTTGCATATTAGACAGTCTCCTGCAAACCATCGTTGAGAAAGGCATTCTTGACATCCAATTGATGCAATGTACAATGTTGATAAACAGCTAGGGCGATCAAGACACGAATACTGTTGAGTTTGGAGACCGGAGAGAAGGTCACATCATAATCCAGCCTCTGTTATTGGGTAAAGTCGTGAGTCATAAGACGAGCCTTCAAACGTTGAATTGTCTCATCCGGACCATGATTGATGGCAAACACCCAATTACAACCCATATAGGACTGGACGGGAGGAAAAGTACAAGATCATAAGTTTGGTTTGCCAAAGAGCAGTCATACCCTCGTCCATGGCCGCCTGCCTGCCCGGATGTCGGAGAACTTCTTGCACAAAATTAGGGGTGCAGATAGAGGATAAATTAGTTGCGAATTTTTGGAGCTCCGGAGAGAGGCGGTGAAAGGAGACATAATTCGTCATCGGGTAAGCAGTGGAGACGGTTGCTAGATCTGCAGGCCGCAAAATATCTTCAGTGGAGGGCATATCCTGTAGAGGAGTAGACAAAGGAGGACGACGCGTATACACACGAATCAGAGGTGGTTTTGGAAGGATTAGCGTGCGAAGAAGAGGTGGAGTTGGTGGGATTGATGTGGGAAGGAGGGGGGAAGGTTAGAAGAAATAGGGATGGCATGCCACGAAAGTAGAGGCAGAATTAGAGAATTAGTTGGTTGAGAATGAGGAAAGGAAGCAATTAATGAGGTTGAGGAAGGAGAAGAAAACGAAGAAGAAGGTGGCGATGTGGCCGAAGATGTCACTGATGATGTTGGTTCAATCCCGCGAGGTGGAGTTCAGTCTGCCGAGTACGATTCCTCTCCATCTAGCTCTACTAATGAGAGCTCGCCCTGAAGTCAACATTGAAGGATCAAGAGCTCAGTAGAAGCATCTCGAAGGGCTACTCCCCTGTAGTCAACATTGAAGGATCAAGCCCTGATGCTCCTGATAGCAGCAGTAGAAGTGTCTCGAAGTGCTACTCCCCTGAAGTCAACATTGAAGGATCAAGCCCTAATGCTCCTAATAGCAGCAGTAGAAGCGCCTCGAAGGGCTACTCCCCTGAAGTCAACATTGAAGGATCAAGCCCTGATGCTCCTGCGGAAAAGAAGCGGAAGAGGTTGATGACATAAGATGTATTTTGTTTTTATTATTTTTTGTAAAGAAGACGGCGGACTCAGTTTTGGAGGCCGCCAATCTTTATGAATGTTGTAATTTGATATAAATGAAATATAAAAGGATATTTTGGATCAATTCGCGCCTACTGCAATGCCCTTTGCTTATTTCGTGTGTTTCAATGCAATCTGAAGTGTGTAATTAATGAGCGTACTCCGTAGATAATGAAAATCAGTTGGCGCATTTTAGAAACTATCCGCGCCATTTAATTTTTCAGCTTGCCAATTAGAAGATAACCTTGGAAAATAATTCAATTACAGCTCGTCGTAATATAAACAAGATTAGAGTGATTTGCTAGCTTGCAAAAATAAATCATGAAGGCGGACTATGGAGAGTACCATTTGCAGTCCGCAATACCATTGACCAAAACTGACAATAAACCCTTGCGAGCATAAGAAAACATTGATAATAAATGTTGTGGACTCAGAGAGAGAATTATTGATAGATTGCGAACTGAGAGAATTATAGATTAATCCTGCGATCTGAGAAAGATGGGTTACAGACTTAAGAGACCAAGCGGACAGGTGCGCACAGAGCCCATTACTTTCCTCGCAGGGTCACGAAAACTGTAAGTAACATCACCAAAATAGCCTTGCGGCCTGTCAGATCAAGCACTGCGGAAGGAGTAGATTACCAGAATTGAGTCCGTCTTAACAGATGATCCACTGCTAAGGTGACCAAGCGGGAAGGTGCGCCGGAGCCCATTACTTTCCTCGCAATCACAGAAGCTGTAAGATCAAGAAAATTGGCTGACTGGGCGGATACCAATTCACAGTCCGTACTTAATTGAATAGAAATGATTCACAGCTCGTGACTAAGCGGGCAGGTGCTGCCGGAGCGACATTGCTTTTCTCTCAGGGTCATGAAAACTATAAAATCAACCCAATGAATACAGGCGGACCGTGCGGATATAATTAAACAGTCTGCGCCTTTTCAGTTTCCTGTAAAGAATGAACTCCAAACTTGTGTGACCAAGTGGGTAGGTGCGGCCGGAGTGGCATTGCTTTCCTCACATGGTCTCAAAAGTTGTACACTCAACGGAAGGGTTTACTACCCTCTTGCCTAGAGTACAGTGCAAAATGATCTTTTGGGCAGGTGATGTAAGACCCCTCCCCCTTACCAAGGAGGCTCCCGGTCTTATGCCCAGAACCACTGTCGTGCGTTTGCACTAACTCACAGGTTAGCCGACACCGCAACTCGCCGATCCTGCCAGCTAGTACGATCATAAATCCTGTTCGACCAAATGAGAGATAGAAGTAAAAATGGGTAGTATATAATAACAATTAGTCCACATGTCACAACACAATCAAATAACAGTGAAAGTATAAGAGTGCAGAATGAGTACATTAAAAGAGAAAAAGGGCTTATGCCCTGTACATAATATCAAATCTCTCTCTCATAAATGTCACACAAGCGGAAGCTATACTATCATCAAAAAACTAATCCAGCCCGACGACGGGCTGTAGTAGTAGTAGGTAGTGGTGGTATCAGCTCCTCACGTCCTGCCACCTCACCCTGCTGGTACTCCATCTCCTCGAACTCCTAAAATGATTGTTCCCGCCAACCGTTAGTCACAAAGACTAAGTCATTTCCTCCACTCCTCACCCCCACAACTCCTAGGTAACGGGCGGGAGGATGAAGCGGAGGACTATAAGGGTTATAGCAAATAAAACAGGTAACAGTGGAGCTATACTAACAAGTGTATATATGTCAATTATTTCTACTTTAGCAGTTCTATATATATGGTAAATGAAAGGTACGAAGAACTGAACAGAAACAAGTAACGTGTTGTAGGTAAGCATGTACTAAAAGTTGTAGAGTAAGACAGTAAGTAAAATAAGCAACTACTAAACTACCATCACAGAAGTACCTTAACTTATATGAATGCCAATAAAAACTTATAAGTTAAGGTTTCCAGAAATATAACTTATCATATAAAAGAGACCATACTAATTTATATGATGAGGATCTATGATGCAAATGACGTAGTTATGAATGTTTGATATGCATGCGTTTTATGATTCATGCAAGTGCAACTCACACACACGACTCTGTGATCACATACCTATAGTTCCCACTTTTTGGAGCTAGCATCACTCTCTGGTACCACCGTTGTGGCTACGGCAGCAGTGGAGCGGGCGTCTCCACTCCTAGGCTGGTGTACACACTACCGAGCCTAGACCTCCCATACGCCTCTATACATGTCCTAGGTGTGAACTCTAGAGTCTTGTATACTATTTGATGGCTACCCACCATTCGTTTTGGTCGAGTTTGCGTTCTTGGGGATCATCCTCTAGACCGTAGTGTAAAACAACCCATTGGCCCCTCAAACCCTCACATCTCGCCAGAGTCACCGTACTGCCATCGGTGTGATGATTGGCCCAGTACAGCATGACCCGCCACAGTTTAATGCACATCCAAGGTATTCCATCCCGAGCCTCCAGCTCGCAGAACCAACCCTCCCTGAATCCCTCCAACCCTTCACAGGTGAGATTGCACATTAGTGCCTTTATTCTGAATCCCTCCAACCCATCACGGATGAGATTGCACATTAGTGTGTTTATTCTTAATCCCTCCAACCCATCACGGGTGAGAATGAACATCAATTTCTTAGCCTTTTAGACTACTCTTGTCTAGTGTTTGTTATACCTAGCAGTTTAGGGTTAATCCCAGGACTGCCCAGGGCATGCCCGGTGAAGGGCTCTAGAGGGCACTAGGATCTATGATGGGATGAATCCCAAAGCTCCCTTTCGCAAGGATATTTATTTTTATTAATATCTACCAATGATCCATACCCAACTCTCATTGTTACTCTGGAACGAACCTAATGAATTAAGTTATTATTGGGGAATAGGCTATCATCCGCCGGACTCCGTTCTAGTTACTATCCTTGGGGTCTTACACTCTATCGCTCGATACTATGGAGTGACTGACTGGACACCAATCAGGGTTTGTATTCCCAATGTAGTTACCAACTCAACCTTCTATCGTATCCCCTATGAGTCCCAGTGACATGTGATATATTTTGCTAAGCGCACCCATGACCTAAGTTGACCCATATGACGTGTCATCCAAAATCTTGGGTCAGATACCCCTAATTATTTATCATGGTTTTTATGATGTATGATAATGATTGAACTAGGTTTCATTATTTTTTTCAAGAGATTAAGGGGCCTAAGTTAATTTTTTTAATTGTGCGACTGGGTCACCTTGAACATGAAGTACTACATATAATGGTTCAACATACCTAAGGAATTTACTAGGTGTTCCATAAGGTTAAATATTGCTGTTTATGAGATTTCATAATATTTCGATGCAAATTTCTTTTTATTTCTTATTTAATATTAAAATTCTAATTCAATCACTTTCCAAATAAAGTACCTCAACTACTCAATCAAAAATTCTGAGAAACATAGTGGGTGTTCATGATGATATAATAAGGCTAAGTGTAGAATTTCCCAATCTTAAACATTGATTTGACATAGCTTATATCCATTTAAACAATATTACCAAAATGTCATTATTAGGGTTTTTAACATATACAGACATCCAATAATTCTCAAATACTTTATCAGGAATCAAAACACAATAATACACCACTGTAAATTTTTTCATAATTTTAAAACACAAATTTCCCTTATTTTTAATTAATTTCCATAAGGGGAAAAATGATAAAATCTACTTAATATCCAAGTAGACATTATTTAACTATCCCATAAATTTTATAGAGATGAACAATGCCCTACTAGTACTTGAGGCAACATTTCAAAATTTAATGAACTTATTTTCCCTAATTTCCAAATTTATTTCAAAACTAAGCATATTTTTCAATAATTCCAAATAATGGAATTTTTTGATCCCAAAAATCCCAAATTTTCCATGGGAGGTATATTCAATTCCTATGAGCCTCTGTCTAGAGTTTCATGGACTTGCAATAAACAAATTGGTATAAATTCACATTTTTCTATTTTTACTATTGGCACCCAAATTAGAATATGTCAATCTCATGCATGTAGGATTTCCCATTCATGCAAAGGAGAAAATGACCTGAAATCTCTATCATGGATTTATCTTGACCTAATGAACATCCCATCAAAAGTTTGGGACATTTGGGGTCATATGTATCCAAAAATACACTTAATTTAATTTTTAGTATTTCATAAAATACTATAGAAAAATTCTGACCAAAAATTTTCATTTTTGGTAAGAGACTAGTTTTAGCCCTAACATAGAATTGGCCAAAATTTCAGGCCATGGTGACTTATGGTTTGGCTTAGGCATTTAATTTAAAATTTTCCCTAGCCTAGGACCAGTCTTGGTAGATTGGACCTACAGGGAGCCCTACTGCTCCAAACTTCATGTTTAGAGTGTCAAAACAAAGCTAAGACATAGATCTACAAATGTTATGTTGGTGACTAGTTATAAAATTTCATCTAAGGGACCTATATTTAACATGAAACGTTACTGTAAATGTGTGATAGAATTAACACTGTTCATATTAACCAATTTAATTAATCAATCTGGAATTAAATGGACGGTATCCGTTCATCGTCCGCAACAGCCAACAGTTGAGATTGAACCGTCCTGGGTAAGTTTGCTGGCCTTTTTCCGGCCACCTGGGCCGGCTCCACCACCGGCGATTATTGCCACCACCTCCATTGAGGTGGTGGCTAGCGTTTCCCGGCGGTGAGGCTGCCGGAGGCGGCTCCTCCGACGATCCTGAGCTGGAAGAAAATCTTGGGAAAATTACCTCTAGCTCACATGGTATCAGTCTCAATTGAGCCCGATGTCTCGCCTAATTGAGCTAGAAAGCTAGCATGGGGTGAGGTGAGGCGAAACGGACCTGTAGCCGGGCTTGGCGGTGTGTTCGGTGGAGGTGCTCCATGGCCGAAGCTTGCTCCGATGAACTAGCCCGATTCTCCATTTCTCCAGCAAAAGCCTTGCTCCAGCAGTCGAACTCCACTCATTTCCACCTCCTGAAGCTGATGGTGGGCTTAGATTTGGCTGGGAATGGCTGTGGGAGATGTTTGAATTAAGGGGGTGGTCGGCCATGGATTTTGAATCTCCTCCTGGCCACCATGTGTCCACCAACCCCTCCACCTTGCTGGAATAATCCTTAGAAGCTCAGCCAGTAGCTTGGGCAGAGGAAAGGAGGTCCACATGGACTCCATCTCCTCTCTCCCTCTCTTCTCTCTCCTCCTTCTCTACAAAATGTCTAAATTACCCCCATGCATGCCTTCTTTCTCCTGTTTTTGGGGGTTAGAGGCTGACATTAACCTCTTGGGCTGGTAATGGGCCTTGACTCATAGGCTTAGCCCATGAGGAGTGGGCTTGGTTCCTTCTTTTTTCCTTTTAGGCCATTTTGTTGACTTGTTGACTTTTAGGTTGATCTGGTCAACATGGTGAGTGGGCTGACCTCACTTGGAGGGTCAGGGACCCTATGGCACCACCCAACTTGGTTGGGACAAGGTGATGCCCTACTTGGGATAATTGGGCCTTTAAGTGTAGGTTTGACCAAATTAGGGTTTAGGGTTGACTTGGGTCAACATTGGTCAATAGGTGACCCAAAGATGTGGCTTATGGTTCCCTTAGGTTGTCATTAGGGTTAGGGGTGCAGTGGTGAGACCAATGTGTGGCTAAGACCCTAATTTGGGCCAATTTGACTTGGGTTAACTTGGGCCCTATAGTGGGTCCCATGTGGCTATACCTTAACTCCATGGTTCAAACCTATCCTAAACCCATGCCCCCACCACATCTCCTAACCCAAACTAAGTAGAGGGGTCTAATTGGGAATAAGATGTTACAAACCCCAATAAACAAAAAAAGAAATTTCGTCCCCGAAATTTAAGTTCGGATCTAGGGGTTTCTAAACATAAAAGAAAATTTTAAGTACTTTAGACAAAAAAAAAAATTAAAGTATTACCTGAGGTAAAGACCTCCGGGTGTCATTCTGAAAGTGCAGCTAGATCTGATATACTCTAGAGGGGGGTGAATAGAGTATGGTGCTTAAAAACTTTTTACAACAGTTGTTGTAATCTGAGTGAACAGGGAAGCAAATAGTACAGAACCTATCTAATCACAATCTACAAAAGAAACTAATCACAGATCCTAACTAATCACAAAACAATCACAGCCAGAAACAAAAATAAAGACAAGCAAGCCAGAAGACACAAGGAGCTATAGTGGTTGCCCTAAACTTGGGTACATCCACTCTTCTACCACCCTAGGGAGGAATCCACTACAGGATGAGTTGATCAGGTGTCCTGGGCACCAATGAGCTTTTGATAAGGTGCTCAAAAACCAAATCAGATTTTTTGATCAGGTGTCTTGCCACCAATGAGGTTTTGATAAGGTGCTCAAAAACCAAGCACAAACTTTTGAAGGGAATTTGAAAAACCCTTTACAGAGATGAGGATGAGAGAGTGATGGAAGTCTTCTCTTTCTCAAAGCAGTAGAGAAGACTATGTGGATTTGATGTTGTCAAAGCTCCCCCTGAGTTCTTGAGATGTTCAGGAAATGAAGCTTTGATGTATGGTGATAGGCCTTCAGAAGTTGATCTCCAGCAAATGATAATTTCAGCAACAGCTGAAATGTTAGGTGTCTGGAGTCTTTGAATGATGTTGGCCTTGAACACTTGAATCAAAGGGGATCTCAAGATTTCAGATTTGTTGATCTCCTTTGGTGTGTGTTCTTGTATGAATTCTTTTAGACAGAGAATGTCTACAGCTCTTTCTCTTTTTCTCTTGTGAACAGTTGGTGTTAAGAAAGATGTTGTCCCAGAGAAAATTGTAGCAGAGAATATTTTTCTCTTATTCTTGTTCACTCTCTGCAGATTGAATTCTTGTTGATTATAGGTCTTCTGAAAGATTCAAATATCTTGTCATTTATTCCCTTGGTTGTGAATAGAAAAATGATCCTCTGTCAAGAATAGTCGTTGGCCTGTCATTAATTCACTTCCTTAATTGCAATTGTCTTCTGGGGGAAGTCCAAAGAAACATTCCTTGATAATCTCTTGAAACTTGGTCCAGAATAAATGAAAACGGCTAGAAAATCTTCTGAATTAATTGCTGAGAAAAACTCCTTAACTGTTCTGAATTTGAATCTTAAAAATCATTCAACTCTGCAGAAAATCGTCGAACTGAGCTCCACTATCGTCGAACTGAGCTCAGCGATTTGGACTTATACAGCAACAAAGATCGTCGATCTGAGCTCAACTATCGTCGAACTGAGCTCAGAGATAGAGAATCAATACTGAAGTCAAGATCATCGAACTGAACTCGAAGATCGTCAAATGGAGTTCGACGATTTGTTGAAGTTGAGCTCAGCGATCGTCGAATGGAGTTTGACGATCCGTCGAAGTTGAGCTAGACGATCATCGATTGGAGTTCGACGATTCATCGTACTGAGCTCGACGAAATGACTTAGTCTTCAAACTGAAAAACCTTGGTCTTAAGGGTAGCTTCCAAACCTAACTACTAACCCTTAGACTCAATCCTAATTGACCTTTAGATCTATACAATGAGGTCAAAAATAGGTTTCCTAAAGACATAGTGATCCTAACCCAAATTAGTAATAGGGTGTTCCAACAATCTCCCCCTATTTGGGTTAAGATTACTATTTACAGAACTTGGAAAAATTAGAGAACAACATACAAAGCAACAATAAACAATCATTAAGCAGAATCACAGATATATTATCCCAGACAGAAATCAGAATAATTGTCACCTTACAGAGTTATTCTTTCTCCTTGCCCATTATAAGTTTGATTTCTCTATTAGGATTGAGAGCTTCCTTTTTGGATATTCTGTCATCTGCTGCACCTAAGTAGGTTTGTTGTTTAGGCCTTGGTACCAAAGCTTCAGGATGCAGCTCCATATATCTTTCAGAATCAAAGAATTTGCTTGAGGCATATCTTTCCAGTTCTTTCTTTCTTTGTTCAGACATTGTAGTAATGTTGGAGGTATCCCTGCCTTGCTCTCTGGCTTTCTTGATTTGATCCAGGGCAGCTAGCTCTTTCATCCTGGCAGTCCATGCAGTAGGGTTATTTTCTGGATCTTCAAAGGGCACTGGAGGCTCATATCTGTTAGATGGATTATCTTGAGGAGCTCTGGATGAGACTACTTCTTTTAACTTGTAGGGAAAAGGACCTGAAGTTGTATTTGATGAAGCTTGTCCTTCCCTAGAGTAAGGATGTTGTCTAGAATAGCCTTTGGAGTAGACTTGAAATTACCTTTGGCTTCCTCTATCATTTCCTCTTCTAAATTGATATCCTCTGGACTGGCTTCCCCTATATTGAGATCTTGCATGAGGCTGATAGGGGGTTTGGCTTTTAGCAGAGGGTTGAGCAGCTGAGCTTCCACCTGCACCTGCATCAGGAGGAGGTGGTGTAGGAGGATGAGGATGTTGAAACTGAGAAGATCCTTTCTCATACTTCCTCTTCTTCTTCATGGGTTTAAGTTGGTTCTTGGAATATTGCATCCAATGCTCAGTAATAGGGCAGTCATGAAGAATGTAATAAGGTATGTCATTGGTGTCCTTGACTTTGGCTGGGGGAACCCTTTTCATAGCTTTGCTCCTTGCCTTTATTTTCCTGGCTATGGTGGCAGAAGAATCATCAGAATCAGTCTTAAATTCATCACTCTCAGAGCTTTGCTCATCATATAAAGCATCAAACTTTTTCATATATTCTTTCTGAAGTTGGGTTGGAGCTGATGAAGCAGCAGTGGTGACAGCTGCAGATACAGCACTAGTAGCAACAAAAGTTGTAGCAATAGCAGTAGTAACAACAGACAAGTTTCAGGAGCAACACTCTCAAAAGATATAGCAGTAGTAATATCAGCAGTAACTGGAGCAGCAACAGATTCAGATAAAACATTTTCAGATACAGCAATAGCAGCAGGCTCAAAATCATATGCCTCTGTCATATGTATATCATCAGAAACTGGAACATCAGCAGCATCATCGCTGACAGCAGCAGCAATAAATTCAGCAACAATATTTCCAGTAGGAGTAGAAGCAGCATCACTGGAACCAGAAGGCTCAGCAATATATATGGAGGATATATAGGAGCTAACATAGCTGGAATCACAGCTGGAGAAGGGCACAATGGCCTTGGAAAGATCCTATGATGGCTGGACTGCAACTTTCTCTGGAAGACAGCTGAAGTAGACTGAATCAAACACTGATAATGAGGACCTGAGGTCCACTGAGAAGATTGCAACTGGAGTAGTTGAAACTGGAGCTTGAGTAACAGCAGCAGCAGGAGTTGAAGAAATAGCAGCAGCAGGCAATCTCACCACTTCATTAGGCATCTCCCCCTACCTGGATTCAGAGAAAGCTGGATCAAGGCACACTGATGAAGGGATTGCCTGAGGAATGAGAGAAGATAGCCTGGCAGAGAGTTCAGCAACTGACCTGAGTAGTGGAGCCAAGGAGGTCTCCAATAGAAGTGAAAGCCTGGGAGCTATCAGTTCATACAGCTGGTCAGCTAGGGCTGGAATATCTACTTGCTCAGCAGGCAATTGAGCAGAGGTAGAGGATGGAGGTGGAGCAATAGGTGATGGTGGTGGAGAGCTACTGTATGGGGGAAGTGAAGGTTGAGGTGTGGGGATTGTGGAAATTGAAGATAGTGGTATTGCGATAGAGGGTGTGAAGGTGGGTTGATCAATAATGTCTTGTAGAAGCTGTTAATATGAAGTTGATGAGGAGGGTAGATCAGGAGGGGATGAGGGTGAGTCATCCATGAAGGAATCATCAAGAAGATTGAAGGAGGGAATATTGGATGATGTGTCAATGTCTGGTTGTGGGTAGTGGTGTAATGGATGGAATACTTCTTCTGGTATTGGAAGAGTTGTGATTGGAGATGAAATGGATGTTGGAGATGGGCTGGAAATAATGATTGTGGATGGATTTTGAATGGTGGAGGTGACTGGAGGAGATGAAATTGGAGTTGGAGGAGGAGAAGAAGCAGCAGGCAAGTCATCTGCATGGGCAGAGACTTGAGGGGAAGAGACTATTACAGTCCTTGTGCCTGAAGTTGTGCTTGCAGAAGGCCTGCTGGGCTTGGTTATCTGCCTGTCCCATTTGCCAAATAGGACACAGGACAGCCTCTTAGATGCATTAATATGTATCCCAGAAGATACTAGCAGGGTAGGGCATATGTTATGGAGAAAGAGCCCTAGGATCCTCCCAAAATTCACAAAGTTCTTATTGATTTTCTTCTTAATCAGGTCAAAGAAGACCTCTCCCCAGTTCAACTGTTTCTTGTCCACGATGGCTCCCATCAAGCACAGCTGATACCTAGAGATAGTATCATGTGCTGAATGCTTGGCCAACAAAACTTTTCCCACTACATCAGCTAAAAATATATATTCCACAGCTAAGTTCTTTTTCAGTAGCTTGCTAGGGTTAGCATCAGAGTGACCCATTCTTGCAAGCAAATCAGAAAATTCCTCTCCAGATAACTCAGCCGAATCTCTTCCAGAACTTAATTCAAAAACCTCTGTCAGAATAGCAGGAGTCAAGGGTACCTGGGTTCCAGAAATTGAACCAACTACTGTATTTTGGTCCTGGTTGTGGGCAGTGTACACCCACTCCTTAATCTCATCAGCAGCTAACTTGATTCTTGTGGACATTATGGTAACAAGCACTCTTTACATCCATATAATGCTTATGGGTTCTAATGAAAAGAGTTTGGTCTACTCTACCCCTTATAAATCCATTTTCCAGAAGGAAGCATGCTAGGGTCTCATACCATGCTCTAGGAGCTTGCTTGAGACCATATAATGCTTTGTTCAACTTTAAAACATAATCAGGATAGGTTGGAGAGATAAAACCTGGAGGTTGTCTGACATAGACTTCTTCTTTGATGTCTCCATTTAGAAATGCACTCTTTACATCCATTTGATATACCTTGAAACCTTTGTGTGCTGCATAAGCTAAGAAGATTCTAATGGCTTCCAATCTTGCAACTGGTGCAAAGGTCTGGTCATAGTCTATGCCTTCTTCTTGAGAATATCCTTGAGCAACTAGCCTTGCCTTGTTCCTTACAATTACTCCTTGATCATCCAATTTGTTTATGAACACCCACTTTGTTCCAACAATAGAGTGACCTTTAGGCTTTGGCACTAGTTCCCAAACTTTGTTCCTTTCAAATTGATGCAACTCTTCTTGCATTGCAATGATCCAGTGTGAATCTTGCTCTGCATCTTGAATGGATTGAGGTTTAATTTGAGATAGGAAGCAGGTGTGCAACAGGTTTTGGTTGACCTGATTTCTGGTTTGCACACCAGCTGAGATGTCTCCAATTACTTGGGAAATTGGATGGTCTCTTGATGTTACTAAATCAATGGGGGTGTTGATTGTTCACCAACCTGTGTTGTTGTTTCCTCTTGTGGTACAACAACTGACTCTTCAAGTTGTTTCTCTTCAATATGTTGAATGCTTTCTTCATCTTCACTGCTTTCCTCATTTTGAGTAATCTATAACCTGTTCACATCTTCAGCAAGAGAATGTACCTGCAAAGGTTCTATGGTAGAAGTATTTTTCTCCTTGAAAGACATGTTAGATTCATCAAATGATATGTGTACAGATTCTTCAATTTTAAGAGATGATTTATTATAAACCCTATAAGCCTTACTGATCATGGAGTATCCCAAAAACACTCCTTTATCAGCTTTAGCTTGAAATTTTGCTAGATATCTCTTGTCATTATTGTGAATATAACAAATACAACCAAAAATTCTAAAATAATTAACTTTAGGTTTCTTCTCTTTGAGTAATTCATAGGGAGTATTTCCCTTTAGTTTATGTATTAAGCTTCTGTTCAGCACATAGTTGGAGGTGTTCACTGCCTCTGCCCAAAAGGATTGAGGAAGGTGATCATCTGACAATAATGTAGTGGCAGATTCAATAAGGGTTCTATTTTTCCTTTCAGCTACCCCATTTTTTTGAGGAGTTCTAGGAGCTGAGAAAGTATTCCTGATCCCTTCACTCTGACAGAACTCTTGCATAAGAAGAGAATCAAACTCTGTCCCATGATCACTTCTGATCAGGGCAATGCGAGTATTGAACTCAATCTGTATACATTGGAGAAACTCTGTGAAACATTTAAAGTTATCAGACTTCTTCCTCAGAAAGAACACCCATGTGAATCTAGAGAAGTCATCTACAACTACTAAAGTGTAAGATTTCCCTCCTAGGCTTTGTACTGTAATGGGTCCAAAGAGATCCATGTGTAACAGATACAAGAGCCTAGGTGAATCACTCTTATTAAGTGACTTAAAACTATTTTTAGTTTGCTTGCCTAATTGACAAGCCCTGTAGAGTCCTTCCTTCTTGTAGGGGCCAGAAGGTAGTCCTCTAACAAGGTTGTCCTTGGATATCCTAGCAATGGTTCTAAGTTTTAAATGTCCTAGTCTCTTATGCCATAAAACATTAGGTCTACAAACAGAATTGAACAGGCAAATATCTACATCTGTTGAAAGAAAATCTACTAAATAGATGTTACCTTTCCTTTTACCTATCACCACAGTTGTGTTGTCCTCTAACTTTATCTTGCATAAGGCTTTGCTGAAAGTCACCTGGTAGCCTTCATCACACAGCTAACTGATACTTATCAAATTATGCTTCAGTCCTTCCGCATAAGCTACCTTCTTGAATGTCACTGTCCCAATCTGGACTGCATCATAACCTTTAGTTTGTCCAAAGTTTGAATCACCAAAAATAACTTTGGGTCCAAGCTTGACTTTAAACGATGTGAGGTTGTCCCTATTTCCTGTCATGTGCTTTGTGCACCCACTATCCAAGTACCATTGTTGGTTTGATATTGGATAGGTCTTCACCTGCACATAAAATAATTCGTTTATTTTTGACCCAGTTTACCTTGGGTCTAGGTTGATAACCTTTAAACTCAGAAATAAAAGACATCCCAGGTTGACTCTTATAACCTTCAGGATGATATCTCCTTGGAGGTATTATCCATTCAGTATAAGGGTTAAAGATTTGGGATGAAGGACCCCTAGGATTGGATTTTGATTTGCCCTTGAAGGAATTTCCAGAGCTCTGATCTCTGTTCGACGATCGTGGACCTGCGTTCGACGATCTTGGGTCAGATCGTCGAGCTCCATTCGACGGTCGACTATGGTAGAGTTCAGGAATTAGAGATCGTCGACCTGAGTTCGACGATTTTGCCTGAGATCGTCGATCTACGTTCGGCGATCGTCGAGCTCCGTTCGACGATTTCTGCTGGAACTTAGTTTTCTTAGGCAGATCAGAATTTTTCATAGCTACCTCTACAACTCCCTTCCCTTTATCAGAAATGAACTTGATTGGGGTTGTTAGAACTATAGGTTGGCTGGATGAAGCACCCAAGCCCAGTGTACTATTGAATCTGGAGTTCACTGTGCTTGTGATGTCCATCAGCTTGATACTTCTCCCATTAAAGGATTCTTCAAGCTTCTTGGCCTCTGATAGCTCACCTTTCAGTGAAGCTATCTGCTCCCTACAGCACTCCAACTCCTCAGAGAGTTTGAGGTTTTCTGATTTTAAGGAACTATGTTCAGACAATTGATTTCTGAGAGAGATAATTTCCTTCTCATATTTTAGTAGCTCTAAACATAATGCTTTAAACTCAGATTTAAAGTCCTCTGAATTGAAATCAAAAGAGCTAATTACCTGGTCTTCTTCAAGTTGGGTCTCTGAGTCTGACTCTGACACTTCTTCATCTGAATTATGTTGAGAGGCATTGATTGCCATCATGCAGAACTCCTTCTCTTCTGCATCATCTTCATCATCACTGGAGCTGGATCAGGCTTCTGATTCCTCTTCAGTTTCACTCCAGGATTCAGCAACAAATCCCTTCCTTGTGTGTTTGTTCTTGCTTGAGGAGGGTTTTCCATTGCCATTTTTCTTGAAGTCTTTATCTCTTCTTCTTTCTTTCTTATCCTTTCTGTCCTTGTTTTTGTTCTCTGGATAGTCAGGTACAATGTGCCCTGGTTTCCTGCAACCAAAGCAGACAATTTCTTTATTATTTAATCTATCATACGTTGGCTTATCATGCTCCTTGAATGATCTCTTTCTGAAGTCCTTTATGTCCATCTTGTAAAATCTTTTGGCCAATAGACTAAGCAGCTCATCATTGTCTGTGACTTTGTCTTCAGGCTGATCTTCAGTTGCTTTGAAGGCTATTGTCTTCTCTTTTCTTGTGGCTGGTGAGGCAGCCTTCTGCTCTTCTTCTCTGTTCTTAATGAGCAGCTCATAAGATTTGAGCTTACCAAAAAGAGCTTTTGTGGTGATCTCATTCAGACTTCTAGCATCCTGGATTGGCCAGATTCTTGAGTCCCAAGTGCTTGGGAAACACATTAGGATTTTATCATTAAGTTCAGTCAGTGATATCTCCTTATCCAAGGTCCTGAGTTCACTGACTATCAGACTGAGTCTATTATACATATCTCCAACTGACTCAGCTTCTCCCTTCTTGAAATTCTCATATTGGGATATGAGGTGAGATCTCCTGTCCTTTCTTTCATCAGCTGATCCTGAGACTATTTCAGAGAGCTTATCCCAGATTTCCTTTGATGAATTACATTCAGCACCTTTTGAAAAATGTCATCAGACATGGTCTGGGCTAAGATATTCATAGCCTTTGCATCAGCTACCTTCCACTTCTTGATATCAGCATCTGTTCCTAATGGAGGTGGAACATCATTTGTGCTTGTGTTCTCTGGAGGTCTTGGACAGACTATCAAAACAGAATTAAAAATATCCTCGTCAATAGAATTCATGTATAATCTAATCCTTACTTTCCAAAGTGCAAACTTAGATAGATTGCACACTGGAGGTTTGGTGCTAGCATAATCTTTGTTTTGGGCCATGATTTGTGAAGAAATAATCTAATAACAAAATCTATAACAAGCAGATCTAACTAGGGATCTTTGGGTTCAGGTGTTAGCCTGTGCAACCACCAAAGTGTGGTATGTTTAACCAACCTCCCTCTGATACCAATTGAAAGTGCAACTAGATCTAATATACTCTAGAGGGGGGGTGAATAGAGTATGTTGCTTAAAACCTTTTTACAACAGTTGTTGTAATCTGAGTGAACAGGGAAGCAAATAGTACAGAACCTATCTAATCACAATCTACAAAAGAAACTAATCACAGATCCTAACTAATCACAAAACAATCACAACCAGAAACAAAAATAAAGACAAGCAAGCCAGAAGACAAAAGGAGCTATAGTGGTTCCCCTAAACATGGGTACATCCACTCTTCTACCACCCTAGGTAGGAATCCACTGCAGGATGAGTTGATCAGGTGTCCTGGGCACCAATGAGCTTTTGATAAGGTGCTCAAAAACCAAATCAGATTTTTTGATCAGGTGTCTTGCCACCAATGAGCTTTTGATAAGGTGCTCAAAAACCAAGCACAAACTTTTGAAGGGAGTTTGAAAAACCCTTTATAGAGATGGGGATGAGAGAGTGATGGAAGTCTTCTCTTTCTCAAAGCAGCTGAGAAGACTATGTGGATTTGATGTTGTCAAAGGTCCCCTTGAGTTCTTGAGATGTTCAGGAAATGAAGCTTTCCTGTAGGGTGATAGGCCTTCAGAAGTTGATCTCCAGCAAATAATGATTTCAGCAACAGCTGAAATGTTAGGTGTCTGGAGTCTTTGAATGATGTTGGCCTTGAACACTTGAATCAAATGGGATCTGAAGATTTCAGTTTTGTTGATCTCCTTTGGTGTGTGTTCTTGTATGAATTCTTTTAGACATAGAATGACTACAGCTCTTTCTCTTTTTCTCTTGTGAACAGTTGGTGTTTAGAAAGATGTTGTCTCAGAGAAAATTGTAGCAGAGAATATTTTTCTCTTGTTTTTGTTCACTCTCTACAGATTGAATTCTTGTTGATTATAGGTCTTCTGAAAGATTCAAAAATCTTGTCTTTTATTCCCTTGGTTGTGAATAGAAAAATGTTCCTCTGTCAAGAATAGCCATTGGCCTGTCATTAATTCACTTCCTTAATTGCAATTGTCTTCTGGGGGAATGTCCAAAGAAACATTCCTTGATAATCCCTTGAAACTTGGTCCAGAATAAATGAAAACGGCTGGAAAATCTTCTGAATTAATTGCTGAGAAAAACTCCTTAACTGTTCTGAATTTGAATCTTGAAAATCATTCAACTCTTCAGAAAATCATCGAACTGAGCTCCACTATCGTCGAACTGAGCTCAGCGATTTGGACTTATACAGCAATAGAGATCGTCGATCTGAGCTCAACTATCATCGAACTGAGCTCAGAGATAGAGAATCAATACTGAAGTCAAGATCGTCGAACTGAGCTCGAAGATCATCGAATGGAGTTCCACGATTTGTTGAAGTTGAGCTCAGCGATCGTCGAATGGAGTTCGACGATCCGTCGAAGTTGAGCTAGATGATCGTCGATTGGAGTTCGACGATTCGTCGTACTGAGCTCGATGAAATGAATTAGTCTTCAAACTAAAAGACCTTGGTCTTGAGGGCAGCTCCCAAACCTAACTACTAACCCTTAGACTCAATCCTAATTGACCTTTAGATCTATACAATGAGGTCAAAAACAGGTTTCCTAAAGACATAGTGATCCTGACCCAAATTAGTAATAGGGTGTTCCAACACATTCTAGCATCAGATCCCTCGGCTCCCAGGTGTGCTCCTCCCGTCCATGGTTGGACCACAACACCTTCACTAGGGGAACCTTCTTCTTCCGCAGCACTCGGACCGCAGTATCATCGATCTGGAGCGGCTCTAAACGAACTGATCTGTCAGATGCTAACGATCCTGCTGTAGTGGTGATATGCTGCTCCGGCCGAAGGAGAGCTCTCTGTAGCGAAGAGACGTGGAAGACGTCATCTAAGGTCCCTATATTTGGCGGCGGCTCAAGACTGTATGCCAAGGGGCCGATCCGCCCTAGGATCAAATATGGCCCCATATATCAAGGGCTGAGCTTCTTGTGCCTCCGCACCCGAGAAAACCCATGCACCGGACATATCTTCAAGAACACTCTGTCCCCCACCTAGAACTCCACCTTCCGATGCCGCGCATCGTAGTACTTAGCCTGCGTACTTTGAGCCTCCAGCATCCGGTCCCTGATCAGTTATATCTGAGCATCTGTATCCTCAATATACTCCGATCCAAGTGCCCCGGGGTCCTCACCCTGAACCGAAGATAGCGGTGTCCGACACTTCCTCCAGTATGGAGCCTCATAAGGTGTCATCCCAATGCTCTACTGGTGACTGTTGTTGTAGGAGAACTCAACCAGTGGCAACAGACTCTCCCAGACCTCCCTGTATCTAGTATACACAATCGTACCAGATCCTCCATGGTCTTGAAGGTCCGCTCTGTCTAACCGTCAGTCTGTAGATGGAAAGCAGTGCTAAAAGCAAGCTGAGAACCCAAGTACGCCTACACCGCTCTCCACTCCCTAGAAGTGAATCGACCGTCACGATCCGATACAATCGTCCTGGGGACCTCGTGGTACCCGACGAACTGCTCCACAAACAACCTCACCAAAGGAGCAACCGAGCTGTCCTTCCTGATAGGTATAAACCGGGCCACCTTGGTCAGTCTATAGACAATGACCCAAACAGAATTGTGCCCCGAGTGGGAGCGAGGAAATCCGTGCACGAAGTCCATAGCAATATCCTCAAACTTCCACTCAAGGACCGGCAATGACTATAGTAACCCTCCTCGGCTCTTGCACTCTGCCTTTACTCGCTGGCATGTCTCGCAGTGTGTCACATAGAAGATGATCTCCCTCTTCATACCCAGCCAATACATGCTCCTCCGCAGATCCACTGTCATCTTGGTGATACCGAGGTGCACTGAGTACCGAGAACATTGTGTCTCCCTGAGTATATCCTCCCGAATACCACCTCCTGCGGGTACATAAACATGACCACAGAAATGAACAAGGTCATCAAGCAAAGAATAATCGCCTGTCCTGCTCCCTTCCAGGGTCCTGAATACTGGCTCCAATGCTGCATCTAACCTTTGTTGTACCCGGATGCACTCGCGTATATCACACTCAAGGACCAGAGAGTTCAAGTACTCCCGATAAATCTTCGGCTCAGACTCGGAAATGACAGAAATGTGCATATCCTCTAGCATCTATAGCAGCTCCATAGACATCACTGAGGCTCTGGTACTGAGGTGCTGGCTCTCATACTCAAGGCATCTGCCACGGTGTTCGCCTTCCCCGGATGATAATGCATGGGGTAATCATAGTCACACAAGAATTCAAGCCATCTTCTCTGGCGCAGGTTCAGGTATTTCTACGTGTCAACATACTTGAGGTTCTTGTGATCCAAGAAGATATCACAATGAACCCCATATAGGTAATGTCTCCTAATCTTTATTGTAAATATCACTGCCCCGAGATCTAAATCATGTAGGGGGTAATTCTGTTCATGCTTCTTCAACTGCCTCGAATCATAAGCGATGACATGTATGTGCTGCATCAGGATCGCAACCATCCCCTGATATGAGGCGTCAGTATAAACATGAAATCCTTCCTTCCTAGATGGAAGTGCGAGGATGTGGGAAGAGGTGAGCCTATCCTTTATCTCCTGAAACGATGCCTCACACTTCTCCGTCCAAGTAAAATCTACCTCCTTCTTCGTCAAGAACGTGAGGGGGAGTGCTATCCTCGAGAACCCTTCCATAAACTTGAGATAATATCCTGCGAGTCCCAAAAAACTATGTATGTCCGATGCTGACTTTGGTCGCGGCCAATCTCTAACTGCTTGCACCTTGGCTGGGTCCATGGCAAACCCTGCCCCACTGATAGTATGCCCCAGGAATGCCACCTCTTGCCGCCAGAACTGGCACTTGGAGAACTTAGCATACAATTGGTGCTCTTTCAGCTTCCCCAAAACTAACGCCAAATGCTGAGTATGGTCCTCCTGTATCCAGGAGTAGATCAGTATATCATCGATGAAGACTATAACAAATCTGTCAAGGTAGGGCTCAAAGACGCGGTTCATCAAGATCATGAATGCAGAAGGCGCTTCGTGAGCCCGAAAGGCATCACCATAAACTCGTACAATCCATAGCGGGAACTGAAGGGAGTCTTTAGAGTGTCCTCCTCCTGGATCTGTAGCTGATAGTACCTGGATCTCAAATCCAACTTGGAGAACCAGAAGGCTCCCTAAAGCTGATCAAAAAGCTCGTCGATCTAGGGCAGCGAGTATGTGTTCCGGACATTCAACCGGTTCAACTCCCGGTAGTTAATGCAGAGACACAGTGAGTTATCCTTCTTCTTGACAAATAACACCGGTGGTCCCCATGGTGATGAGCTCGATCGGACAAATCCTGACTCTACCAACTCCTGTAGCTATGTCCTGAACTCTGCTAGCTCCTTTGGGGCCATCCTGTACTGTGCTCAAGATATGGGCCTCGCTCCTAGCACCATCTGAATGCGGAATTCTGTGTGCCTGGCCTGTGGCAATCTATGCAATTTCTCCGAAAATATGTCGGAGAAATCCCAAACCACCGCGATGTCCACAATAGAAGTCTCTGCTCCCGCCATCTCGAAGAAGATAAGGTATACTTCCTCTCCTTGCTTGTGGGCCTTGACAGCCTGTATAGATGATAATAAAAGGTGGGAGACAAGTCTAATACCATCGACGAAGACGTAGGAGTCCCCATGCCTCAATGTGATCCTCCTTGATGGGAAATCGATCTGGGCATGGTTCCAATGCAACCAAGTCATCCACATGATCCGGTCAAAATCTGGCATCCTTAGGATCGTTGCAGGCACTTCAAATGTCTTTCTGCCAATATCTGCCTCCATGTTGCACTTGGTAGATGATAATAGTATTGATCCATCAGGTAGCCTCACCCTCATTGTCGAGCCCGTGAATCGTTCCACGCCATCCAGTCCTTCCACAAAAGCTTCTGATACGAACGAGTGTGAAGCACCCGTATCGAACAACGTATGAGCGGGCTTGCCACTGATAAAGACTATGCATGAGGTTGATTTGAGTTTCAAATGGGTAGTTATACTTCAAGGTCATGTACTATATAAAAAAATGTCTTAATTTCATAATACAATTTATGTACCTGTGATGACGTCCTCATGGTTCCTCGGCTCGGCAAGGACTAATGCGTACATCTACTCTTGTCCTCTTCCTCCGCCAAAAGGTCCTCGGCCTCGGCCTCGACCCCAACCTCATCCTCGACCTCGGCCCTGCTGTACTGGAGGGGCCACTGGAGGAGTAGGTGGTGGAGGAGGAAGTGGACGAAACTGATGTGGGCACTCAGATCTAATGTGGCCAGGCTGATGGCACCCAAAACAAACTATCGGTCACTGGCCATGATAATCCTGCCTAATCTGGCCATGTGTCTGTAGTGGTGGAGGAGCTGGTACTGCAGGGGGTCTCTGCTCCTGCCTGTAGTTGGGACGATAACGTCCCCACCTCTCTTGTGCCTTATAACTCTGCCTCTTTGTGATCCCCGACTATTCTCCCGAAGAACGACCCATCCAACGGTCTCTTTCCCCTGCTTTGCACCATCAGCTGGTCTACCTCCAGCTTCTTGGCCATCTCTATGATCTGAGCTGAATTGCTATGAGAGATGAACAGTAGGGCATGTCTCAGATCATCTTTAAGGCTACAGTAGAATCTCTTTGTGTACCTCCCGTCGTCTGAATCATGTATCCCCGCAAACCTGGACAGATAGGAAAACTCCCTCTGGTACTCAATCACTGACCTGGTCCCCTGTTTGAGGTCCAAAAGCCACTCCTCTAGCTCATCTCGATCTGTGGTGTACACGCAATGCTCCAAGAATGCCTCACCGAACTCCTCCCAAGATATATCTGATAGAGCCCTATCTGCATAGGTGGAGTCCAGCATGGACTTCCACCACCTCTTTGCATGGTCATCCAGTGCAGAAGTTGCCAAATGAACTGCCTGGCTGACAGGGCAGCTGATGCCTGCCAGCATCTCCTATATAGCCTCGAATGATTCCTCGGTCTTTACCGCATTCTCCGTCCCGTGGTACATAGGCAGGGACAAACTCTTAAATGCATTCAGCCAGTTTGATCCCGGATTTGGCAGCTGTGCCGGAACCTGCTGGGCTCTGAAGGCCTCAAGAATGGCCGTCAGGGTCTGGCCCATCTCTGTCTATAGAAAAGGAGTAGCATCCAGATGGGGAGGGACCATATTCTACCGTACGACGACCTGTGGAGGCTGCATAAAGGTAAGGTTTATATTAGAATTGGCCTGACTCATTGCTCAGGTGGACTGTTTTATGTGACTTTTTACACATGGGCACACCATTGCTTCCGCTGCATAGTTTGTCCGCAAACTAATGCTCGAGCGGGGTGGCCTAATGCTGTAGAATTCTTCTGTTATGATCATTTTGTTCAAGTGATACTTGTTGTAAGACCCCTCCCCTTACCGAGGAGGCACCCGGTCTTATGCACAGAACCGCCGTCTTACGGTGGCACAAACTCACGGGTTAGTCAATACTGCAATACGCCGATCCTATCGGCTAGTACGATCATAAATCCTGTTCGGCCAAATGAGAGATAGAAGTAAAAAACAGGCAGTATATAATAACAGCTAGTCCACATACCATATCACAATCAAATAATAGTGAAAGTACACGAGTCCAGAATGAGTACATCAAAAGAAAAAAAGGCTTATGCCCTGTACATAATATCAAATCTCTCTCACAAAAATGTCACATAAGCGTGTCAGGTCGAGATTTTTGACTTTTTCCTGAAAATTTCAGAAATCAAAATTATGGTTATGTTAGGTAAATATTTACAAAAAGAAACATATTTATGAATAAAAATAACTAAAAACTATGAATAAGAACTAAAATGATATAAATAAAGTACTAAAATATGCGTATATTTACAACTCATCAAATACCACCATACTTAAGCTTTTGCTATTCCAGAGCAAAAGTTTGAGGTGAACTTATAAGGAATAAAAAAAACTCTAAGTTTAGCTACCGCTTAATTAATTATAAGAGAGATCTAAATAAACATACGGAGTGTAAGAGTTAAGTCCTAGAATTATGTAGGTGATTTAAATAGCACAAAAGTTTTGGCCAAAAGACTTCTTGATGTAATCAAATAGAAAGCAATAATTGTAATGGTTAGATTAACGAAAATAGTTTGGAATTATATGAATTTTAGCTTATATGAGTTTTACTGAAAATAATGCAATTTACAAATTATGCACTCAAAAAGATTTTTGAATTAATTCTAGAATCGTGAAATTGGCTAAGGGTGGTGATGTTGGTTTATAAAGAGGGTTTGGATATTGAGGTGAGGTAATTTTTTCTCGAACCTCCATTGTTTTTTTTCTCTGGATTATAAGAAAAATGAAATCTTATTTTCCTAATATAATCATTTTTTTTCAACTTCGTAATAATAAAATTAATCTAATGTATATGTATAGGAGAAATGAATTTTATACTGTTACTCCGTAACATATAATTTTTTTAAATTATTGGGTGTCTATGTTTATGGAACAAAATCTCATTCCCATTGACATAGGATCTTTTTAAGGATAAAAAATTTTATCATGCCAAGTAAGTCATGATAAATAAGGTGAGAAAAGAAAACTAGATTTTTAATAAAAAAATTTTTGAGAGCAACCTTAATAAATTGTGCGTTCCAATTTTTCAGAAAGCTAAAAGTAAACATAATTGAATTCTATAGTCGTTATTTTCTAACATAATACACGTGCTCCTATCAATGAAAAATTAGAAGTAGTGCCTAAAATGAGTTCGCTATTTTTTTAACAAAGCATAATGAATTCTTTAAAACTTAACTCTGGCTATTTAAATTTTTCAATCAATAATTAACAAACGAATAGTGAACAAAGAATTAATTAAATTCACATATAAATAAACTCAAAATAAAATTTTTGGATAGCAAGAAAATTAAGAATGATATATTTGATTTATTTGTTTCAAAACAATTTTTTGTATTTTAGAGTTTTTATCATCATTTTTTTGTGTTTTTAACTTTTTATATTTTTTGAATTTTTGTTTTGTTTTAGTCAATTTTTTTGAATTTTTTACATATTATCTTTTTTTGTTTTGTTTTTAAATTTGTTATTATATACATACGAAAAAAATGATAAGAAGTATATATTATATTTTTTGAACTATAAAATTTTTTTTTCTATTTTTTTGGATTTTTTTTTATAATCAAATGTTGACAAAATAAGAAAAGAGAAGAACTTTAATTACAAAGAAGAGAAAGAATGGAAGAGGGGAACGGGAGAAAAGAACAAAAATATTTACAAAATAAAACAAAATATTTTTTGGAATTTTTGTTTTTGGAATTTTTCGGAATTTGTGTTTTATAATTTTTTGAATTTTTTTTTTTGCGTTTTAAAAAGAAAGGAAAACAAGAAAAATATTTTTGGATTTTTCATTTTAAAAATTTTTTGCTTTGTTTTGTTGTTATATATATATATATTTTAATTAATTGGAGTGCAAAAAGTAGAAGTACAGTGCAGAAAATAAAGCGAGAAAACACCCCCATATTTAAGTCTAACATTGTCCCCAATGTTGCAACGTAAGTATGCGGAATAAAAAGAAAATGTAATATTTACAAAGAAAATAAAGAGAAGGGGGGGGGGGGGGGTAGAAGCTTCCTTGAAACGCGTTTGGGGAGGTCCATCAGAAACCCTGAGGATCAGTCCATTTTGGATCGACCACCTCCTTACCGCTATGGAGGGTTATAGCGTTGGCGTTCTCCCGCAGATTGGGTTCCGTGTTTCCCGACAGTGCTCCGAGCGCGCGCTCGGACAACATTCTCGCCAGCTATCCAACCTGTTGTTCAAGGGTTTTTAGCGATCCGGTGATGTTCTGGATATTTGATTCGTTGGACGTTACATATTTAAAAAAATTCTCCTCCATCGGGGAGGGTTTTGGTAGAGGGGGAGGTGGCGGAAATTCGGGCGCATAAGAATTTGGCGGGCGCTGCACATTGTTCGAGTTGCTCCATGAAATATTGTGGTGATTCCTGCAACCCGGATTATAGTTATTACTATAAGGGTTATTGTTGGGGTTGAAGGAAGGACGACCCGAATTTCCTACGAAGTCCACGAACTCTTCAGCCATGCAGACGTTAGGGGGAATAAAACAATGCAGAGTGGAGGAGGCAGCAGACATCTCCGCCACCTGCTTTGTTAACCTTTCAACTTGAAGGGCTAAGGGAGCAGTGGCATCCACTTCAAAAAGGCCGGTCGCCGACTTTGGAAATCCCCATGGGACGTTCCATTGGTAGGCGTTCATAGCTATCTCTTCAAATAAAGCCTGGGCAGCCTCGGGGGCTTTGTTATTCAAGGTACCCCCGGCAGCCGCGTCAATCATTTGACGCGTCTGAAAGTTAAGCTCATTGTAAAAAATTTGTACCTACAACAACGTTGGCAGCGCGTGGTGCGGGCACCGGCGGAGGAACTCCTTAAACCATTCCCAAGTCTTATAAAGAGACTTAGGATCGTTTTGCACAAATGAAGAAATGTCCGCCCGCAACTTTGCAGTTTTTGCGGGCGGAAAATACTTCGTCAGGAACCGCTCCGTCAACTCAGCCCAGGTGGTGATACATCCTCGCAGGAGGGAATTCAACCATGTCTTGGCTTTGGACTTAAGCAAAAAAGAAAATAGGCGCAAGCGAATGGCATCATCAGTGACGTCATTAATCTTGAAGGTGACGCATATTTCCAAAAAATTGGACAAGTGGACATTCGGGTCCTCATCCGACAGTCCATCGAACTGCATGACGTTTTGGACCGCATGAATGGCACTTGATTTTATTTCATAATTATTATTCGCCATCGTAGGGCGAACTATACTAGACCTAGTATCATCCTGGTTAAGCCGAGGGTAATAAGACATAGTATGCTCGGCTGCCGGGGCATGGTTAGGGGCGGCCATAACTACGATAAAGTGTTCTCCGATAGATTCTTCGGGGTCTAAAGAAGGAATTCGGCGTTGAGATCGGATATGCGCAAGGGAGCGTTCGATCTCAGGGTCGAAGTCAAAATCTTCAGACTCAGAGGGTTGTCCACGGGTCATACACCCAAAATAGAAATAAAACAAAAGAAACTCTTCTCTTGTTTTCATTTTATTTAAAATAAAGTTGTTAGTTTTTTTATTGAAAAAGAAACATAATAGTAATAGACTCCGGAATTCGGAATAACAACTCAAGAGACTCCCCGGTAACGGTGCCAAAAGCTTGATGACACGCGAACAGACTCTTATTTAGGTGGTTGGTTCGATGAGTCGGCCGTCACGAGAGGGCTAAAAAGCGAGTTTTTAACGAAAGGAGGCAAGTGCACCTATCGCATGTAGTACTTGATATTCAGGAGAATACCAAGGTCGTATTGTTCTCGGGGTTTTGTTGATTATTCCTACTTCTCCAGGAGGACTATTATTTTACTGAAAGTAAGGTGGAGATTTTAATTAACTAAAGACGGGGAAAAAAATAAAAGAAGAGCGAAAATGATTTAGAAAATTCAATGAAGGGTTAACGCTCGGCACCGAATCGGATTAAGACTAAAATAATTTTTAATAATTATTGAACTTAGTTTTCAAATTAATAAAAGGCAACTTGGCTGTGAAGGTTCCATAAATATGAGCGCACTTATCTCTAGGAATATTGCTCACCTGAATACTAAGACTATTCGACCGAACGTTAGTCCGACGAAGGATTTCTCTTAACACCCGCTTTATGCTAAGAACCCCGTTATTGGGTGGGGAACACAATCCAGAAGAATTATGCTTGTCCTCTCTCGAGGGTATGCACGCAAATCTCTTTACACAGGGGTGATCTGTCCATACGCACGGCCTCTCGGCTAGCTAGCTTATGGATAACAAAAATAGGGCCCACACATCGATATGTGGTCCTACGCGTCGTTAACCCGGGGTAAACCTTAAGTCCTAAAATTAAAGTGAAAATAAAGCACTTTAATTATTTCAAATCATTTTATATGTCCCAATGCTCTTCGATGCCGAGGCTAATCACGATTAGCCACTCATCGGAATGTGGACGACTTTATAATTTGATGAGGCGCGAGTTCGTAACTAAGCGCTAAAGGGTTATAAGAAGAAGGCATAAAAATAACAAACATTTAGAAAACTTGAAAAGTTAGCTGAAATGAGAACTCACATACACTTCAAATTATAAATAAAACAAAAACTAAGTTACAAAAAAGGAAAATTACAAGTCCTACTCAAACGAGTAGGCGGGAAATAAAGGCACGCCATTTAACTCATAACGGCTAGGTAGAAATTAATGCGCACACGCACACACTCGACATGAAATAAACACACACACTCACTCTACTGAAAATGAAAACGCAGCCACTTGCATAAATAAAAAACGCACACACACTGCAAAAACGTAAAACGCTTGCACGCACTCTCCATAAATTGAAAGAAAGCAATAAAGTTATCCCCTACACTCACGCACTCTACATAATTGAAAGAAAGCGATAAAATAAATCATTAAAATTTATCTCCTACACTCACACACTCTACGTAATTTAAGAAAGCATAAAAAATTTATTCTCATACACTCATACACACAACATGAAATTTAAAAGAACAAAATGAAAAACTAACTCATACACTCACACACACAAATTAAAAACAAAATGAAAATTACCTAAAAATTAAAACATCTACTTTTTATACTTAGATTTTTCCAAAAATACATAAAAGAACAAATTAAAAATAAAAAGTACAAAATTTTTTCAAAACAAATCAAAAACCAAAACCTTACAAAAATTAAAATTACAACTTTTTCATTTTTTGGATTTCATAAAATTGATTAAAAAGTGAAAAGGAATTGAAACGAACAAAAAGGTTTTACAATCCTACAAAAAAAACTAATTAAAAAAAATCAAAAACACTTTAAAACATCTTTTACAAAATCATAAGAATGAAAACATAAAACCTAAAACATGAACAAGATAGGAATCAAAAATGAAACTATCCTAACAACATTTTTGCAAGGAAAATTACTAAAGCTTCAATCACAATAACAAAACAAAATAGGATGAAATAAAAACATCACTTGAAAACTCACACACACATTTGATAAAGAGAAAATCAAAGAGATACAAAGGGATAAAAGGAGAAAGAAAGTGGCACACAAGTTCATTCCAAAGCCATTTAAGAAGAGAAAAACTAACATATTTTATTGATCAAAATGAAATATTACAAAGCTAATACAAAGCTAAAACAAAGCTAATACAAACATAAAAAGAGAGGAGGAGAAAGTTATCCTTACTTGGCAAAGGAATCCACAAGGGCAGCCAACAAAAACACACTAAATTTCGGCTCAAAAAGGTGAACCCTTGGACCTTACTGAAATGGGCTATTTATAGGGAAAAAATTCCAAGTACACACCCTCCGACATGGGCGTGTCGGGGGGCGTGTCCGTAGTATTTGCGATGATATCTGGCGATTTGACGGGAGCATTGACTTGCGGCTGAACACGAGGATGTCACGCCCTCGATCACGGGCGTGACGGTGGGCATGTCAAGGAGGTAGATCCGGGCGCAGGTTGCGTAAAAAGTCGTCGGCAGCATCTTGTCGGGCCAGATGGAGGAGTCACAGGCGTGTCGGGGCTTGACAAGGGCGTGACGGGCTGGGTCGACCAACTTCGAGCGCATTTTCGTCGAGTTGGGCATGTTGATTGTCGAACGGGAATGACAAGGGCGTGTCAGGACATGGGACACGGGCGTCTCCCGCTCGGGTCGATAAACTTCGAGCTGGGTCGATGATAGCTGATTGTCGAGGGCATGATACGGGTGTATGGAGTCTGGGACACGGGCGTGTCAGGTCGAGATTTTTGACTTTTTCCTGAAAATTGCAGAAATCAAAACTATGGTTATGTTAGGTAAATATTTACAAAAAGAAACATATTTATGAATAAAAATAACTAAAAACTATGAATAAGAACTAAAATGATATAAATAAAGTACTAAAATATGTGTATATTTACAACTCATCACCTGTACATAAGATCAAATCTCTCTCTCATAAATGTCACACATGCGGAAGCTATACTATCATCAGAAAACTCGTCCCACCTGACGACGGGCTGTAGTAGTAATAGGAAGTGGTGGTATCAGCTCCTCACGTCCCGCCACCTTGTCCTGCTTGTACTCCATCTCCTCGAGCTCCTAAAATGATTGTTCACACCAACCGTTAGTCACAAAGAATAAGTTGTTTCCTCCACACCTCGCCCCCGCAACTCCTAGGCACCGTGCAGGAGGACGAAGCGGAGGACAACAAGGGGTATAACAAAAAAATTAGGTGATAGTGGAGATATACTAACAAGTGTATATATGTCAATTATTTCTACTTTAGCAGTTCTATATATATGGTATATGAAAGGTAAGAAGAAGTGAACAGAAATAAGTAAAGTGCTGTAAGCAAGTACTAAAACTAGCAGAGTAAGACAGTAAGTAAAATAAGCCACTACTAAACTACGATCACAGAAGTACCTTAACTTATAGGAATGCCCATACAAACTTATAAGTTAAGGTTTCCATAAATATAACTTATCATGTAAAAGAGCTCATACTAATTTATATGATAACGATCTATGTGTGTATGACCTAGTTATGAATGTATGATATGCATGCGTTTTATGATTCATGCAAGTGCAACTTACACACATGACTGTGTGATCACAGACCTTTAGTTCCCACTTTCTGAAGCTATTAACACTCTCTAGTACCACCGTTGTGGCTATGGTATCAGTGGAGCGGGCGTCTCCACTCCTAGGCGGGTATACACACTACCGGGCCTAGGCCTCCCATACGCCTCTGTACACGTCCTAGGTGCACTCTAGAGTCTTGCGTACTATTAGTTCGCTACCCACCAGTCTTTTGGTCGAGTGTGTATTCTTGGGGATCGTCCTCCAGACCACAGTGTAAAACAACCCACTGGCCCCTCAAACACTCACATCTCGTCAGAGTCACCATACTGCCATCGGTGTGACAATTGGCCCAGTACCACATGACCTGCCACAGGTTTATGCACATGCAAGATATTCCATCCCGAGCCTCCAGCTCGCAGGACCAACCCACCCTGAATCCCTCCAACCCATCACGGGTGAGATTGCACATTAGTGCCTTTATTCTGAATCCCTCCAACCCATCACGGGTGAGATTGCACATTAGTGAGTTTATCCTGAATCCCTCCAACCCATCACGGGTGAGAATGAAGATAAATGTCTAAGCCTATTACACTACTCTTATCTAGTGTTTGTCATACCTAGTAGTTTAGGGTTAATCCCATGACTGCCTAGAGCACGCCCGTTGATGGGCTCTCGAGGGCACTAGTAGCTACGATGGGTTGAATCCCAAAGCTCCCTTTCATAAGGATATTTATTTTTATTAATATCTACCCATGATCCATACCCAGCTCTCATTGTTAACCTGGAACGAACCTAATGAATTAAGTTATTATTTGGGAATCGGCGGTCTTCCGCCGGACTCCGTTCTAGCTACTGTCCTTGAGGTCTCGCACTCTATCGCTCGATACTATGGAGTGACCTACTGGACATGAATCGAGGTTTGTCTTCCCAATGTAGTTACCAACTCAACCTTCTATCGTATCCCCTATGGGTCCCAGTGACATGTGCTATATTTTGCTAGGCACACTCATGCCCTAAGTTGACCCGTATGATGTGTCATCCAAACTCTTGTGTCAGATGCCCCTAATTATTTATTATGGTTGTTATGATGTATGATAATGATTGAACTATGTTTCATTATTTTTCCAAGAGATTAAGCGGCCTAAATTAATTCTTTTAATATTGTGACCGTGGCACCTTGTATATGAAGTACTACATATAATGGTTCAACATATCTAAGGAAGTTACTAGGTGTTCCATAAGGTTAAATATTACTGCCTATGAGATTTCATAATATTTCCATGCAAATTTCTATTTATTTCCTATTTAATATTAAAATTACAATTCAATCACTTTCCAAATAAAGTACCTCAACTACTCAATCAAAAATTGTAAGAACATTAGCGGGTGTTCATGATGATATAAAAAGGCTAAGTGCAGAATTTTTCAATCTTAAACAATGATCTGACCTAACTTATATCCATTTAACAATATAACCAAAATGCCATTATTAGGGTTTTTAACATATACAGACATCTAATAATTCTCAAATAATTTACAAGGAATCAAAACACAATAATACACTATTGTAAAGTTTTTCATAATTTTAAAACACAAACTTCCTTTATTTTTAATTAATTTCCATAAGGTGCAAAAATGGTAAAATCTACTTAATATCCAAGTAAACATCATTTAACTGTCTCATAAATTTTACAGAGATGAACAATGCCCTACAAGTACTTGAGACAACATTTTAGAATTTAATGAACTCATTTGTCCTAATTTCCAAATTTATTTCCTAACTAAGCATATTTTCCAATAATTCCAAATAATGGAATTTTTTGATCCCTAAAATCCCAAATTACCTATGGGAGGTATATTCCATTCCTATGAGCCTCTGTCCAGAGTTTTATGCACTTGCAAAGTCCCAATTGGGGTAAATTCACATTTTTCTTTTTTACTATTGGCACCCCAAATTTGAATATGCCAATCTCATGCATGTATGATTTCCCAATCATTCAAAAGTCAAAATGACCTGAAATCTCTATCATGGATTTGTCTTGACCTAATGAACATCCCACATAAATTTTGGGGCATTTGGAGTCATATGTCTCCAAAAATACACTTAATTTAATTTTTAGTATTTCATCAAATACTATAGAAATATTCTGACCAAGAATTCTCATTTTGGGTCAGAGACTAGTTTTATACCTAACATAAGACTGGCCAAAATTTTAGGCCATGGTGACTTATGGTTTGACTTAGGCTTTTAATTTAAAATTTGCACTAGCATAGGACCATTCTTGTTAGATTGAACCTACAGGGAGACCTACTGCTCCAAACTTAATGTTTAGGGTGTCAAAACAAATTAAGACATAGATATACAAATATTATGTTGGTGACTAGTTCTAAAATTGCATCTAAGGGGCCTATATTTAACATGCAAAGTCACTGTAAATGTGTGACAGAATTAACACTGTTCATATTAACCAATTTAATTAATCAATCTGGAATTAAATGGACGGTATCCGTTTATCATACCCAACAGCCAATAGTTGAGATTGAGCCATCCTAGGCAAGTTTGCTGGCCTTTCTCTGGCCACCTGTGTCGGCGCCACTGCCGGCGATTATTGCCACCACCTCCGTTGAGGTGGTGGCTAGCGTTTCCCGGCGGTGAGGCTACCGGAGGCGGCTCCTCCCGCAATCCTGAGCTGGAGGAAAAGCTTGGGAAAATTGCCTCTGCCTCACATGGTATCGGGCTCGATTGAGCCCAATGCCTCATATAATTGAGCTAGAAGGCTAGCACAAGGTGTGGTGAGGCGAAACAGACCTGCAGCCGGGCTTGGCGGTGTGTGCGGTGGCAGTGCTCCATGGCTGATGCTTGCTCCGCCGAACTAGCATGATTCTCCGTTTCTCCAGCAAAAGCCTTACTCCAATAGTCGAACTCCACTCATTTACACCTCCTGAAGCTGATGGTGGGCTTAGATTTGGTTGGGAGTGGCTGTGGGAGAAGTTTGAATTAAGGGGGTGGTCGGCCATGGCTTTGGAATCTCCTCCTGTCCACCAGGTGTCCACCAACCACTCCACCTTGCTAGAATAATCCTTGGAAGCTCAGCCAACAGCTTGGGCAGAGGGAAGGAGGGCCACATGGTCTCCATCTCCTCTCTCCCTCTCTTCTCTCTCCTCCTTGTCTCCAAAATGTGTAAATTACCACCATACATGCCTTCTCTCTCCTGATTTTGGGGGTTAAAGGCTGACATTAACGTCTTGGGCTGGTCATGGGCCCTGACTCATGGGCTTAGCCCATGAGGGGTGGGCTTGGTTCCTTCTTTTCTCTTTTAGGTCATTTTGTTAACTTATTGACTTTTAGGTTTACCTGGTCAACATGCTGAGTAGGCTGACCTCACATGGAGGGTCATGGACCCTATGGCATCACCCAACTTGGGTTGGGCCAAGGTGATGCCCTAGTTAGGCTAATTGAGCCTTTAAGTGTGGGTTTGACCAAATTAGGGTTTATTGTTGACTTGGGTTTACATAGGTCAATTGGTGACCCAAATATATGGCTTATGGTTCCCTTAGGATGTCATTACGGTTAGGGGTGCAGTGGTGAGACCAATGTCTGCCTAAGACCACAATTTGGGTCAGTTTGACTTGGGTTAACTTGGGACCTATAGTGGGTCCCATGTGGTTACACCCTAACTCCATGATTCAAACCTAGCCTAAACTCATGCCCCCACCACATGTCCTAACCCAAACTAAGTAGATGGGTCTAATTGGGAATGAGATGTTACTGGTGCGGCTGGAGCGACATTGTTTTCCTCTGAGATCAATAAGGTTGTGGGTCTCCTGCAGGCACTGCTTTTGGCTACCAAAAACTGTTCGAGGGTCACAAGCTAAGATAATCTGTGGGCAAGTGAGGCCGGAGCGGTATTGTTTTCCTCACACGATCATCAAAGTTGTAACGATATCCCTTAAAAGGAATGGTAGAGCTAGCACCCACCGTGTCCCTCCGTAATGCAGAGGTGGGATTAGATACCGGCCGGGATCTGAAATTCAGTAGCCTGCCGCGCTAGAACCTGCAAACTCCCACTAAACGCTGCGAAATCTCCCGGGAATATGTGCTCTTTGTGGTGTTACGCCAATGACAACGGTTTAAGGGGAGGTCCCAGCTATACTCGACGATGTCTCCTGGTGTCGGTTATCCTTTGGATTTGTTCTTAAGACAAAAGAGAGAAAGCACTTGAAAAAGTGTTAGTATGGAGTCTTTGATCAATAATATCTTTTGAAAAACTTTACACAAGGAAAATAAATGAGAAGGTTCAAGGATAGAACCATTTGAAGTCATCCTTGCTTAATATATTAACTGTTGCTATTCAGGAGATAAAAAACACTTGAAAAAGTGTTAGTAAGGAGCTTTTGAATAATAATAACTTTTGAAAAGTTCACATAAGAAGGAAAAGAAAGGAGGAGGTTCAGGAATAGAACCGCTTTAGATCATCTTTACGCCATGTGTGTGATACATCTTCTCCTTCATAGGTTAGCAAACGATAAGCCCCATTCTTTAATACGTCTTTGATAATGAATAGACCAGCCCAAATTTGTATTCTGCTTCCCAACTGGGCCGGCTCTTTGAGCAACATCAACTTTTTTAAGAACTAGATCTCCCACTTGAAAGTGTTTTATCCTTACGTTCTTATCAAAGTACCTGGCCATTCTCCTCTGGACCTCTTCGTGCCTTATTGCTGCTTTGTCTCTGATCTCTTCAACATGTTCTAAACTGAATCTCATCTCTTCACTGTTTAGTTCAAGCCAATCTTCCTGGCCTTGTCTAGCAAGCAGAACTCTTAGTGATGGGACCTCAAATTTTACTGGAATAAGAGCTTCTGAACCATGAGAAAGCTTGAACGTTGTTTATCCAGTTGCTGATGAAGGTGTCGTTCTTAAGGTCCAGTGGACCAAAGGGAGTTGATCAGCCTAACTGTCTTTGAGATTTTGCACTTTCTTGTTGAGCAAGCTGAGAATCTGCTTGTTAGCTGCTTCAACGTGGCCATTGCTCCTAGGATGATGGACTGATGCAAAGCGTAGCTCTGTTCTGATCTGCTTACAAAAATCAACAATCTCAATGTTGTTGAACTGTGACCCATTGTCTGTTATAATTGTCATTGGAATACCATGCCGGTAGACTATCTCACCCCAATTGAAGTTCTTTACAACCTGAGTTGTTGTTTTAGCCAATGTCGTGGCCTTGATCCACTTGCTGAAATAGTCAATCATTACTATGATGAAGCGTCGCTGCCCGCTTGCATGGGAAAAGGACCAAGGAGATCCATTCCCCAAATTTCAAAGGGCCAAGTTGTTGCGATTGATCTGAGCGACTGAGCTGATTGATGTTGAAGTGGAGCAAACTTTTGGCACTGAGCATATTTCTTTGCATAAGCCTCCGAATCTTTCCTCATTGTGGGCCAGAAATATCCTTGTCGAAGATTCCTTCTTTCTAGAGTCCTTGCTCATGAGTGACTTCCACACTCACCAGAATGAACTTCGTGAAGAATTGTAGTAGCTTCTTCTTCCGAAACACATCTTGCCATTGTTGACAGTAAGGTCTTTCTATATAGAATTCCTGACATCAAGTAGTTGTAAGCTGCTTTTACTTTGAAACTTTTCTTATCCCTGATCGAAGGATGAAACTTTCTTGTTGATAGATAAAGGATGAATGGATCCATCCAGGAGGTGCGTTGGTCAATCTGCATCAACTCTTATTGATCCACTACAAGGTGGAAGCGTTCGGAAGTTGTTCCTCCTGATGGAAGTCCATGCTTAGTAAGAACATCTGCTTATTTATTCTCAGCTCTTTGTATGTGCTCAATTGTTAAACTTTTAAACTTGGCGATTTCGATCTTGACGAGAGCAAGGTACTTCTTTAAAATCGGTTCTCTGGTCTCAAAGTTGCCAAGGACTTGCAAGTCCATTACCAGAGAATCAGTCTTGATGTGAACATGGTCAATCCCTAGTTCTCTTGCAAGCTTCAAGCTTGCTAACAAAGCTTCATACTCTGCTAGATTGTTTGTATCTGGGAAGAAGAACCTTATTGCTTGCTCTAGTTTGATGCCATTAGGATTAATCAAAACCACTCATGCTCCTGAGGACTTTCTACCCAAGGCCCAATTAACATAGATGGTCCACGCTAAAGGAGATTTTTCTGCTTGATCAGAGCATGACTCTGTTGTATCAAACAAGAAATCTGCCAGTACTTGAGCTTTTATACCTGTCCTTGCCACATAAGAGATCTCAAATTCACTTAACTTAATTGCCCATTTGGACAACATGCCTGAATATTCTGGTTTCTCCAGCACTCTTTCAGAGGTTGATTAGTGACTACTTGAACTTAGTGCGCCTGGAAGTAGGGATGAAGTCTACAAGCAGACATTACTAATGACAAGGCCAACTTATCCAAAATGGGGTATCTAGTTTCTTCATCTTTGAGAATGTGTCTGACATAGTAAACCGGGAATTGTCTCATGTTCTCTTCCCGAACAAGAACTCAGCTGACCGCCTCAGGGCCAACTCCTAAGTACAAGAACAGCATTTCCCCTGATCGGGGGCTCTGTAGCAAGGGGGTTGAAGTTAACTGTTTCTTTAATTGCTCAAAGGCTTCTAAGCACTCTTCTGTCCACTCATACTTGGACGCTCCTCGAAGAGTCTTAAAAAAGGAAGCGCTCTTGAAAGAATTGGTTTCAAGATGTCTTAAACACCTACAGGGGGGGTGAATAGTTCAATTCTTTTTCCTTAAGGCAGATAATCTTTTTACTGTTAGATCACAGAAGATTCAGCAATTAACACATCACAGTTCACAACACAAATTAAACGACACAGCAACATAGAAGACACACAGTTTTATAGTGGTTCCCCAAGTGATGGGTACATCCACTTCCCCCTTAGCCTATCTAGCAGTGTACTAGATTCGGCCTAACATCCTTCTTCCTTCTCAAATCCTCAGATCTTACAACTCAGTACCCTGAATGGTTCCTACAAGTCAGACTTCACCAAGTCCTACAGCTCAGATTCTTTCAAAGAATCCTACCTCAGAGTGAGTCCACACTCCTATAACTCAGGCAATTAAGCCCTATCTCAGCCTCTTCCACAAGGCCTACAACTCAGGAACTCAAGCCCTACCTCAGACTTTTCCCAGGCCTACAACTCAGAGAACTTAATCTCCTACCTCAGGCACTCAGCCCTACCTCATCCTTTACAAGTTTAGTCTTACAACACAGATCTATAAAACATCCTACAGGAAAATTTGATGATACAAAGAATAATTTCTTCACCCAGATAGAGAGAGATAGGGCGAAGGCTTCTTGATCAGTTCTTGATAGATCTGACCACTCTAGAATCAACCTGTTCTTAGCTTCTTCAAAGCTTCTTGAATCTGAACAAAGTAAGGTTGATCTTCTTGAAGTTGGAGATGATCCTCAATCCAGCTTCTTCTAATTAGATGTGCTTCTGATTTCTTCTTGCAGACTGTTCAGGATCTGACCTCTCTGGATGACTTGTCGATTTCTGGATGAAGACTTCTCTCCTTGTTGTTGGCTTTTTTATTCCTTGGCAACCTCTATCTGATGATAAAACATGTCTTTATATAGGCTCCATCCAAGGTTACCGGGTGATCTGGTTTCTAACGGCCTTCTGACAGCTCTGACAGATACAACAGCATTGTCAGTTATGACAGCTGTCAAGTCTCCAGAAACTTCATTATACTTTGACTCAGTAGCAAAGTGTCGAAACAATTCTTCAAATGTGTCGACACAAAAAGTTCATGTGTCAACACAATCCTTGGTGATGTCGACACAGCTTGTATAATGTCGACACAACACTTCTCTATCTTCTTGACATAGCTTCTATAGAATGTGTCGACACAAGTCCTGTGTGTCGACACAATCACTTCTTTTCTTGACATAGTTGACTTCAACAAAAATTCAGGTGTTTGTCGACACAAGTCCTGTGTGTCGACACAGTTGTTGTTAACTGAGCTTTCTGTGTCTCGACACAAGTCCTGTGTGTCGACACAGTTGTTGTCGACAGAATCTCTGTGTGTCGGCACAAGTTCTATGTGTCGACATAAACCGGCTCCTAGTGTCGACATAGTCTTTGTCAACAGAATCTCTATGTGTCGACACAAGTTCTGTGTGTCGACACAAACTGGCTCCTGGTGTCGACATAGTCTTTTTCGACAGAATCTCTGTGTGTCGACACAAGTTCTGTGTGTCGACACAATCTGGCTCCTGGTGTCGACACAACCTTTCCCATGTGTTGACACAATGCTTCTCAAGTGTCGACACTTGTACTTAGAAAAAAATTTTTCATTTCCTTAACTTGCACATGGAAACTAAACACCACATCAAATACAGCTTGATGAATATCATTGAGTTAGGTAAGGCTTCTCCAAATCTAGTACATATATTCCAATGTACTCATCAATCTCCCCCTATTTGGAGAAGTCATAACCCTTAGTCAATGATATACATCACTTATAATAAAACAAAGATTATGATATATAAGAGCATTATTCAAATAGGTTAATATATAAACAAAACCAACATATTATATCATCACAGTATATGATAACATATAAAGAACATGAATCAATGTTTTGTTGAACTACAAAATGTTTCTGAAGCAACAGATTACATAGATTTTAAAACTAAAGATTACAAAGTTCTAAAATCTAGTCAATCTATTCTAGGGCTGATCAGGCTCCTTGATTACAATGCTTTTGCCAGACTGAATCCTTGCTTGTACACTAGCTTCAATGTCTTCAGCTGGCTTCTTTCCTTTAAGATCCTTCTTCTTGAGTTCTTCAGCCTTAACCTTTTGCCTTTCAAAATAATGGTAAGGCTTTACAAAGTATTTGCTTGGCTCTACAACAGTAGCTGGTATCTTTCCAGCTTTGAGATCCCTTCTAAACTGAAATATGGCATCTTGCCTCTTCTGATACTTGCTCCATTCTTGTTCTGAGTACCACTTGCCTTTATCATGCATGTTGTCTTTAACTGCTTGCCAGGCAGTGAGAATTATATTCCTGGAAGTGGGACTCCATTTTTCAAAATCAGGTTTTAGTTCAGCCTGCTCTCTAAACCTTTTCTTAGAAAGTTGAGCTTCTTGCTCTCTTTTCAAGGCTGCTTCAAACATCTTAACTTTCTCAATAACCACATTCTGAACCTCCTGTGGAGGACTGTACATTTGTTGAACAACAGATTGAATTCCTTCAAAGTCAGCGGGTGGATAAATGATTTGAGCCACTTCTTGCGGAGCCCCTTCTTTGTAAGCGGCTTGAATGCCTGACTCAGCTGTGTTATCATCATCACACATGGGTGGATATCCAATAGTGGCTCTGATAGTATTAGTTATCCATTTAGCATGTTCAGAGCCTGCATTGACTAATACTCTCTCCCCCTTTATGACTTATTGTTCAACATGGTCTCTTAGATCATCCTTTTGAAATCCTATTTGTTCTGCGAGATAATTTGAACCTTCTTTGTAGAATGACCTAAATTTCTGCAACTGATCAGAAATTACCTTCTGAGAGGCCTGGATAGCAGTGTTAACTGCAGTCAAATTTTCTTGGAATTGTTTATCAAACTCTGACTTTGCCTGAACCATGTGGTCTGTGACAGCAGTGACTTGATTTTTCAGTTCAGTGACAATCACATTATGAGATTCAGTAAGATTGTCATTCATTCTTATTTGATTTTCCAAAACATAACCTTGTTTGACTGCTATATCATCTATCTGTGTCTTTGCCTCTTGTTGTTGTTTGGCTAGGTATACTACAACATTACCTCCCTTATGGAAGCAATCTGTCATCTCCTTTTTTATGCAGATTTACCTCAAATCTGATAGATTTAATATCTTGAGCCAGAGTAAATTGGAGTTCCTTATGGCTCTCATCTACATATTTCTCAAGAGCTGCTCTTTGCTTATCCATCTTAACTTGCAGTGACACCAACAGTGAGCTGAAGTCAACTACTGGAGCTGGTGATTGAGAGATAGTCTGGAAGGCTTTCTTATAGCCTAAGCTCTTCTTTCTGAGAACCATCAGTTTCCTCTTCTTGGCCCTAGAGGCTATTCCATCTTTTGAAGTTTTTAAGGAACTTGCTATGTCCACAGTGTCTTTTGGACTAGATGGCAACTCCTTCTCAGTCCTTGGCTGCTCCCCCTCAGTCCTTGCATCTTGGATGTCAGGAAATAACTCTTCTAGAGTTACCTCTTATTTTATTTGAACAGGAGGAATAACTTGCTCTTTCTTAGTAGATTCTCCTCCTTCAAAGTCAACAATGTCTTCCATGGTAATGTCCTGATCTGGGATATGGTCTGGGATATTTTTATCAACATCAGGTAGGAGCACATCCAGTGCATCATTCACAGTATCCAGAACAGTTTGATTGATGTCTTGAACTACCTCAAGTATTGATTGAGTTGCTGCTTCACTATCTAATTCAGGTGTTTGAACAGTTGGCTCTTGTTCATGAACTCCCCCTGAGAGTAATGCCTCTGGTTGAGCTGAAACTGTAGAAAGCTCATTGGCTCCCCCTTGATGAGGCACTTCCTAGACTTGATCTAGTTGGATGTTGCTTTCTGGAATCTGCTCCCCCTGCACCTGACCATCATCTACAGTCTCTACAACATGTATTTTTCTAGCATTCTCTGGTCTTTCTACATCTGAGCTGAAGACCACCTCTTCTTCTAAATCACCGGAAGATTCAGCTATCCTGAGGGTTGGTGTCTTCTTTTTCTGTAGTTGTGGTGATTGTTTTTGTGGAGTAGAAACATCCTTTGTCAGGACCGCTTCCCATCTCGATAGTATTCTCAAATCCATTCTTCTCGTATGGTTTATCTTAGATCATGTTGTCTGATTCATCACTTCAAGAACATTCACAGCCAGATATAGACATAGAATTCTGCCTAGATTAGGTTTCTTTAAACTTTCTTTGATCTTTTCAAAGGTCACAGCAGACCAGTTGGTTTTGACCTTGAAGATGACTCTGGTCATTAAATTGAACATATAGGCAGATATCCTTTCTTGTCCTCCTAGTTTGCATAGAATTACTTTTCCAATAATTTTAGAAAGAAATTTTCCCTAGGAGTTCATTCCCTTTCTGAGCATAGATGATCCAATATTGGTGGTGGGATCCAGTCCACACCGTTGAAGAGCTTATCTGGTCATGGAAGATACGACTTTATCTTCTTCTTGAACCCTTGGCAAGTATAGTGTCTTCCTCAAACTCTTCAGGGTGAGTTTGACCTTGGTTCCTTGAACGAATGACATAATTTTAAGGCTCGGTTAATCCAGTGTTGCTGTTGTGTAGAATTCAAGAACCTCCTTCTTCCAAATCTTGGTAGATTCTGAGACCAAGTATTCTAAGCTATTCTCTGTGATTAGGGTAATCACGGCTTTGATGTCTCTAGATCCACTCGCAAACGCATCGCGAACTAGTTCATAGTCCTCGTTAATGGTTTCTTCCAGCTTTGACACCATTCAGGATGAGAGAGAGAGAGAGAGAGAGAGAAGACGAGAGATGAAGGCCTGTCGACACAAAGATTAGGTCCCGAGAATGTTGAGAGCATAGTCGACAGGGGTTTACTTCCACCTATTTATATGTTTCTAAATAAAGAAGGTCAAAAGGCGGGTAGAAATAAACCTATTGTGTCGACACTGTTGGGATTGTGTCGACACAGAGTACTAAAGTCTCGACAGAGAATTACTATTCTATTTGTCGACACCAATGGTGATGTGTCGACACAAATAATCTTAAGAGCTTACACTACTCTATGCGTGTCAACACAGACGACTGTATGTGTCGACACCAACATTTAAGTGTCAAGATAGCTATGTGTCGACACCAAATTCTTAGTGTCGACACAATCTTCTGGATGTGTCGACAGAAGTTTTCTTATGTGTCGACACCATCTACTAAGTATTGATACCTTTGACTTTAAGTGTCGACACACATTTACTTAGTTATATTTGTCATTCTTATTATATGTTCAACATGCCTAATTCAATTTTAAAATAATTGAATTTAGTTTCATCCAGTGGTTTGGTGAACATGTCAGCAATTTGAAGATTAGTATTGACAAATTCTAAACTTATATCTTCCTTTTCAACAAGATCTCTGAGGAAATGAAATCTTTTTTCTATGTGCTTAGTTCTGCTATGTGAAACAGGATTTCTAGCAATAGAAATGACACTAGTAGAATCACAAAATAATGGAGTTCTACTTACCTGGATTCCATAATCTTCAAGTTGATGTTGAATCCATAATAGCTGAGCACAATAGCTACCTGCAGCAACATATTCAGACTCAGTAGTTTAAATAGCCACACTTGTCTGTTTTTTACTGCTCCAAGACACCAATCTTCCACATAAAAACTGACCTATGCCAGTTGTACTTTTCTTATCTTCTTTGCATCCTGCAAAGTCTGCATCTGAATACCCAGTTAGTAGAAAATCTCTATTCTTAGGGTACCAAAGGCCAAGATTTGGTGTTCCCTTAAGATATCTCAAATATCTTTTGACTGCAGTATAATGAGACTCTTTAGGTCAGGCTTGATACCTAGCACAGACACATGTAGCAAACATGATGTCTGGTCTACTAGAAGTAAAGCATAAAAGGAGACAATTATCCCTCTATATAAAGACTCATCTATAGGTTTCCCTGCATCATCTTTTCCTATTGGCATACTTGACCCCATTGGAGTTCTCATGGTGGAGGCTGACTCCATACCATACTTCTTAATCAACTCCTTGGTGAACTTAAACTGAGATATGGACAAGCCATCATCAGTCTGTCTAACTTGGAGTCCCAAAAAGAATTTCAGTTCACCCATATTACTCATCTCAAACTTCCCTTGCATAAGTTTGGCAAACTTTCTACAAAGGTTGTTTTATGTTGATCCAAAGATAATGTCATCAACATATATCTGGACCAGGATCATCTTGCTTTTTGATTCTCTAAGGAATAGAGTTTTTTTCTATTTTCCACATTGAGAATTAATTCTCAATGTGGAATATAGACAGGGTTTCATACCAAGCCCTAGGGGCTTGTTTCAAACCATATAATGCTTTCTTAAGCATATAAACATAATTAGGATAGAGAGAGTCTACAAAACCTGAGAGATGTTCAACATTAACTTCCTCTTTTAAGTCACCATTTAAAATTGCTGACTTGACATCCATTTGGAATACCTTGAACCCTTGGTATGCTGCATAGGTAAGGAATTGCCTTACTGCTTCCAACCTTACCACTAGAGCAAATGTCTGATCAAAGTCTATTCCCTCTTCCTTCCTGTAGTCTTTTGCTACCAGTCTTGCTTTGTTTTTGACTATGATGTCATTTACAACTAGCTTGTTCCTATAGATCCACTTAGTCCCGATGATATTATGATCCTTTGGTTTAGGAACCAGCTCCCATACTTTACATCTTCTGAATTGATTTAGCTCCTCCTGCATTGTATCAATCCAGTTTGGGTCTTGTATGGCTTCTTCAAATATCTTGGGTTCCATTTGGGACAGAAAACTTGAGCAAAGAACTGGGTTCATGTTCCTGGTCCTTGTCTGGACACCACGTCTTGGATCACCAATAATTTGGTGTGCTGGAAGATCCTTTAGATGCCTTGTTACTGGAGGAAATCCATCTACACCTTGATTTTCTCCAATTTCTTCAACATGTTGTACTTCATTACCCTCTTCATCAGCTTGAGGGTCTTGTACTCCCCCTGGACAACACCCATCAATTTCTTCATCCTGCCTTGCAGGTTGGTCTTCATTAATGGTTAGCTTGTCCATCTTTTCCTTCAAACCTATAGAGCTACAGGATACACTAGACTGCTCACAGTTGATTAGTTCAGTTTCATCAAAGACTATATGAATAGATTCTTCTACAACTTAAGTAGTCAAGTTATAGACTCTGTAAGCTCTACTATTGTTGTTGTACCCAACAAATATCCCTTCTTGGGACTTGGCAGCAAACTTAGTTAAATAAGACTTGCCATTATTAAGTACATAACACTTGCTACCAAAGATCCTAAAATAGGATATGTTTTGTTTTCTGCCTTTCATAATCTCATAGGGTGTCTTTTTATGACTTTTAGTCATGGATGCTCCATTGATAACATGGCATGCAGTGTTTACTGCCTCAGCCCAGAAATATTCTGGGAGATAAGTGTCACTTAGTAGTGTTCTACTAGCCTTAATAAGAGTCCTATTCTTTCTTTCAGCAATACCATTTTGCTGAGGAGTTCTTGGTGAGGAGAACTCTTTATGAATCCCTAGTTCTTCACAAAATCTTGTCATGCATTCAGACTGAAATTCAGTCTCATGGTCACTTCTGATTTTGACCACTGAACTGTTAAGTTCATTTTGAATTTGCCTAACAAAATTGTGGAAGACAGTAGGGGTTTCAGATTTCTACCTCAGGAAGAAAACCAAAGTAAATCTAGAATATTCATCCAAAACTACAAGTGTATAGACTTTCCTACCTAGACTATGACCTCGCATAGGACCAAATAGATCCATATGCAGGAGGTACAAACACATCACAGAATCTTTGGTATCATGTCCATGAAAAGAGGTCTTGGTCTGTTTTCCCTTTTAGCAAGTTGAACATACACCCTCTTTTATGCACTTGAACTGAGGAATATTCCTCACTAACTCCATGCTATACAATTTGCCTATAGTCTTATTGTTAAGGTGAGCTAGCCTCTTGTGCCATTTGACAGAATGAGATGCTTTCTCATCTGCAACTAAACATATAGGAGAGTTCTTACTCTTACAATCAAAACTGAGAAAATAAACATTTCCTTTTCTATAACCTGACAAGATGACCTCTTGATCACTTGTCCTTCTAATCTGATACCCATTCTTAATAAATGGAGTGGCATAACCAAGATCACTCAGTTGGCTTATGCTTATTAGGTTGTGTTTCAAACCTTTCACATAAGCCACTTCGGTGATAGTAATTGAGCCATTGGAAATGTTACCAAACCCTTTGATGATCCCCTTTTCAGATCCACCAAAGATTACTTTGGGTCCATTCTCTATGGGAGAGTAGTCCTTCAGCATCCTTCTTGTTCCAGTCATGTGCCTGGAACAACCACTGTCCAAGTACCATATTGGGGTATGGTCACTTGGACTCACCTGCATCAAATACCATTACTTAACCTTAGAACCCCAATAATTATTCGGTTCTAGGTTCAGATTAGACTGAAACTTGACTAAATTCCCTGCCGTCTTCCTAACAGGTAAGATGACATTTTTCCTGACACTGGTGTTATGCCAACAATCTATGACATAGTGTCCAACCTTGCCACAACACCAGCACTCATATCTATTGTATCTTCTTTTAGATATAGTCTTAACAGCCTTGCTGTCAGTAGTTCTTTTGTTTAGTGCTGGGGCTGGTGCCTCAAATATCAATGATTCCTGAAGAACATGGTGTGTTTGTACATGGACTACCCTTTTGACATTTGCACCCTTATCATTTAGAATACCAGGCTTACTGTGACCATGTGTAATGTCATGGTCATACCTGTTAGTGGGCTGCATCACTTTCCTAAAAGCAATAGGGGGTTTGAAGGCTTATGGCTGAGCTAGAACTTTGCCTTTTCTTTTAGAATTTGCTGCCCTAGTTCTTCTTTTAAAACCTAGACCTATTTTACCCTTTTGTGCAATGAAGTTATCAATCAAAGGTAAGATAGACTTTGGCTTTGAGAATTTAGCCACAAGTTCCTTTTCTCTTTGTAGTCTGACTTCCAGACCCTTGATCTGATCATTTTTGAATGTAATTGTTCCCATCTGAATAAAAAGTTATATTTTTTAGCTTGGCAACCTCATTCATCTTCTAATCCAGCAATTTTTTTGAATAAGATACGGCCAATTTAAGAGCAGCAATTTCCCTGGCCTGGTTTTTGACAAGGTTTCTGCTTCTCTTAAGTGCATGTAACAGATCACGATACTCGTCAATAAGTTGATGTACATCCCCTTCAGATTCTGAACCATCCACATCTCTTGATGCAGATGCTTCTGATTATGATCCAGTATAATAATTAGAAACTGATGAAAGGTTGTTTACCTTATTGGGACCAGGCGGATCCTGGCACTGATCTTCTTCAGATATAGCCATCAGCCCTTTGCAATGAAGATCAACCCCATTGATAGAATCCAGCATTTGCAAGAATTTTGTCTCCTCTGAATCCTCTTCAGTTGTAAATAGTACAATGTAGGCTTCAGCTTCAGAATTTGATGATGAGGAATCAGTCCAGCTTTTCTCCTTCTTTGCAACAAAGGATCTCTCCTTGCCCTTGTTTTGCAGTTTCTTCTTGTCATTTGATTCCTTTCTTTTGTCAGGACAGTCAGCAACTACATGTCCAGGCCTGTTGCAACAATAGCAAACAATCTTAGTAGAAGTTAATTTACTAGGTTTAGTTCCATACATATCCTTTCTTGAAGATTTCCTTTTCTGATAATAATCATCCTTGGACTGTGAGGAGGATGACTTGGATCTCCACTATTTTTTCTTTAAGAATCTTTGAAATTGCCTTGTGAAAGAAGCAAAGTCTTCATCAGAATTAAGGCTGTCTGATGCGTGATTGTTCAGAATTTTCTGAGTTGACTTCAGCAGCTTTCTTAGGAGGAGATGGAGACATCCTCCTATCCTTCTTTGTGGCTTCAACCTTGAAGGCAACTGACTTCTCTTTGTATTCAGACTTATTGCTTTTCTCCTCCTCCTTTCTAGCAGTGTGCTACATCTCATAGGATAATAGTTTTCCAAAAAGAGTTGGTGGAGGTGTATCTGCAAGCCTGACCACCTCTCTGATGGCACATATTTTAGTATCCCAGTCCTTGGTTAGAGATCTAAGAAACTTATCATTGAGCTCATATGTGCTAAAACCCCTTCCATATGACATTAGCTCATTGACTATTCTGAAAAACTTCTTATAGCACTCAGTTATGCTGCCTGTTTTGGCTTGTCTAAAATTTTCATATTCCTAATTAAGCATAGACTTCATGTCCTCTCTCACTTCTTCTGATCCCTCAATGTAGATAATCAAGGTGTCCCACATCTCCTTGGAGGTTTTGCAATGAATCAAGTTTTGGAATGTTGAGTCATCTATAGCACTAACTATTATGTTTTGTGCTCTCTTATCCATAGTAGCTAAGATGATCTCATCCTTTGTCATTTTAGAATAATCTTTTGGAGTCTTGAGATTTGCATCAAGAACTGAGATTTTCATAGGAATGAATTGCCCTTCTTTAACTGTAATATAGATTCTTCGGTCAAATGCTTCCATAAACAACCTGACTCTCTCTTTCCAAATGACAAAAATTTCTTTCCTATAGATAGGTAATTTCATGGATCCATGTTCCTTGTGATTTTCTCCTGAACCCATTTGGTCTATATGTTAACTGCCTTATAGATGAACTCAGACTGTTAAGTCTTTTCTTGAGTAACCTCCCTCTGATACCACTTGAAAGAATTGGTTTCAAGATGTCCTAAACACCTAAAGGGGGGGGGGTGAATAGGTTCAATTCTTTTTCCTTAAGGCAGATAATCTTTTTACTGTTAGGTCACAGAAGATTCAGCAATTAACACAACACAGTTAACAGCACAGATTAAACCACACAACAACATAGAAGACACACAGTTTTATAGTGGTTCCCCAAGTGATTGGTACATCCACTTTCCTCCTTCGCCTATCTAGCAGTGTACTAGATTCGGACTAACTTCCTTCTTCCTTCTCAGATCCTCAGATCTTACAACTCAGAACCCCGAATGGTTCCTACAGCTCAGACTTCAGCAAGTCCTACAGCTCAGATTCTTTCAAAGAATCCTACATCAGAGTGAGTCCACACCCCTACAACTCAGGCAATTAAGCCCTACCTCAGCCTCTTCCACAAGGCCTACAACTTAGGCACTCAAGCCCTACCTCAGCCTTTTCCCAGGCCTACAACTCAGAGAACTTAATCTGCTACCTCATGCACTCAGCCCTACCTCAGCCTTTATAAGTTTAGGCTTACAACTCAGATCTATAAAAGATCCTACAGGAAAATTTGATGATACAAAGAATAATTTAATCACCCAGATAGAGAGAGAAAGGGTGAAGGATTCTTGATCAGTTCTTGATAGATCGGACCACTCTAGAATCAACTGGTTCTTAGCTTCTTCATAGCTTCATGAATCTGAACAAAGTAAGGTTGATCTTCTTGAAGTTGGAGATGATCCTCAATCCAGCTTATTCTAATCAGATGTGGTTCTGATTTCATCTTGCAAACTGTTCAGGATCTGCCCTCTCTGGATGACTTGTCGATTTCTGGATGAAGACTTCTCTCCTTGTTGTTGGCTTTTTTATTCCTTGGCAGCCTCTATCTGATGATAGAACAAGTCTTTATATAGGCTCCATGCAAGGTTACCGGCTGATCCGGTTTCTAACGGCCTTCTGACAGCTCTTACAGTTAAAACAGCATTGTCAGTTATGACAGCTGTCAAGTCTCTAGAAACTTCATTATACTTTGACTCAACAGCAAAGTGTCGAGACAATTCTTCAAATGTGTCGACACAAATAGTTCATGTGTCGACACAATCCTTGGTGATGTTGAGACAGCTTGCATAATGTCGACACAACACTTCTCTATCTTCTTAACATAGCTTCTGCAGAATGTGTCGACACAAGTCATGTGTGTCGACACAATAACTTCTTGTCTTGACATAGTTGACTTCAACAAAAATTCTGGTGTGTGTCGACACAAGTCCTGTGTCTGTCGACAAAGTTGTTGTTGACTGAGCTTTCTGTGTGTCGACACAAGTCATGTGTGTTGACACAATTGTTGTCGACAGAATCTCTGTGTGTCAGCACAAGTTCTGTGTGTCGACACAAACCGGCTCCTGGTGTCGACACAGTCTTTGTCGACAGAATCTCTGTGTGTCGACACAAGTTCTGTGTGTCGACACAAACTGGCTCCTAGTGTCGACACAGTCTTTGTCGACAGAATCTCTGTGTGTCGACACAAGTTCTATGTGTCGACACAAACTGGCTCCTGGTGTCGACACAGCCTTTCCCATGTGTCGACACAATGATTCTAAAGTGTCAAAACTTGTACTTAGAAAATTTTCTTTCATTTCCTTAACCTGTACATGGAAACTCAACACCACATCAAATACACCTTGATGAATATCATTGAGTTAGGTGAGGCTTCTCCAAATCTGGTACACATATTCCAATGTACCCAACAACTCTTATCTCCAACTCGAGAAATGAATCTCCCAAGTCCTGCAATCTTCCTCCTAGCTATTGAGCTTCTTTAGGTGAGTGTGAAGGTGTCATATCAAGATTAGATTTAATCTTATCTGGTTTAGGGGCTAGTCCTTCTGGAGTAAGGAGATGACCAAGGAACTTCCCCTTACTCCCCCCAAAGGTACACTTTGATGGATTAAGTTTCATCTTATATCTCCATAGAGTAGAGAACGTCTCAGTTAGATCTTGCAGGTGTAGTGAGAAGGATTTAATCTTGATCAAAAGATCATCAACATACACCTCATGATTTCTTCCTTTTTGCTGCTTAAACACATGATCCATCATGCGTTGGTAAGTTACGCCAGCTTTCTTAAGCCCGAAAGGCATTACTAGATAACAATAGCAACCATCATTTGTGATGAAATACGCATGAGGAATGTCAGGATAATGCATTCTAATTTGATGATAACCAGAGAATGCATCTAAAAAACTCATAAAAGAATACCCAACCGCAGAATCGACTAAAGAATCTATCTGAGGCTTAGGGTAAAAATCTTTAGGGCATGTTTTATTTAAGCGCGTGAAATCTAGACAAATTCGCCATATTCCTCCGGGATTTTTAACCATTACAACATTTGATATTCGGGAGGGATATTAGATTTCACGTATAAACTTTGCCTTGAGGAGCTTTGAGACCCCCTCCTTGATTGGATCAGCAAGCTTTGTCGCCACATCTCTCTTCTTTTGTTACATAGGCATGAAACTTGGATCAATGTTGAGATTGTGGCAGGTGACATCTGGATCAATGCCTGGCATGTCCTCCGCTGACAAACGAAGACATCCATGTTCTTTAGCGATCATGAGATCAACCTGGCCTTTTGATCTTCTGGCATCTCCGAGTTGATGGAGAGCTTCCTCTCCTCCCCCTCAGCAATGGGGATTTCTTGAGTCACTTGGGTAGGTTCCAGGTGAGCTCCTTCTCTATCATCAGTAGCTTCTGATCTGGAAGACATTTCTGTTGCTGCTGTTGGAAAAACGGGAGGGGCAATTTCAGTCATGTTGACTGTCCAAAGATAGCACTCCCGAGCTTGCCTTGGGTCGCTCCTGACCCTATACAGTCTGTTATCAGTAAAAAAAATTATGGCCAGGTGGTAAGTTCAAACAACTGCTTGATATCTGTTGATTAGATTCCTTCTGAATATCGCATGGTAACTGCCTGGAGCATCGACAACTATGAACTGGATCAGTTTGGTAACTCCTCCAAGCTTTACCGACAGAGTAACGCTCCCGTCAACTTCTTTTCTTTCAAAGTAAAAGCATCTTACTACTACTTGGTATCAGGCATTCTTTATAGAAAGACCTTCTTGTCAACAATGGCAAGATGTGTCTCTGAAGAGGAAGCTCCCAACGTACTTCATGAGGTACATTCTGGTGAGTGCGGGAGCCACTCAGGAGAGAGGAACTGTAGATAGAAGGATTCTCTGACAAGGATATTTCTGGCCTACAATGAAGAAAGATTCTTAGGCTTATACAAAGAAATGTGCTCAGTGCCAAAAGTTTGCTCCACTTCAACATCAATCAGCTCAGTCGCTTAGATCAATCACAACACCTTGGCCCTTTGCAGTTTGGGGAATGGATCTCCTTGATCCTTTTCACATGGCAAGCGTGAAATGACGCTTCATCATAGTAATGATTGACTATTCCAGCAAGTGGATTGAGGCCAAGGCATTGTCTAAAACAACAACTCAGGTTGTAAAGAACTTCATCTGGGGAGAGATAGTCTGCCGGCATGGCATTCCGATGGCAATTATAACAGACAGCGTGCTACAGTTCAACTATAATCAGTTGGTTGATT
>CM077155.1:72285068-72550140 GCA_039583875.1 Platanthera guangdongensis | reverse complement strand
CAGCATCAGACAGGCTCACATATCCACCAGCAGCAGTAGACTCACTTCATAGGATCTCCCTGCCCTAGCTTCAGACAGGATGGATCAAGGCACACTGGCCAGAAGGGGCTGCCTAAGGAAATAGAGATGAGAGCCTGGCTGAGAGGGCTGCACTACAGAGTTTTGGAGCCAAGGAGGTTCCTCCTGAAGAGATAGCATGGGGGCTCTCAATTCATACAGCCTGGTCAGCAAGGGCTGGAATTGTCTACTTGCCTCAGTAGTGATGGAGCAGAGGTAGAGGAAGGATGAGTATTGTTGTGAGGCCTGTCTGCTGCTGCTGCTATTGCTGCTTCTTCAGCTCCTATTCTTGCTACTCGGCTGTGTCTACAAGATCAAACTCCTCCTGCTGCAGTCTTTGCACTAGACCTCAGGTCTTTGCTCTCAGCATTTGATCAGTTATAGTTCAGATGTCTGATGATAAAGCCGGATCCGCGACCTGCCCGCGCAAGTTCCAGACCGGGCGGTCTGAGTGTTCAAGCCGCCAAGCTCCCAAGCCGGGCGGTCTCCATGTCAGGCCGCTGCCAACGCCGACCCTGCTCAGCGGACAAGGCCCAAGGACCCAGGCCGTCAGCTCGCCAGGAGGAATCCGCCAGGCGCGCGGCTTCCCTCCTTTCTTGTTTCTTTCTCTTTTGCTTCCCCTCACCTCTGACCGGTTCTCCTGTACCCCGGGCAGCCGGTATTTTAGCCCTGCCGTTTGGGCAGGCCCCCGAGCTATAAATAGGGGGAGGGTGCACTCCCCAAGACACGCTGACTGGGATCCAGGAGCTCGCCTGTTAAGAGCTGCGGTCTCAAGTCTAGTGTATTGCGGCTTGTAGTCCGGCGGCTTCCTCTTTTACTCGTTGTAACTGTTTCTCATTTTTAAGTAAAGGAAAGCCCGCCGCAAGAGTGGCATTTAAGCCGCGGCGGGCGAACTCTGCTGTTGCCGCTGCCAGCGGCCCCCTTTTTCGGTCCTTTAGCCGCGACCGCTAGTAACCGATTGGTCGACAGTCTCCTCCTTTTCTCCCCTATTCCCCGGTGTTCGAACCGTTAGCTGGTGGTGCCCGACTCTCTGTCCGTTTTCGTGCATCAACAGTTAACACGCGGCCTTCAGATCTCGACTAATCGATGAAGTCAGCGGTCTAGGGATCCAGACCGCTCTATCCTCTAGGGTTCGGCGGGCCTGTCGAGCAAGTCGCGACTTCGCCGGCTAAGGCTTTCAGCCCGCCTCCCGCACTGTGGAACTTGGCATTCTATCCGCTCTCTTTTCAGCCGGTCTTCTTATCGGTTTGCAGTATCGTCTAGCCGCCATGTTAAGCCGCCGCTGTTCTGCGGTCTCTTGAAAAAGTTCGGCTATTCTTTCTTTTCAGGATGAATCCTGCAAAGGGTCATGATAAATCAAGCCGCATCTCAGTGACTACAGATCTCTCAGAAGTGCAGGATTGCTCGTATTTTAATAGTAAGGTTGTGGACCCTCATAGAGAAATTTTTGCAAACAGTGTTGAGCGTGGCCTAGAATCTGTTGCAAAATGAACCTCTTTGTGAGGAAGAAGAAGAGGCCCCTTCTCCATTCATTAATCGAATTAAGTGGGATACTGTCTCCGATAACTTTAGAGTCCCGCGTCTCCCGGAGTATTCTGGCTGTGATGATCCGTTTTCTCACTTGCAAGCTTTTGAATCAGCTATTTCACTGAGAAAAGTGTCAAATGGAGTAAAATGCAACTCTTCGTTTTATCTTTTGGCAATGTTGCAAGAGAACGGTTTTATAGCTCCCACCTCGATCAGTAACCATCTTTAAGGATCTTCGAAGTCAATTTATTTCTAGATTCGCTATTTACAGGAAGCGGAAAAGAGACGTTGGAGCTCTTTTCCGAATCAAGCAAGGAATTGACGAGTCTAATCCAGATTTTGTTGATCGGTTTCAAAAGGAGGTTTTAGATATTTGTAGCGTCCATCAAGACTATTACTTGTATGCTTTCATAAATGCACTTCAAGAATGCCCATTGAATTCAAGCTCACCACAAAATATCCAAAAGCTACGGAGATCTTTTTGATATTGTTAAAACATTCATAATGGGCGAAGAGGCAAATAAAGGTTATGTTTCGTTTCTGAATCAAATGGCTAAACAATCTCAAGGGACTTCTGGTCAACAGCAATCTATTTCCTCACAAGATGTTTTGCAAGTTGAATATTGCAAGTCTCCTTATATTCTCCAGGATAAAACTCCAAAGTATGGAAAAGGTTCAGGTTAGTATGTTAAGTTCAAAAATTTCCTATGGAAGATCTTTTGATAATCATTCAAGGAATGCCTGAGTTCAAGAAGCCTCGGCGTATGAAATCTAAAATCAAGTATCGACACGAGGAGCTTTTTTGCAAATATCATAAAGATATTGGTCATTAGCAGAAGATTGCATAGCTCTCAGGGAATTGGCTAATCAACTTGCAAGAGCTGGAAAGTTGCAAGAATATGTCATTCAGTAATTCTCTAAGGCAATCTTCCATTCTTGCTCAATAATTCAAGCAGTGATTCCTCTTTCTTTCTATAAAGAAAAGTACTTATGTTCAGAAATGGTATATAACGTCCCCTTCACAATCGGTATTAATGAGGCATGTAAAACTACAGATATATATCCTTTGTCACTTCCTTAACATCATGCAAATGTTACTTTTTCATTTGAAGCTTATTTTTAGCTTTTATCTTTATGCCTATATGCATGCATGTAGGGGCAAGAGCCCCTTTCGAATTCTTAAGCCCTCCACATCCCGCTTGACTTTAGTCGCAGATGTGTAGTGGGTTTTCCGCTTGGCCTTCAGTCGCAGACATTGCGTACCCGTCACGCATGACTTCAGTCACAGACAGGCATTACGTACTTGTCCGCTTGACCTTCGTCGCAGACATTGCGTACTTGTCCTGCTTGACTTCAGTCGCACACGTTGCGTACTTGTCCCGCTTGACATCGGTCATGGATTTTAAGAATTTCGATCCCTCTTATGTGCTCTCTTTGTGTGGAAAGCAATGCCGCACGCACCTGCCCACATTGACACATAAGTGCATGTCTTCACCTATTTTTGCAGGACAACACGCGCCTATAGCTATCTCGCGGTTTTTATTAAGCGGCTTGTGCAGGTTGTATAATTAATTACACAAGCCGCCCCGGTTTCATATTCCGGCTTAAGTTTTTTAACTTTCCTGTTCCTACCTGCCGGATTATCATTAATATATTTGGGAACTCGGCCGACTTACGTCCGCCTATCCGCTATTCAGTATCTTATTTGGCTTAAATATATCATTGCCGGTTTGTTATTCATATGGAAAGGAAGTCGCCCGACCTGCGTCTGTGGCATTTAATTCCTGGCTTTGATCTGCCGACTTATGGTATTAATTATATTAGCTAATCAGCGAAACTGTCGTCACAAAAATTCCCGGCTTCCATATGCCTATATCGGCCTGTATTATCGGAAGCCGAAGCTTGTTTCTCTATTCTTGTTCCTTTAATCAAATGGGCAATTCGTTTCAGAGTTCGCCCTAGCCGCAATCTAATATTTCAATGTTATGGATGTCTGCCGACTGCGACAGGTGGCGCGCAGCTTAGCGGTCACGTTTATGTATGAGCAAGCCGCGGCCAATTCAGCTCTTCCAGTAGATAACGTTGAATAATTCATCAAGGAAATTGCGGTTTAAGTTATTAGCCGCTCGGCTTATCGTCGACGTGCACTCGGTATAAACCGCAGGAAAATAATCTCTCTTGCGGATAGCATTGTGGAAGTCGCAGCGCAAACTCAGCCGGTTTACATACTTATGTTTTAAAATCGGAAGCTAAACTGAGACCGCGCGGACTTAGTCAAGTAAGAAAAGTGAGATGTAACAAAAGAAAGGTAAAATTGCCTTCATTTCTATTTCATTAAGTATTACAAAATATTAATCGCGCGGTTACAAAAACAATGCCGCCGATTTTAAAAAAAGTTCAAAATACAAAACAAGTTATAGATTTTCTAATCGCCCGGTTTGAGCTTCTTAGTCGCAGGAGAATCCAAATCACTGCCATCGCCAATGTCGACGAATGATAGAGAGTATCCGCTGCTAGTTTCGGAGCTCGCTGAACCGCCAGAAGTTGTCGAGTCTGGGCGCGCGGTCTCCGATTCTTGGCCGCCGGACTCAGGCGATGTGCGTGGACTCGGCTTCCCTGGCCGACCTCTTCCACGGCGTCTCCCACCATCTCGCCGACTTCTTCCCCGACCTTACCCTTGCCCTTGATCGACCTATAGACGGCACGCTCTGGAGGGTAGATGTCGGCACATGTAAAGTCGGTGAAGCCGCTGGCCAAGCCGCCAAGGTCCCGGAGGCGGTTTAAGCGCTCCATCAATCCCTTGGACGAGTTGGGGGAAGACTTGGTCTTGGAAGACGGGATTGGCCGGGTTATACATTTCCTGCAAAGCAAAAGTAAAGGTAAGGTCGCGCGGTTACATAATGCTAACCGCACGAGTATTGGTAATGACTTACCGCCTCCTTTTCCTTAAGCCGCTTGTTCTCTTCTTGTTGTTCGCCTAACTGTGTCTTCAGGCCGCTGTTCTCCTTCATCAGCTGCTTGTAGGCAAGGCCCATGAAGTGACTTGCCACGAAGCTCCTCGCGCTGACTTGCGCGGCTAGCCGCGACAGGTCGTCTGGAGGAACTCGTCGCATATCTCTCAAGTTGCGCTTGCCATACAGCGCGCCGCCAACCGCGCTCGCGTGACGGCTTACTTCTTCTGCTCCCCAGTAGGGGAGGGCGGTGGAGATCGTCACCGACTTGCCGTCGGACTCCACGCAAGGCCGGATCGCCGTGGACATCCTTCAAGCTGCTGCCGGTTCCTTGCAGAATGAACTCTCCAGAGGAGTCGACTCCTCCTCCTCCGCAGCTCGCGCCGGCTTGGCCCGCTTCGCTCTCTTTTCTCTTTGAGTGAGGGTCAAGCCGCCAGGAGTCTGCGGCTTGTTCAGCGGGACCGCCACAGCAGCTGCAAAGATAAATGCAAAGTTAGTTTCCAGTCCGTGCGGCTAAGATATCAGGTTGGCCGGCTTGGAGCTTACTGTCTTCCACCTCAACTCCTACTAGAGACGGCAACAGCGGGATGTAGTGGTTACATCAAGCCGCTCGCCTTTGAAGAAGTCGTACATCTCCTTCTCCATGTCGTCCAAGCCGCTGCTGCCGAAGGCGGCTTCTTCGCGGATTGGGGGTCGACCGGCAGCAACCCCAGGTTTCCCTCGAAGATGAGAAACCGCTCCGGCCAGTTCGCGATCTTGTTCGCCAGGTTCACTATCTTCAGCCCTCTGCAGCCGAAGTAGAGGTGCCCCCGGAAGATCTTTGTCCCGGAGTCCGGGATAGACCGCACCGAAAAACATTCTCTGAAGAGCCTCATAGAGAAGCGGACTCTTTCCGACCTGAGGTAGGAGATGAAGCTGTAAATGGCGGCTATCGAGTTTGGGGGTCGTTGTCCCGGCACAACCCCGTAGTGGTCGAAGACCGCTACGGCCTTTAGCATGACCGGGAAGCTGAAGCCGCAGTCGAAGTGGTCGATGGGGACCGCGATCTGATTTGCATTGGAGGAGTTGATCCGCTTATCCTGTCGGGGAAGCCGCGCGATCAGCGGACTTCCTTGCATGTGTTTCTCGACAAAGTCATCCAGCTCGGCTTTTGTAAGCCGGCATTCTTTGTGGTCAGCTGAGTGGAAAGCGTCTGTCCTAACCGCAGTGGCCTTGTCAGACCGCAACGACTTGGACTTAGCCCGCATCCTTCTTGATTTGTGATGAAATTTACGGGATCTGCTCTATTTATAGAAAATCCGTGAAGCTACAGTGCCCAACGTCAAATCGCGGCTAGTCGTCACGCCGCGCGGCCTAAGTCCGCTGGAAGTGCAGATCAGCTTAGTGACCAAGCCGCCGTTTAGCCCATCAGTCCGCACGGCTATTTCCCTGCACTTAGAAAAATTCTATGGCGAATCATGTGGATATCAAGTTTTCAAGCCGGCGATCTGTTCGCCAGACCGCGTGGCTACTATCCTAATCTTTAAATTTCTCAAAACAAAGCAGCAGACATGTGGATTATAAATTCAAACCGCATAAGCCGCATTCAGTTCGCATCATAATAAAGTACAACAGTTTACAGCAATCAAATTGTCCAACATGCAGAGAAAAATATATATATTACAACATATTATTCAAATGTCCGCGCGGCTTGGTTCACTCAAGTCGCTCAGGATCGTTTGTCGTCTTCCGACCTATCTCGTCCTATGTGCGCGACCTGCTCACCGGTCTGCACAATCGCAACGTACACCTGGCTAACCAGATTGTGAAGCGCATGCAGAGACCGATGAACTCGCGCAGTGTCGCGCTCTACTCTCGCAAACGGTATCATGGGGATCGCCTGAACCCCCAGACCGCTTGGAACTGCAACCTAGTTAGGCGCCGCGGCCACCGGTGGATGCGAAGTCTCGCCAGAGGCCGGGCGGCTAGTACCCGGCAACTCTGCAGGAGTTGGTAGTGCAGGCCGCTGTTCTCCGCCGGTCTCCGCCGGCAGGTCTTGGTTCTCGCCGCCTTCAGCATGTGCGATCTCTTCTCTGTCTCCTTCCAGCCGCGCGGCCATCAGCAAATACTTCTCCGCCCTCTCCTGCTCCAAGGCAACCTGCATCTCATCAATCTTAGCCTCAGCGGTTTCCATAGCGATCTGCAGCCTGGCGGTCTCTTCCCTCATCGCAGTCTGCAGCCTGGCAGTTTCTTCTTCCACCGCGGTCTGGAGCCTGGCCGTCTCTTGTTCCATCGCGGTCTTCGACCTCGCGGTCTCCAGCTCAAGCGCAGTTTGCAACCATGTGGTCTTTTGCTCCAGGGTGGTTTGCAACTCTTGGATCCTTTTTTCCGCGGCCACCTGGGCAACCCGCTTCTCTTCGTCCTTCATCCGCAGAGTTTCGGTGGCCGCATTCAAAGCCGCCTGCAGTGAGCCGACCTCCTTCTGGAAGTCGGCCATCTCCTTCTGGCGAACACTTGGTGGAGGCAGCATAGATATAAACGAGGTCACGTCGCCCGGTTTCATCGCGGTCTCCGGTACACCAGCAGAAGAAAAACCGCAGTCAGGTTCAGCCGGATTGTTGCGACCTTCTAGTAAGGAAATCGGTAGGATAAGACCGCCGGTTTGATGTTTATCTCCTCCAGAGGCCGCGGTATGGATTTTAATCACTGGCCGCCTGAGCCGCTCAGGATCTATCCTCTTCAGCTTTTCTTTCCATAGCCGCTCGGTTTCCTTAGCTTGGCTTTTCAGTTGAGTCGTGGTCAGGAAAAAGCTGGCCGGCGGATTTAATATAGTATTCGCCCCCTTCTTCCTTGACCGCGACTTGTAGAATTTAATAATTCGCCTAACATCCCGGTGTTTACCTTGCAGCAATGGAAGTGCGGTCACCACCGGCTTATCGGCGATCAGTTTCTTCATCTCCTCCATCTTCTCGCGAAGCTTCAGTTTCTCGGCTCCTTCAGAAGCCGCGGAAGCCGGTTCGCCAGGCTTCTCCCCAATAACCTGGATGTCGGGAGGTCAACCTCCTCAGAGGCCGCTGGTGTCGACAATAGCGCGTCTTGCTGCTGGAGAGTCTCCATGCCCTCAGGAGCTCGCTCAGCGAATCGCTAACCGCAGGTGTACCCTCCAGTTCGCTCGGTTTGTAATCCGGTGTGGGCGGGTTCTCGGGTACCTCCTTCTCGTGCGGCCTGTGTTGCAGACTGTCCGCGCCGGTCTTTTCGGAAATGTTCCGGTTTCTGGCATGCAGCTTCCTCATCTTTCTCTTCATCCTTTCTTCAAGGGTTTCGCTCCTTTCTTTCCGCCGTTTCAGGGAGCCGAACACCTTTTCAGTCCGCTTGTGCTGTTCAACGAAAGTCCGCTCGGGTTCCTGCGCCTTCTCCGGCTCGTTGTCATCCACAACGATTAAGTCGACCTTGCCCGGCAATTCGGACGGTTTCCCAGATTCAACACTCTTCTCCTCCGTCCCACCGATTTTTAGGAGTGGTTCTCCTGATGGAGAGAAAGTCAGGTCGAAGGATTTGGCAATTCCGGTTTGTAGTGGAGCAGCCTTCGAAACCGCTTTGGGATCTACTGCGGCCTGCGATGGTCCGCCGACGATCTCTGTCGGCCTCTTTTCAGCTCCAGAAGCCGCTGATGTCTCCGGCTTCCCAATCTTCCTGGCAGTCTGACGGGCAGAATCATCCGAGTTCTGGCTCCGGCTCTGCTCCGTTTCTGGCGGTTTCTTGTTGCGGGCTAACATTGATGACATCACATCCATCGCTAGAGAAATCGCATCGGCTTGCAAAATTCTGACCGCAAGTGGCGAGTAGCGACCCGTGGCTTGGCAGGAATTTTGAAGAATGTCAAGGGTCAGGGGATTTTATAGACGACGATGAAGCAGTCGCGGTCTCCGGCTTAGTTCTACATTTTCGAAGTTTTTTGGAAACTTAAAAATGTGCGGGGATTATGATAAGCCCGGAATCCGCGACCTGCCCGCGCAGTTTTCCAGACCGGGCGGTCTGAGTGTTCAAGTCGCCAAGCCTCCCAAGCCGGGCGGTCTCCATGTCAGGCCGCTGCCAACGCCGACCCTACTCAGCGACAAGGCCCAAGGACCCAGGCGTCAGCTCGCCAGGAGGAATCCGCCAGGCCGCGCGGCTTCCCTCCTTTCTTGTTTCTTTCTCTTTTGCTTCCCCTCACCTCTGCCCGGTTCTCCGGTACCCCGGGCAGCCGGTAATTTTAGCCCTGCCCGTTTGGGCAGTCCCCCGAGCCTATAAATAGGGGGAGGGTGCACTCCCCAAGACACGCTGACTGGGATCCAGGAGCTCGCCTGTTAAGAGCTACGGTCTCAAGTCTAGTGTATTGCGGCTTGTAGTCCGGCCGGCTTCCTCTTTTACTCGTTGTAACTGTTTCTCATTTTTAAGTAAAGGAAAGCCCGCCGCAAGAGTGACATTTAAGCCGCGGCGGGCGAACTCTGCTGTTGCTGCTGCCAGCGGCTCCCTTTTTCGGTCCTTTAGCCGCGACCGCTAGTAACCGATTGGTCGACAGTCTCCTCCTTTCCTCCCCTATTCCCCGGTGTTCGAACCGTTAACTGGTGGTGCCCGACTCCCTGTCCGTTTTCGTGCATCAACATCTGCCAGAGATAATTGTTGTCCAGCCCCCAGAGGATCTGTCCAAGGCCCTTGTGCCATTCTCTTGCTGTGACCCCAGCATCATCACTTCATTTGTCCACTCAGTATATGCTGCTGCTTCTTCTGATGAAAGCGTTGCTGTTGTTTCTGATGTTGTTGCCCCTACTGCTGCTGATATTTCTGTTACTGCTGATGAACCAACTTCTAAGGAAATCCTTATGACAGAGGCACCTGAGTTTGAGCCTTCTGCATCTTCTGATGATATTTCTACTGTTGATGTTGCTGTTAGTGAAACTGTTGCTGCTGCTGTTACTTCTCCAGAACCTATTGCTGCTGCTGTTGTTACTGCTTCTACTTCAATTGCAACAACTTCTGTATCTGCTTCCTCATCTGCTTCTATACAGCTCAAGAAAGATCTGATGAAGAAAATTGATGCCCTTTATGATGATCAGAGTTCTGAAAGTGATGAGTTCAGAACAGAATCTGATGATTCTTCTGCTACCATTGCCAGGAAAAGAAAGGCAAGGAGCAAAGCCATGAAGAGAGTACCTCCTGCCAAGGTCAAAGATAACAATGATATACCATACTACATTCTTCATGATTGCCCTACCACTGAGCACTGGATGCAGTACTCTAAGAATCAACTGAAAGCAATGAAAAATAAAAGGAAATATGAAAAGGGTTCCTCACAATTCCAACACTCTCATCCTCCTCCACCACCTCCTCCTGATGCAGGTGCAGGTGGAAGTTCTGCTGCTCAACCCCCTGCTAGAAGTCAGGCCCCCTATCAGCCTCATGCTAGATCCTACCATAGGGGAAGTCAATCCAGGGATTCTCAATCCAGGAGAGGAGGATACAGAGGCAATCAAAGAGATTTCCAGGTCTACTCCAAAGGATACTCAAGGCAACATCCATACTCCAGGGAAGGACAAATTTCAACTGATACCACATCTGGTCCTTTTCCCTATAAGTTAAAGGAAACTGTGTCATCCAGGCCTCCTCAGGACAATCCTTCTAACAGATATGAGCCACCAGTACCTTTTGAGGACCCTGAGAACAATCCAGCTGCTTGGACTGCAAGGATGAAAGAACTTGCTGCACTGGATCAGATCAAAAAGGCTAAAGAGCAAGGAAGAGATTCCTCCAACATCTCTACAATGTCTGAACAGAGAAAGAAAGAGCTAGAAAGATATGCATCAAGCAAATTTTTTGATTCTGACAGGTACATGGAACTGCATCCTGAAGCTGTAGTTCCCAGGCCTAAATAGCAAACCACTTTAGGTGCAGCAGATGATACTAGATCAAAGAAGGAAGCCCTCAATCCCAACAGAGAAATCAAACTTGTTAAGGGCAAGGAAAAGAAATGACAATGTAAGGTGACAATCTCTGTGATTTCTGATTATTATCTGGGATGATATATATATATATATCTCTGTGGTTCTGCTGTCCAGCTTTTCTTTTTGTTTTTCTGTATTGCTGCTTGTATGTTATTTAATTTTTCCAAACTTTGTAAATAGTAATCCTAACCCAAATAGGGGGAGATTGTTGGAACACCATATTACTAATTTGGGTCAGGATCACTATGTCTCTAGGAAACCAATGTTTGACCTCCTGTATAGCTCAAAAGGTCAATTAGAATTGAGTCTAAGGGTTAGGAGTCTAAGTTTGGAAGCTGCCCTCAAGACCAAGACTTTTTCAGTTTGAGACCAAGTCATATCGTCAAGCTCAGCACGACGATTCGTCGAACTCCGATCGACGATCGTCTAGCTCAACTTCGACAGATCGCCGAACTCCATTCGACGATCGCTGAGCTCAACTTCATCATATCGTCGAACTCCATTCGACGATCGGTGAGCTCAGTTCGACGATCTTGACTCAGCTTTGGATTTCTATCTCTGAGCTCAGTTCGACGATCTTTGAGCTCAGATCGACGATGTTCTGCTGCTGTATATATCCATATCACTGAGCTCAGTCCGACGATAGCAGAGCTCAGTTCGACGTTTTCAGATAACTTCAAGGATGTTTCTAGATTCAAATTCAAATCAGTTAAGGAGTTATTCTGCAATTAATTCAGAAGATTTCCTAGCCGGTTTCATTTATTTTTGGACCAAGTTTCAAGGGATTTTCAAGGAATATTTCTATGGACTTTCCTCCAGAAGACATTTTGCAATTAAGGATGCAATTAATGCAGGCCAACGGCTATTCTTAAGAGTGAATGTTTCTTCATTCAGTATTAGAGAATAAAAGAGAAGAATTTTTTTTTGAATCTCTCAGACAGATACACAGACACACAGACAGACATCAGTATTCTTCAGAACAAGAACAAAAATATTCTGTCTCAAAGAATTCTCAAGAACACACATCCAAGGAGATCAAATCTTTCTGAAATCTTCAGATCTCTCTAGTTTTCAAGTGTTCAAGGCCAACATATTTCAAGACTCCAGACATCCAACATTTCAGTTATTGTTGAAATCATCTATTGCTGGAGTTCAACTTTTGAAGGCCTATCACCCTACAACAAAGCTTCTTTTCCTGAAGATCTCAAGGACTCAGGGGGAGCTTTGACACCATCAATCCACATAGTCTTCTCAGCTGATCTGAGAAAGAGAAGACTTCCATCACTCTCTCACCCTCATCTCTTTAAAGGGTTTCTCAAACTCCCTTCAAAAGTTTGAACTTGGTTTTTGAGCACCTTGTCAAAAGCTCATTGGTGGCAAGACACCTGATCAAAAAATCTGATTTGGTTTTTGAGCACCTTATCAAAAGCTCATTGGTGCCCAGGACACCTGATCAACTCATCCTGTATTGGATTCCTACCTAGGGTGGTAGAAGAGTGGATGTACCCAAGTTTAGGGGAACCACTATATTTCCTTGTGTCATCTGGGTTTGCTTGTCTTTATTTTTGTTTCTGGCTGTGATTATTCTGTGATTAGCTTTTGATTAGTTTAGTTCTGTGATTAGATTTATTACTGCTTCCCTGCTCACTCATATTACAATAATTGTTGTAAAAAGTTTTAAAGCACCATATACTCTATTCACCCCCCCCCCTCTAGAGTATATCAGATCTAGCTGCACTTTCAGTACAGATACGATGTAGTGATCCAGTGCAGGGGTAAGCGCTTGGATTTCAAGAAGGACAACGGTCAGCCTGGGAGTATTTATGGCGATCCGCGCCAGGCCTCTCCGGCGATTTTTGCGGTATGTGCTAAGCGATTATTCAGTTCTGATTGTTTTGCTTGCTTAGTCTCAGTGCTGGGGACTGTTAGCAGTTTGCTGCGGTTGGATGAGATTCCTGTTGTCCGTGAGTTTTCTGATGTGTTTCCTAGCGACCTTCCCGGTCTTCCCCCTATCAGATATGTCGAGTTCGTGATTGATTTGGAGCCGGGTACGCGTCCTATTACTAAGGCGCTGTACCGGATGGCCCCGCGACAGATGGAGGAGCTGCGTACCCAGCTGGATGAGTTATTGGAGAAGGGCTTCATAAGGCAGAGCTCGTCGACCTGGGGTGCGCCTGTTCTCTTTGTGAAGAAGAAAGATGGGTCGATGCGCCTTTGCATCGACTATAGAGAGCTGAACAAAGTCACCATCAAGAACAGGTATCCCTGCCCAGAATCGACGACTTATTCGATCAGTTGCGTGGTAGCTCTGTATTCTCCAAGATTGACCTTCGATCAGGATATCATCAGCTCAAGATCCGGGAGTCGGACATTCCACGGACGGCTTTCCGATCGAGGCATGGACATTTCGAATTCCTAGTTATGTCTTTTGGGTTGACCAACACGCCATCAGCATTCATGGACATGATGAACCGGGTGTTCAAAGATTTTCTGGACAAGTTTGTGGTCGTATTCATAGACAACGTTCTGATTTATTGACGGAATGCTGTGGAGCATGATCGGCACTTGCGGTTGGTGTTATCTTCCTTGAGAGATCATCAGTTGTACGCCAAGCTGAGTAAATGTGAATTCTAGTTGCCTCAGGTTTCCTTCCTGGGTCATGTGGTGAACAAGGATGGCATTTCAGTGGACCCGGTGAAGATTTCTGCAGTGATGGATTGGCATAGGCCGAGCACACCCAAGCAGATTAGGAGCTTCTTGGGGTTGGCCGGCTATTATAGAAGGTTTGTTGAGGGATTTTCTACCTTGGCAGCGCCCTTAACTAAGCTGACGCAGAAGCATGCGGCGTTTATTTGGAGCGAGCAATGTGAGGAGGCCTTTCTGGAGCTAAAGAGGAGACTGTGCACTACTCCTGTTTTGGCATTGCCTACGGAGGGCAAGGACTATGACGTATATGTGGATGCCTCACATGTTGGGCTCGGTGGTGTGTTGATGCAAGAGGGGAAGGTGATTGCGTATGGGTCGCGGTAGTTGAAGACTCATGAGCGGAATTACCCTACACATGACCTTGAGTTTGCGGCGGTGATTTTTGCGTTGAAGCTGTGGAGGCATCTACTCTATGGGGCTCAGTGCAAGATTTTCACAGATCATAAGACCCTAAAGTACGTGTTTACACAAAAGTAGCTGAATCTGCGCCAGCGGTGGTGGCTAGAGTTTGTGGTCGATTATGACGTGGAGATCCAGTACCATCCAGGCAAGGGCAATGTGGTGGCCGACGCCCTGAGCTGCAAGACAGGGAAGATCTTCAACCTCACGGAGGACCATTTAGTGGAAGAGTTCTTGTTGATGGACATCTCAGTGGGATGCTGTGATTTGCAAAGCAGTTTGGCAGTGGCAGAGCCATCTTGGATTTCACTCACCAGGCTGCACCAGAGGGATGATCCGGATTTGTTACACCTGTACCTCAGGGCTGAGAGAGGGGAGTTGCCGGATTTCTCTATCGATGGGTCGGGTACTTTGAAGTACTGCGGCAGGTTTTGCATCCCCGCGGTTGGAGACATCAGGAGTATGGTATGCAAAGAGTCTCATGGATCCAGTGTTGCCTACCACCCAGGATCCACCAAGATGTATCATGATTTGCAGCAGATCGCCTGGTGGTATGGTATGAAGGGGGATATAGCTCAGTATGTTTCGGAATGTTACACTTGCAAGCGGGTGAAGGCCGACCATGGGAGGCCTGGTGGCAAGTTGACTCCTTTGGAGGTCCCGACTTGGAAGTGGGAAAGTATCTCCATGGACTTCATTACGGGCTTACCAAAATCTCCAAGGGGATTTGATTCAGTTTGGGTGATCGTGGATCGATTGACGAAGTGTGCGCACTTCGTACCTTATAAGATCGACTACCCGATGAAGAAGATAGCAGAGTTGTATTTGAGCGAAGTCATCTGATTGCATGGAGTTCCCGTGAGTATCATTTCAGACCGAGACTCCAGATTTACTTCCCGTTTTTGGAAGAGTTTGCAGGAGGGTTTGGGTACAGACTTGAGATATTCTACCGCTTACTAACCACAGACAAATGGGCAGATCGAGCGTGTGAACCGGATTGTGGAGGATATGATCAGGTGCTACATACTAGATCACGGTGGGGCATGGGATGAGCGTTTGCGGCTCATGGAGTTTGCCTACAATAACAGTTACCAAGAGTGCTTGCAAATGGCTCCCTTCGAGGCATTGTATGGGAGGCACTGTAGAACTCCGTTGTTTTGGACTGAGGTTGGTGAGAGGCCTTTGTTGGGTCCTGATGCTCTCGAGGAAATGTAGGTTGCTGTGAAGCTCATTCGGGAAAAGCTTCGGTTAGCTCAGGAGAGATATGAGAAGAATGCCAACCGGCGTAGGTCCGATTTGGAATTTTCGGTGGTGGATTTGGTGTTCTTGAAGGTGTCTCCGATGGTTGGAGTGAAGAGGTTCGGCAAGAACCATAAGCTGGATCCGAGGTATGTGGGCCCATTCAGAATTTTGGAGCGTATTGGTGTGGCAGCATATAAGTTGGATCTACCAGCCAACTTCCCAGGCGTGCATAATGTTTTTCATGTGAGCCAGCTGCAGAAGTGTGTGCGGAGCAGTGGACAAGTCTTAGATGTCGTGCCCCAGTTGGAGCCTAACCTCTCATATGTTGAGGTGCCGGTCCACATCTTGGATACTCAGGATCGGGTGCTGCGGACAAAGTCTATCCCGATGGCGAAGGTTCTTTGGAAGAATCAAGGTTTGGAAAGCGCGACTTGGGAGCTAGAGTCGGCTATGAGGAAGGCTTACCCTCGCATGTTCTCCTGATTTGTTGGGTATGTTTTCTTTCTAGTAACTTTTGTTCGTAACTTTCCTTCTATAGTAGAAGTAGTGTACGTAAAGTTTCAGGACGAAACTTTCTTTTAGGGGGAGTGACTGTAACGCCCCTGATTTTTCGGCAATTGTTTTAATCCTCATTTGGCGTTACGTTGGCGCATTTCCGGCTCGTGCCGTTGTGACAGTACCAAGTTAGGTGTTCTTAGTGCTCGTAGCCTGTTTGCAGGGTTCCCCAGCTAGCTAGAGTCTGTTTTGGAGACTCGGCTGAGCATCTTAGGGAATCCTTGTGCTTTGGCTTCGGGTGAGGTTAGCCCGAGTGTGTGGTCGTCAGAGGTTGTGCCCGACTTCGTCGATGCTTTCGTAGCCCGAGTGTTTAGCTACGGTGCGGATTTGTTCGGAATCCGAGATCGTTAATTTTCGCGTCGTTTCGATGGTTGCCTGTTAGCGGGTGCTCATTCTATTTTAGCGTATATATATACTTATGCATTTTAGCATGATGAGTGATTTAGGCATGCCGGTGTATAAATGCATACGTGCACGTGCGTGCGTAGCTTTATAAAAAAAAACATATTTATGTGCGTGTTTATATGGGGGTGTGCGGTATGGGTATACGTATAAGTGTAGGTATATAGTATATACATATATTTATAAGTGTACGGATATATTTATATGTGTATAGGTATAGGTTATTGGTTTAAACTTTTAATTAAAACCAAATCTCATTTAGTGGTTAGGTTAGTGCTTAATTAGTTAGGATATATGTATATATATATAGGATTTTATCTTTAGGTTTAGGTGTTTTTTCCCCAACCCGACGGCTGCCTGCAGAGCCCGAACCGTTCCTTCGTGCTCCGACCGCCTGTTCACCGCCCAGATCCGCTCGAAAATGCGATTTGAGGCCGGATCCGTGCTCCTCTAGCCAAGATCTCCATTCCAAGGTATCGATCTTGAGATTTCCTCCATGTTCTTCCCGGTCGGATCGCTGCATCTCCCGTTTTTTTTTTCCGGTCAGTAATGGAGTTTTCCTACCCTAAATTTTGTCCAGGTTTTTCTTAAGTGGTCGCTTGTGGCCGGGCCTGTTGGGAAAGCGTGGTCAGCCGTAATTCTTCAAAAAAAAGCTAGGCAAGTGTGCCCTTCGCCCTTGCCAAAGAAATTCTAGGTTGTGTTCTTGATTTGTTTAAATTCTGAACTAGCTCTGCAAGGATTTAGTTATTCCAAAATTTGTGCAAAATTTCTTGTTCAAAATCCCTTGTTTGCTAAAGTTGCGGTCGGAATGAATTTTAGAGTTGTTGTTCTTTTTTTTTTGAGTTGGATCAGATTTTTTTTGTTGTTCTTTTGTTTATATATACATATGATTTATATACAAATGCTGTTTTGATGTTCAACCACCGAGTTTCCCTATGGTTTTAGACTTGTTCTTGTTAAGAATAACATGGGCATGTGATGTTTCCAGAGAATGTTTACTTGGAGGAGTGCGGCTCTAGGTGATAGTGTAAAGTGCATTTTTTCCCGTTGCGGTTCAAGCACCGAGTGCTCCATGTTTTAGCCTTGTTCATTTCAAGATTTATGTTTTAGCCTGCTATTTTCCTTGAGTGTAAATCGTGACCAGCTCATTTTAGTATCAAATTCCTTGCACATGTTTGGTATCAAACTAATTGGTTATATTTGGTATCAAACTGATTTTGTAACATTTTTAGTATTTGAGTTTAAGCGTATTTTCACATTTTAAATGTGTGTTTAGTTAACCAGCGTCGTCAACTCTTAGGTAGCTAAGCCTCTTAGGTGGGTTGCTCTAGAGTGTTTAGGGTTCAGTGTGACTTCTTGGTGTCTCATGGAACCACTAGTAAGGGTTTTTCCGAGTCACTTGGTGCTGCAGTAGGATGTGATTTTGAGGTGGGTCGGAGCGATGCCGCCACCCTTGTTTTACTTCTTGTCTTATTAAGACAATATGGGTTGTTTGGTTGAGTTGGACTGATGCCACCACCACAACACCTTGAGATATTTATGCCTGTTAGACTTGGTTGGACCTTTGCCACCAGCCTAGGCACTTGTTACTGATTTTGTCCATCTCCAGTATTAGGTGACTCTTTCTGCTCTAGCTTTATGCTAGGATTTATTTATTTTTGCTAATCCTTTTTGCAGAGATAGTAGAAGTTCGGCTTCATTCGTGCTCTTGATGTACTCCCTTTCCACTTACCTTTGTGGGAATCAGTTTTACCTGCTTTACTTACCTTCTTTTATCTGTACCTGTTTTACTTCACCTTCACTTACTTCTGACCTGATTTTAAATCCTGTATAAATCTATTGTACCTTTGTTTCCCTTTTGATAGTTGCTTTGGTGAGGTGTTCGTTTTTTTTTTGAATACCTCAGGCACAGGTATTTAGCCGACTATGCGGCTAGGTTGCTCCTGGAGATTTTCTAGCAATTCAGTTGCTATTGTGGTTCTCAGTTGCTCTTGTTTGGGAGGTAGCTTTTCTTTAGACTTGTAGTATAGACATACCTACTCACCAGTGGGTTCGTGTCAGTTGATGACGCCCACTGGTGGTTTCTCTTTTTAGATACTTTGCGCTTGCTTACACTGTTAGTTCTTCTGTTTTTGAGATTTATTAAACTTGCTCCTGGGATGATTTATGTTAGGTTGATAGTTACTTTAAAACCTATAAAAAAATAATTATTATATCTAAAACACAGACATCATGTTTTTTTTCTAAAAAGCTTAATCACTACTTTCAAAACCACGTAAACGGTCATTTTCCATATATATCATATAAGTTAAATCTAGGGTCTTGAATAGTCTTAGGTGTCCCCTGGGGACGCTTATGCATTCTCTTAGGATGTTAAAAAGTGAATAAAGTATTTTCTGCTACGTATAAGTATAATTTTGAAGGGTGGACTAGTTGATCCATGAAGACGGGGGATACGGCCTGTAAAATATATAATTGATTTTCACATCATTAAAGCTTTTGATTTTTCATAGTCTTATTAGTTGGTGGTTGCCTGAGCGTCGGAAGTTATCCCCTGCCCGACGTGATATCACAACGCGCGTTTTCTTCTACTCTGATACTTCTAAAATTTTGGAGGAAATGCGGGTTGTGACAAGTCTCCCAGGTTAAACCTTTAAAGACTAGTAGGAGGTCAATAGCGGGGTTCACCACGTAAAGCATGCATTAAGGTAATTTTTATTGAAATAAAAAGTTCAGTCAAAAAACATAACCACAGGTGGATGTATCTTCCATATAGGTGCACTCATATTTAAGGAATCTCCACGGTCGAAGATTTTAATAAATAAAGAAATAGAGTTTTATTATTTAAAAGGTATTTCCCAAGTAAGTCAAAATTGAGGGCTCTCTACCTCATCTATTTTCAAAACCTCTACGTCTTACTTTTATTTTAACTTTTAAAAATCTCCATTTTTTTTTGATAAAATAATAGTTCCATTCCTTAAAATATAATACTCGACGCAGCTCCGTGGAAAAATACGACCTTGATATTTAAAAAAACAATATACTAATACACAATAAGTGCACTTGCCTTAATCAACGTATATAAGTATAAAGAGATAGATTACATAGAACGCCTAATATATAAATCAAACTTACTTTTCAATATTAAAACTATCTCTCCAATTGTACTTATCATTGCGCAATTATCTAGCAACCTCAGTAGTAGTTGATATAGAAGGCCTAGTCACCTCCCCCGCATAAGATGAAGCGGGAATTATTTCTGGGAGAGGGACAAGTAGGCTCTCCACTGGCACTAGCTCAGAATCAACATCCATATTATCTGCAGCTTTGGTCTTATCAGTGTCAGACTCCACCAATATATGTTCAACATCCATGTGGATATCACCCTCAGTAGCATCAACAACAACAACCTCGCCATCCAAATCATCATCAGTATCAACTTCATCAACATCAGCAGCAACAACCTCATCCTCAATAACAGTATCAGCCTCTTCCTCCTCAAGCACCAACTCTTCAACAATAATCTAAGCTAACTTGACAACCTCTGTCATCAGATTCTCTGGCTCTGTAACTAGAATAACTGACTCTGAAACTTATGGCACTGAGTCTGAAGGCATGCTCAAGGGCACTATGCTAGTGGCCATTTGTGTGTCAACTGTCTCCCCCTCGATTCCTGCCCTCGAACTCTCAAGAATTTCACTAGGGTGTGGAGAGGTAATCCTTACCTCAGGAGCATGTTCTGCTTCCTCCATAGCCAAATCTGGGGCTCCCCTGGCTTAGTGATCCTCATATCCCACCTTTAGAATATAATCGAGTCAATCTCCTTGTAACACCTCCCCTGTAATAGACGTATAATATGGGTCCGGCCGGGGCCCCACAACATACGAACACCACAGCTTTAGTATTAAAAGTTGATATAGCTACCCAAACTCAAAACACTTGCACAACACAGCGGAAAACCAAGCATAACTAGAAGTTATCCACTAATCCAAAAGAGTAAACAAATGGCCTTAAGGCCTTACATCAAATGTCCAAAAGGGTAGACAGTACAACCAAACATGAATGTGCTCAGCACTCCTAGTCTACCTCGGCATGCAAGCCGGACAAAATAGTCTCAAACATACATCATCAAAAGTAGTGCTACAAAAGAGAAAACACTTCATGGGCTTAGGCCTTTTTGGCCGGCGTGCTAGCTCCTGCGTGCGATCCTTGCCCTGTAAAAATTATTAGTAACGTGGGTCAGCAAAGGCTGACCTCAAACTGTGTAACAACACATCTCCTCCCGGCCGCCCCTAACGGACCCCGGGGAACCCTCCAACCTGCAAGTCAGCACTTCATATGCAATATAAATTTCTATAAATAGAAATACATTAAAACAGGCTTGGATGTCTCAATCAACAAACATGTTCTCTACTGGTTGAGCATATAAAGAAAGGGCCTACTATGCAACATGAATGCAACACCCGGGCTTCACCCAAGGTACCCTAAACCGTATGCATCTAGCACAACATCACAACATTTGGGTACTCACATTTCCCCAATTGGCATAAAGCCGCAAACATTGAGGGAGACACAACTCCCTCACACGGCGCACAGGCCGCCACATGGAAATCTTGCCAAGGCCCCACCCGCTCGTGGGCTTAGCCCCGGGCTTGCCTACAAGCTCTGACGTCTCCTGTCAGGATTCCAACAATCACAGACTGACCGATTCTAAGAAGCCTTGCTGGACCCCACCCGCTCATGGCCTCTTTTCCCGGGCTTGCCCCAAGCTTGGCATTCTCGTCAGTCTCACAGAAGGGGACTAGTCTCGCCGGGACACTCTCCACACATGACGCACGTGTCACGGGATAGCCAGCCGACCACGGAGACATAGCCACGCCTTGGCACAACACAACCAAGACTAAACACATCGCAATCCCTCTTTGTACCGCAGCGTTCCCGCGCACCAAGGAAAACATCTCCAACTCGTGCGGAGCTAACCTTGTCCACCAAGGAAACCATCTCCATTCTCATTTGGAGCTAACCTTGTCAAGGAAACCATCTACCATCACGAGGAGCTAACCTTGTCCGGGTTCGACTACATGTACTCTTTTCAAGCAAACGGGACAATCACCACCACAACACAAACGGCATCTTGCCGCATCGGAAACCTCTACGAATCCCTAAGTTCGTATGCAACATCACCGTGTCGGACTAACGGTCGCGACTACGGCTTCACCCACCATGCCTAATCCACTAGCGAAGCGGATCTCTAATGCAAAATATGCCGGGGACGGACTCAATCGACCCGGAAGTTCCTCTTGAAACTTGGCACGCCAAAACCCTCTCATTTGAGAGTTTGGTGCCCAAAAATTAGAGAAAAGAAAACTAGATGATGCTAAAACGCGCATCCTAAAGACCGAGAGGAGAGATGTCGTTACCTTCCGACTCCTCTTCCTTGCCATGGCAAAATAGCCGGATGGAACACTTCGCAATGCTCCAAGCTTCACGGATCCGGACTCGGCTCGCGATTCGGAGCTCCGAAACCCTCCCTACAGCCCAAAAGTTCTTCTTCTTCCTCCTTGCTCTAGGTTTTCTCAAGATCTTAGAAAGAGAGAACTTGGAAACGAATGAGGGTTTCCAACCCTGAATTCGGTCTTAACTCCCCAGGAGATGGCCTGAACCGTTAGATCCCAAAACCAGAAAAAGACTGGCTGCGATTCGCCTGGAAAATAAAAGATCTGGGCCGAACACGGCCTGGCACACGCCCGTGTCCAGGGCCGTGTGCCTCATTCGCCGTCTCAAATCGACGCGCCTGAAATCAGACACGGGCATCCGACACGCCCGTGTTCAATCTGACACGCCCGTGTCCCCAGTGACACGGCCGTGTGGCCTGCCGTGTAGCTCCAACGACACGGCCCCAACACCAACCCGAGAGGTGACACGGCCTGGGACACGCCCGTGTCCCAAGCCGTGTGCCCCAGTCTCGACACACTGTCGAGCACAAAGTGTCGACACTTGGGCCGAGTGTCGACACGGCCTCGACACGCCCTGCGACACGCCCGTGTCGCAGGCCGTGTGCCCCACTCTCGACACTCTGTCGAGCACAAAGTGTCGACACTTGGGCCGAGTGTCGACACGGCCTCGACACGCCCTGCGACACGCCCGTGTCGCAGGCCGTGTGCCTCACTCTCGACACTTTGTCGAGCACAAAGTGTCGACACTTGGGCCGAGTGTCGACACGGCCTCGACACGCCCTGCGACACGCCCGTGTCGCAGGCCGTGTGCCTCCTGCCAGAACCCAAAAATTTCCAGAACAGCAGACTGAACCTCTTGCAAAAACTGGGGTGTTACAACTCTCCCCCACTTAACTGAATTTCGTCCCGAAATTACAAAACAAAAGGGTACAAAACTTAATTGTACCTGACAACAAAAGTTCTGGATAGTCTTCTAGCATGGCCTGTTCTCGCTCCCACGAGAACTCCTCACGACCGCAGTTGTCCCAACGAACTTTCACAAGTTTAACTTCTTTATTCCGCAACTGCCGAATCTCCGAATCTTCTATAGCGATTGGAAGGACTCGCGTCCTCAAGTCTTCCTCAATCGGCACCGATGCCGGCTCAATCACCACGCTAGCCTCCACCAAGGCTTTCCTCAACACGGAGACGTGGAAGACGTCATGTAATCCACTCAAATCTGCGGACAATGCCAACCGATAGGCTGCTTCTCCTATCCGCTCAATAATTTCAAAAGGCCCCAAAAACCTTGGACTCAACTTCTTGAGTCGGCGAATCCGCGAGACGCCTTTGAACGGCTTGACCTTCAGATAAACCCAATCACCAACTGCAAATTCTAACTTCCGGTGACGAGCATTAAAATATTTCGCTTGCCTGTCTTGTGCCACCTTCATACGCTCTTGGATGGTCCGTACCATCTCACAAGCGTCAACTACCGCATCCTTTCCCAGAAGTTTGGTGTCTCCCGCCTCTGCCCAAGACATTGGCGTTCGACACCGCCTCCCATACAAAGCTTCGTATGGGGCCATCTTTATGCTAGCTTGAAAACTGTTGTTGTACGCAAATTCTACCATGAAGAGGTGATCCTCCCACCTCTTGCCAAAATCGAGAACGCACATCCTCAACATATCCTCCAACGTACGGTTCGTCCTCTCCGTTTGCCCATCGGTTTGAGGATGGAACGCCGTACTGAACTTTAGCTTCGTGCCCAAGCTCTTCTGAACAAGTCTCCAATCCTTGGACGTAAATCGTCCATCGCGATCACTGACTATGCTCTTCGGAATTCCGTGCAGTCGCACAATGTTGCGAACATACAACTCCACCAGCTTCTCCACGCTGTCCTCTTTCCGGTTCGGGATGAAGTGAGCCACCTTGGTTAGGCGATCCACGATCACCCAAATAGCATCATTCCCATGCTGCGATCTAGGCAAACCATGCACAAAGTCCATGGAAATGTCCTCAAATTTCCACTCAGGAATTGGAAGGGGCTTCAGGAACCCGCCCGGTTTCTGACATTCGGCCTTCACCAAGGCACATGTTTGGCAACGACTCACATACAAAGCCACATCTCGCTTCAACCCCGGCCACCAAAAGGATTTCTTCATATCCAAGTACATCTTTGTACTGCCCGGGTGAATGGAGTACTTTGAGAAGTGAGCCTCAAACATCAACTCCTCACGGAGATTGCCAAACTGCGGTACACAAACCCTTCCGCCCTTCCTCAGAATCCCATCAATCATCTCCCAGGTGCTGCTCTCGCCCGTTTGAGACTCCAACACAAAAGGTTGAAACTCCACATCCAACCGAGTCGCTTCCCGAATACGGTCGGACAAATCGCTTTGCACTTCAATCCAGTTCAACCGAGCCACGCTAGACTCGCCCCTCGCAACACATTCCAATCCAAGGGACTCCCATTCCCGTACCAACCGCTCATCATGAGCTTCGATCCAATTTCCTAGCCCCGAGTACTTTCTACTCAACGCATCCGCCACCACATTGGCTTTACCCGGCGTGTACTGAATCGCCACTTCGTAGTCCCCAAGAAACTCAACCCATCTGCGTTGCCGCATATTCAAGTCCTTTTGATCCAAGAGATACTTCAGGCTTTTATGGTCCGTGAAGATCTCCACTCTTGCGCCATAAACATAATGCCGCCAAATTTTCAGCGCGAAGATTACCGCCGCCAACTCCAAGTCATGGACGGGGTAATTCCTCTCATGAGGTTTCAGCTGTCTAGACCCAAAGGCTATCACCTTCCCATGTTGCACCAAAACGCAACCCAGACCGCATCCCGATGCGTCACTGAAAATTTGAAATCCATCGGTCCCTTGCGGTAAACTCAGGATCGGAGCCATCATAAGCCTCTCCTTTAGTGCCTCGAATGCTTGACCGCACTCTTGGGTCCACACAAATTTATGGTCTTTGCGAGTGAGAGAGGTGAGGGGTAGAGCTATCTTCGAGAAATTCTCCACGAATCTCCTATAATACCCGGCTAGTCCAAGAAAACTTCGGACTTCCGCCACGGTCCTCAACACCGGCCAATCTCTGATGGCCTCCACTTTCGCTAGATCCACTGCCACCCCATCACCACTAATCACGTGGCCCAAAAATGCCACCTTCTCTAACCAGAACTCGCATTTGGAGAATTTTGCATACAACTCATTCTCCCTCAACACTTGCAAAACTATTCTCAAGTGGGTCTCATGCTCCACTTCCGATTTGGAATACACCAAAATGTCATCAATGAAAACAACCACAAAAGAATCCAAGTATTCCCGGAATACCCGATTCATCAGATCCATGAACACCGATGGTGCGTTCGTCAGCCCGAACGGCATCACCGTAAACTCAAAGTGTCCATACCTTGTCCCAAAAGCAGTCTTGGGTATGTCCTCGTCCCGAATTCGTAGCTGATAGTATCCCGACTTCAAGTCCAACTTCGAATATACCACTGACCCCACCAATTGGTCAAACAGGTCGTCTATCCGAGGGATCGGATACTTATTCTTGACGGTCAACTTATTAAGCTCTCGGTAGTCTATGCACAGGCGCATGCTACCGTCTTTCTTCTTCACAAACAACACCGGTGCGCTCCACGGTGAAGAACTGGGTCTAATATACCCTTGCTCCAACAGTTCCTGTAACTGAACCTTAAGTTCCGCTAACTCCTTTGGTGCCATCCTAAATGGAGGACGTGACACCGGTCTAGCCTCCGGCACTAACTCGATCGAGAAGTCGATCTCCCGCCGAGGAGGCGCTCCAGGAAGTTCATCCGGAAACACATCCTTGAACTCTGCCACCACAGGCACTTCCTCAATCGACAGTTGGGATAGACGAACCTCCAATAACGCTACAAGCGCTACACCACCCTGGTTAACCGCCCGCACCAACTGCATGGCCGATATCAGGGAACAGGCCACTCCACCAAGGCCCTCAAACTTGACTTCTGCTTGCCCTTTACTCCTTAAGGTCACCACCTTAGAAAGGCAGTCAATACTGGCGCGCTGCTCTGCAAGCCAATCCATACCCAAAATGACGTCGAACTCTACTAGAGGTAACACTGCCGCTTCCAGAGCGAAGACAACTCCGTCTAGCTCCCAACGAATGCGTCCTTTAGCCCCGGTGGTCATAGATGACCCATTGGGCATGCGCACTTTCAGCTCTGCTCCCGACGAGAAAGACTCAATTCCTATTCTCCGGATGAAGCTCTCCGCAAGAAAGGAGTGCGATGCTCCTGTATCAAACAATACCCTAGCGGGGTATCCGGAAACTAACACGAAGCCTACAACATAGACATTACACAAAAATCTAAAAGGATGAAGCACAAAATTTAAACTTAAATTCTCTTCATACCTGTCACCACATCCGTCTGGCGGATCGCTTCTTGCTGTCCAAGGTTGTAGGCCCTTGGTTGCACCGGTTGGAACCGAGAAGCGCTCGACTCCGCCATCTTTCCTTTCTCTGCAGCACTGGGGCCCGAGCGCACAGACTGCTCCTGCTTTGACTCTTGCCCCGCTCCCCCTTGCTGACAAGCACGGGCTATGTGCCCAACTTTCCCGCAGTTGTAGCACGTTAGCGGTCCCCTAGAGTGGGAACCCCCAGGCGTCCAGTTGCTCCTCTCACCAGATCTGGAAGTGGAAGGCTTCTTCCTCCACCTACTCCCATCAGACTTTCCATGAGATTGGGAAGACTTCCCTTCCCCTTGCTTGGGAGTAAAACCCTTACGGCGTTGGGTTCGCTCCAAATCATTCTCCAAACTCCTGGCGGCTTCAACTAACTCATTAAATCCCGCCCTCTTCATGGAGATGAGGGGCTGCCTCAGATTCTCCCTCAAACCTTGGTAGAAGAGGTTATCCCTCTCTACATCATCAGCCATTGTCGTTCCCGCATAACGACCCAATCGGGTGAACTCTTGCACGTACTCATCCACCGTCTTGTCTCGCTGCATTAGATGCAGAAACTGCCTCTGCAGGGCCAACCGAGTTGAAACTGGGATATACCTCTTAAGAAAAGCGTCCCCAAACTCTTCCACTGACGGGGTGCGTCCCGGAAACTGGCGGCCGCTATGGGCCACCCACCATAACTTGGCATCCCCTTCCAACATGAAAGCCGCATACTCAGCTTTCTTTTCCTCTGGCGTCTCTGCCGCCCTTAACAGTTCTTGCATACGAACCCACCAGTCCTCCGCATCCGTTGGCGTTCCAGTACCCTTGAAGGACGGGGGATGGAAACTCAGGAAGTACTTCATGTGTCGATCTCCATGTCCAACAACTACTCTCTCCGCCAAAGGCTCCACTCGCCTGGCTTCTGCTCCTGGCACGGCCGTTGCCGTATCTGGTGTGGCAGGGGCTGCCACCTGAGCCGCTGCTGCAGCCTGAGCTGCCACCATCGCTTCTGCAAGCATGCGGCAGAAGTCGGCCGGGTCTACACCCGTGCCCAAAAGACCTGGAGCAGTAGCACTGCTCGCCGAGAGATCATCCCTTGCTCTTGAAGTGCCCGCCTCGTTGCTTGCACTCTTCAGGAAGACAAGAAATAAGGGATTAGTCTCCAATCTCAAGACTAAAACATAAGGACACTCATGGTCCCGCGTTACTCTTATGTGGATAACTTCTCTACGCACTAACCTTGAATCTAACCTGGCTCTGATACCAAATTGTAACACCTCCCCTGTAATAGACGTATAATATGGGTCCGGCCGGGGCCCCACAACATACGAACACCACAGCTTTAGTATTAAAAGTTGATATAGCTACCCAAACTCAAAACACTTGCACAACACAGCGGAAAACCAAGCACAACTAGAAGTTATCCACTAATCCAAAAGAGTAAACAAATGGCCTTAAGGCCTTACATCAAATGTCCAAAAGGGTAGACAGTACAACCAAACATGAATGTGCTCAGCACTCCTAGTCTACCTCGGCATGCAAGCCGGACAAAATAGTCTCAAACATACATCATCAAAAGTAGTGCTACAAAAGAGAAAACACTTCATGGGCTTAGGCCTTTTTGGCCGGCGTGCTAGCTCCTGCGTGCGATCCTTGCCCTGTAAAAATTATTAGTAACGTGGGTCAGCAAAGGCTGACCTCAAACTGTGTAACAACACATCTCCTCCCGGCCGCCCCTAACGGACCCCGGGGAACCCTCCAACCTGCAAGTCAGCACTTCATATGCAATATAAATTTCTATAAATAGAAATACATTAAAACAGGCTTGGATGTCTCAATCAACAAACATGTTCTCTACTGGTTGAGCATATAAAGAAAGGGCCTACTATGCAACATGAATGCAACACCCGGGCTTCACCCAAGGTACCCTAAACCGTATGCATCTAGCACAACATCACAACATTTTGGTACTCACATTTCCCCAATTGGCATAAAGCCGCAAACATTGAGGGAGACACAACTCCCTCACACGGCGCACAGGCCGCCACATGGAAATCTTGCCAAGGCCCCACCCGCTCGTGGGCTTAGCCCCGGGCTTGCCTACAAGCTCTGACGTCTCCTGTCAGGATTCCAACAATCACAGACTGACCGATTCTAAGAAGCCTTGCTGGACCCCACCCGCTCATGGCCTCTTTGCCCGGGCTTGCCCCAAGCTTGGCATTCTCGTTAGTCTCACAGAAGGGGACTAGTCTCGCCGGGACACTCTCCACACATGACGCACGTGTCACGGGATAGCCAGCCGACCACGGAGACATAGCCACGCCTTGGCACAACACAACCAAGGCTAAACACATCGCAATCCCTCTTTGTACCGCAGCGTTCCCGCGCACCAAGGAAAACATCTCCAACTCGTGCGGAGCTAACCTTGTCCACCAAGGAAACCATCTCCATTCTCATTTGGAGCTAACCTTGTCAAGGAAACCATCTACCACCACGAGGAGCTAACCTTGTCCGGGTTCGACTACATGTACTCTTTTCAAGCAAACGGGACAATCACCACCACAACACAAACGGCATCTTGCCGCATCGGAAACCTCTACGAATCCCTAAGTTCGTATGCAACATCACCGTGTCGGACTAACGGTCGCGACTACGGCTTCACCCACCATGCCTAATCCACTAGCGAAGCGGATCTCTAATGCAAAATATGCCGGGGACGGACTCAATCGACCCGGAAGTTCCTCTTGAAACTTGGCACGCCAAAACCCCTCTCATTTGAGAGTTTGGTGCCCAAAAATTAGAGAAAAGAAAACTAGATGATGCTAAAACGCGCATCCTAAAGACCGAGAGGAGAGATGTCGTTACCTTCCGACTCCTCTTCCTTGCCATGGCAAAATAGCCGGATGGAACACTTCGCAATGCTCCAAGCTTCACGGATCCGGACTCGGCTCGCGATTCGGAGCTCCGAAACCCTCCCTACAGCCCAAAAGTTCTTCTTCTTCCTCCTTGCTCTAGGTTTTTCTCAAGATCTTAGAAAGAGAGAACTTGGAAACGAATGAGGGTTTCCAACCCTGAATTCGGTCTTAACTCCCCAGGAGATGGCCTGAACCGTTAGATCCCAAAACCAGAAAAAGACTGGCTGCGATTCGCCTGGAAAATAAAAGATCTGGGCCGAACACGGCCTGGCACACGCCCGTGTCCAGGGCCGTGTGCCTCATTCGCCGTCTCAAATCGACGCGCCTGAAATCAGACACGGGCATCCGACACGCCCGTGTTCAATCTGACACGCCCGTGTCCCCAGTGACACGGCCGTGTGGCCTGCCGTGTAGCTCCAACGACACGGCCCCAACACCAACCCGAGAGGTGACACGGCCTGGGACACGCCCGTGTCCCAAGCCGTGTGCCCCAGTCTCGACACACTGTCGAGCACAAAGTGTCGACACTTGGGCCGAGTGTCGACACGGCCTCGACACGCCCTGCGACACGCCCGTGTCGCAGGCCGTGTGCCCCACTCTCGACACTCTGTCGAGCACAAAGTGTCGACACTTGGGCCGAGTGTCGACACGGCCTCGACACGCCCTGCGACACGCCCGTGTCGCAGGCCGTGTGCCTCACTCTCGACACTTTGTCGAGCACAAAGTGTCGACACTTGGGCCGAGTGTCGACACGGCCTCGACACGCCCTGCGACACGCCCGTGTCGCAGGCCGTGTGCCTCCTGCCAGAACCCAAAAAATTTCCAGAACAGCAGACTGAACCTCTTGCAAAAACTGGGTGTTACACTCCTTGAGGTGATGGATAGGCACAACTTTGGTCATATCAAACCTATCACCATCTAGCTGATTCAGGTACACGATGATAATCCTCCCAAAGTTGGGAGTGCGAAGGCTTTCCTTGATTTTCTCAAACAGCAATGCACCCCAATCAAGTTTCTTCCTGCAGATGATGGCAACAAGGGTCTTGAACATCTCTATGGAGAGATAGTCATGGGACCGAGTCTTGTACAAGAACACTTTACCCATGATGTCAGAAAGAAGCTTTCCTTCTTCATTCATCTGTTTGCGCTTAACTATTTTTGTACCTCGGGGCAATCCATAGAATAGAAGAGCTCTAGAGAAGTCATCCTCGTCAAGGTAATCGGCCTCATCACATGTAGGAAGCCACAAGTACCTGGAGAGAAGTGACGCTTACACTTTTACTTCGGTCTTCTGAATTTTGCTCTTTAAGACTGAATCTTCATGACGTAGCCTGGCATTCTGGAATAACTCAAGAACTTCCTTGTCCAGGGACCTTGCAAGTGTGTTCTACGACAAAGGAAAGTCCTGAAGTTCCAACATTAGTAAAACATTTTTGAACTCATCAGAAGCATCAGCAAAGCTTGTGCAAACAAGTTCTCCCCCCTAGCAAACCACTTGTGCTTTTGGGAGCCACAGAGAAAACTGAATCTGTAATGAACTGCATTTCTGAACTTTGTCGGAGTTTGCGACAGCACGGTTTTGGGAACACACCACGAGAAGAAATCTTCGAGAAGTCCTTGTTGTACTATCGGGTAGGGTTAGAAAGTCATTCACAACCCTATTCAAGGAAATAACGAACCCTAATCCATGGGAGGAAGACGATCCAGTTGTCGCAAGAGTCAAACAGTCGTGATTTCTAATTTGGTGAGTTGACTTGAGGGTTTCGTCGAATTAGACTGTGCGGTTGCCCCCTTGACTAGAAGGCGTGTACCTAAATTCGTGGCTCTTCGGATCCAATATAGAAGTTTGAAATTTTTTCCTAAGTTGAATTCGACGAGAATCTTTGGTGGTCGAGTCTGATTCGGTTAGTATCACATGAATATACAACGAATCGGCGACTTGAGCTCCAATACTCAACCAATTTGCCTCGGGACAATTTTCTGACTTTGTGAAATAATTCTCGAGTGAGTTCTTGCTTGCTTGGCTTTCTTTATGTGTCTACGTTCAGCATGCCTTGTTCCGTTTTGAAGAACGAGAACTTGACCTAATCCAGCAACTTCGTCAAAATGTCCGTGATCAGCTTATTCGTTGGCCATAGCTGAAGGCTATATCCTTGTTCTCCACATGCTCCTGGATGAAGTGATCGCACCTCGATGTGCTTAGTCCGGCTATAGTAGACTTCATTATTCACGATTTCTATTGCACTGGATGAGTCGCAATACATCAGAATTTCTTTAAACTTCAAGTTATAGTCTTCAAGTTGATTTTGGATCCATAGAAGCTGCGTACAATAACTACCCACAGAGATTTACTCTGACTCGGATGTAGAAGTTGACACATAATTTTGCTTCTTACTGCTCCATGAAATAAGCCGTCTTCCGAGAAATTGACACGTCCCGAAAGTGCTTTTCCTGTCATCCCGGCATCCTGCAAAATTGGCATCTGAAAAACGAATTAGCTCGACATCATTATTTCTCGGGTACCATAAGCCAAGATTGGGTGTACCCTTAAGGTATCTTAAAATTCTCTTTGAAGCGACGTAGTGAGATTCCTTTGAGTTCACCTGAAATCTAGCGCAAACGTATGTTGAAAACATGATATTTGGTCTGCTAGCAGTGAGGTAGAGCAAGGATCCAATTATGCTTATGTACTTGGTTTCATCAAAAGGGTTCCCTTTCTTATCCTTGTGAAGATACACAGTTGAACTCATTAGATTCCTCATAGAGGTTGCATTCTCCATTCCGAATTTCTTAAGAATCTCCTTGGTGAATTTCGTTTGAGAGATGAAAATTCCATCTTCAGATTGCTTCACCTGAAGTCCTAAGAAATACTTCAGCTCTCTCATACTGCTCATTTCAAACTTCCCTTTGATAAGTTTGGAAAACTTCTTACAAAGGTTGTCTTCTGTAGAGCCAAATATGATTTCGTCGACATAGATCTGCACTAGCAAAGTCTTGCCTTTTACTTCCCTAAGAAATATTATATTGTCTATCTTTCCTCTTGTGAACTTATTCTCAAGACGAAAGCTAGACAACATCTCATACCATGCTCTGGGAGCTTGCTTTAAACCGTATAAAGCTTTGTTTAAGAAATAAACATGATCAGGGAGACTGGAATTAACAAAACCTGTAGGTTGCGCTACGTATACTTCCTCTTTCAGTTTCTCATTTAGGAAAGCTGACTTCACGTCTATTTGATAGACTGTGAAGCCTTTGAGGGCAGCATATGCAAGAAATAACCTGATCGCCTTGATCCAGGCCACTGGAGCAAAGGTCTGGTCAAAGTTGATCCCTTCTTCTTGTATGTATCCTTGAGCAACAAGCCTAGCTTTATTCTTGAAAATGACTCCAATTTCGTACAGCTTGTTTCTGAATATCCACTTGGTGTCGATCATATTCTGTCAAGTGGGCCTGGGTACCAACTCCCATACTTTGCAACGCTCGAACTGGTTGAGCTCCTCTTGCATTGCCAAAATCCAAGAAGCATCCTTGTTTGCTTTTTCGAACTTCTTCACCTCAACCTGAGACAGAAAACTAAGATACATAATCTCATTAGTTGTACCTCTTCTGGTTCCCACATTGTTGCCTTGCTCTCCAATTATTTGATCAACTGGGTTACCTCTTATGTGGCTGAACACTAGATTTCTTCCTCTACCACTCGCAGGTTCTACAACATCCTGTGCATTCTCTGGTGTTGGTTCATCTTGTTGTTTTTCATCCACCAAGCCTGGATCGATGATCTTAATCGAGCTAGGAACTTTTTCCTTGACAGCTTCATCCAAGCTTAGTTCCTTGAGCTGGTACCTGCATCTGCACCAATAACACTAGACAAGTAGTTAGTGGTGTACTGCCTGAGGTACACGGCCACTAGACACAGGAGTGTCGGAAGTAACACGGGTGTGTTGGATGTGACATGGGCGTGTCACATGGCCATGTCCTATTCGGGGTTAAGTTGGTTGTGTGCCGCTTAAGGTACACGACCTGTGACACGGGTGTGTCACAGGCCGTGCCAACCCAAAAATACAGATTTGAGGGCAAATAGAGTCCGTTCATTTCCTTCACCTGGGATCTAATGGCCAGGCTTCTCTCTGCTGGTTTAAAAGATAGGAAATGAGAAGATAACCTTCATTCTTTTTAAGCTAATCTCTTTCTACAAGAAGAAGAGAGAAGGGAGATCAAGGAAGAAGGCGAAGGGAGTCGGCTGTCGTAGGAGCTTCAGAGTTCTGAATCGAAAGCCGAGTTCAGATTCGTGGAGGAAAGGTCGTGGCGGTGATTTCCATCCGGCTAGTTCATGGCTCCAAAGCGATTGTCAAGGGTAACGATCTCCTTCTTGGACAAGTGACGTCATACTTTATGCATACATACGGAATCCTCAACCCAGCGGTGGGCAGTGTAAGCGATTCCAGGTTCAGTCTGCATCTATAGCCGGAAGTGTGTAGTGATAAGCCCGGAATCCGCGACCTGTCCGCGCAGCTTTCCAGACCGGGCGGCCTGCCTATTCAAGCCGCCAAGCCTCCCAAGCCGGGCGGTCTCCATGTCCGGCCGCTGCTAACGCCGACCCTGCTCAGCGACAAGGCTCCAGGACCCAGCCGTCAGCTCGCCAGGAAGAATCCGCCAGGCCGCGCGGCTTCCCTCCTTTCTTGTTTCTTTCTCTTTTGCTTCCGCTCACCTCTGCCCGGTTCTCCTGTACCCCGGGCAGCCGGTAACTTTAGCCCTGCCCGCTTGGGCAGGCCCCAGCCTATAAATAGGGGAGGGTGCACTCCCCAAGACACGCTGACTGTATCCAGGAGCTCGCCTGTTAAGAGCTGCGGTCTCAAGTCTAGTGTTTTGCGGTTGTAGTCCGGCCGGCTTCCTCTTTTTCTTCCTCCGTGTAATTGTTTCTCATTTTAAGTAAAGGAAATCCCGCCGCAAGAGTGGCATTTAAGCCGCGGCGGGCGAACTCTGCTGTTGCCGCTGCCAGCGGCCCCCTTTTCAGGTCCTTTAGCCGCGACCGCTAGTAACCGATTGGTCGACAGTCTCCTCCTTTCCTTCCCTACCCCCGGTGTTCGAACCGTTAGCTGGTGTTGCCCGACTCCCTGTCCGTTTTCGTGCATCAACAGTTAACACACGACCTTCAGATCTCGACTAATCGATGAAATCAGCGGTTTAGGTAGTCAGACCGCTCTATCCTCTAGAGTTCGGCGGCCTGTCGAGCAAGCCGCGACTTCGTCGGCTAAGGCTTTCAGCCCGCCTCCGGCACTGTAGAACCAGTCATTCTACCCGCTCGGTTTTCCTCCCGGTATTCCTGTCAGCTTGTTGCACCGTCTAGCCGCCCGTCAAGCCGCTGCTATTCTGCGGTCTCTTGAAAAAGTTCGGCTATTTTCCCCTCTTTTCAAGATGATTCTGCAAAAGGTCAGAATAAATCGAGCCACATCTCAGTTACTACAGATCTCTCAAAAGTGCAGGATTGCTCGTATTTTAATAGTGAGTTTGTTGACCCTCATAGAGAAATTTTTGCAAACAGTATTGAGCGTGGAACTAGAATCTGTTGCAAATGAACTCTTTGTAAGGAAGAAGAAGAGGCCCCTTCTCCATTCATTAATCGTATTCGGTGGGATACTGTCTCCGATAACTTCAGAGTACCGCGTCTCCCGAGTATGCTGGATGTGATGATCCGTTTTCTCATTTGCAAGTTTTGAATCAGCTATTTCACTGAGAAAACGTGTCAAATGGAGTAAATGCAAACTCTTTGTTATATCTTTTGGCAATGTTGCAAGAGAATGGTTTTATAGCCTCCCACCTCGATCAGTAACCAGCTTTTAAGGATCTTTGAAGTCAATTTATTTCTCTAGATCACTATTTACAGGAGCGGAAAAGAGACGTTGGAGCTCTCTTCTGAATCAAGCAAGGAATTGACGAGTCTAATCCAGATTTTGTAGATCGGTTTCAAAAGGAGGTTCTAGATGTTTGTAGCGTCCATCAAGACTATTACTTGCATGCTTTCATAAATGCACTTCAAGAAGGCCCATTGAAATTCAAGCTCACCACAAAGTATCCCAAAAGCTACGGAGATCTTATTAATATAGTTAATACATTCATAATAGGCGAAGAGGCAAATAAAAGTAATGTTTCGTTTCTGAATCAAATGGCTAAACAATCTCAAGGGACTTCTGGTCAACAACAATCTATTTAATCCCAAGATGTTTGGCAAGTTGAATATTGCAAGTCTCCTCCTCTTCTCCAGGGTAAAACTCCAAAGTGTGAAAAAGGTTCAGGTAAGTATGTTAAGTTCAAAATTCCTATGGAAGATCTTTTGATAATCATTCAAGGAATGCCTGAGTTCAAGAAGCCTCGGCGTATGAAATCGAAAATCAAGTATCGACACGAGGAGCTTTTTTGCAAGTATCATAAAGATATTGGTCATCTAGCAGAAGATTGCATAGCTCTCAGGGAATTGGCTAATCATATTGCAAGAGCTGGAAAGTTGCAAGAATATGTCATTTAGTGACTCTCTAAGGCAATCTTTCATTTCTTGCTCAATGGTTCAAGCAGGGATTCCTCTTTCTTTCTATGATGAGAAATGCTTATGTTCAGAATAGTATATAACGTCCCCTTCACAATCGGTATTAATGGGGCGTGCTAAAACTGCAGACATATATCCTTTGCCACATCCTTAACATCATGCAAACGTTATTTTTTCGTTGAAGCTTATTTTTTAGCTTTACTTTTATGTCAATATATGCATGCATGTAGGCCAAGAGCCCCTTTTGAATTCTTAAGCCCTCCACATCCCGCTTGACTTCAGTCGCAGATGTGTAGTGGAAATTCCGCTTGGCCTTCAGTCGCAGACATTGCGTACCCGTCCCACTTGACTTCAGTCGCAGACATTACGTACTTGTCCTGCTTGACCTTCGTCGCAGACATTGCGTACTTGTCCCGCTTGACTTCAGTCGCAGACGTTGTGTATTTGTCCCGCTTGACATTGGTCGTGGATATTAAGAATTTCAATCCCGCTTATGTGTTCTTTGTGTGGAAATTACTGTCGCACGCACCTGCCCACATTGACACATAAGTGCATGTCTCCATCTATTTTTGCAGGACAACACGAGCCTATCCGCTACCTTGCGGTTTTACTAAGCGGCCTGCGCAGGTTGTATAATTAATACACAGCCGCCCCGGTTACATATTCTGGCTTAAGTTATTTGACTTCCCTGTGCCTACCTGCCGGATTATTATTAATATATTTGGGAACTCGGCCGACTTACGTCCGCCTATCCGCTATTCAGTATCTTATTTGGCTTCCATATATCAATTGCCGGTTTATTATTCATATGGACAGGAAGTCGGCCGACCTGCGTCTGGCACTTAATTCCTGGCTTTGATCCGCCGACTTCTATGGTATTAATTATATTAGCTAATCAGCGAACTGTCGTCACAAAAATTCTCGGCTTCCATATGCCTATATCGGCCTGTATTATCGGAAGCCGAAGATTGTTTCTCTATTCTTGTTCCTTCTATCAAATGGGCAATTCGTTTCAGAGTTCGCCCTAGCCGCGATCTTATACTTCAATGTTATGGATGTTTGGCAACTGCGACAGGTAGCCGCGCGGCTTAGCGGTCACGGTTTATGTATAAGCAAGCCGCGGTCAATCAGCTCTTCCAACAGATAACATTGAGTAATTCATTAAGGCAAATTGCGGTTTAATTTGTTAGCCGCTCGGCTTATTGTCGACGTGCATTCCGGAATAAACCGCAGGGAAATATATCTCTCTTGCGGATAACTTCGTTGAAGTCGCAGTGTGAACTCAGACCGGTTTATATGCTTATATTTTAAATCGGAAGTTATACTGAGACCGCACGGACTTAATCAAGTAAGAAAAGTGAGATGTAGTAAAGAGAAAGGTAAAGTTGCCTTCATTTCTATTTCATTAAGTATTACAAAGCATTAATCGCCCGGTTACGAAAATAATACCGCCGATTTCCAAAAAAGTTCAAAATACAAAAAACAAGTTAAAGAGTTTCTAATCGCCCGGTTTAAGTTTCTTATCCGCAGGGGAATCTGAATCACCGCCATCACCGCCATCGACGGAGGATAGAGAGTACCCGCTGCTAGTCGCCGAGCTCCCTGAACTGCCGGAAGTTGTCGAATCTGGCCGAGCAGTCTCAGATTCTTGACCGTCGGAGTCAAACGATGCGCGTGCACTCCGGCTTCCCTGGCCGACCTCTTCCACGACGTCGCCCTCCTCCTCGCCGACTTCTTCCCCGACCTTGCCCGTGCCCTTGATAGACCTGTAGACGTCGGCCACCTGCTCTTTCAGGGTGGGGTAGATGTTGGCACAAGTAAAGTCGGTGAAGCCGGTGGCCAAGCCGCCAAGGTCCCGGAGGCGGTTAAGCGCTCCATCGATCCCTTGGACGAGTTGCGGGAAGACTTGGTCTTGGAAGATGGGGTTGGCCGGGTTGTACATTTCCTGGAAAACAAAAGTAGAGGTAAGGTCGCGCGGTTACATAATAATAACCGCACGAGTATCGGTACTGACTTACCGCCTCCCTTTCCTTTAGCTGCTTGTTTTTTTCCTGTTGTTCCCCTAACTGCCTCTTCAGGCCGCTATTCTCCTTCATCAGCTGCTTGTAGGCAAGGCCCATGAAGTGACTTGCCACGAAGCTCCTCGCCCCGACTTGCGCGGCTAGCCGCGACAGGTTGTCCGGTGGAACTCGTCGCATCGCCTTCAAGTTCCGCGTGGCGGCTTACTTCTTCTCCCCCCAGTAGGGGAGGGCGGTGGAGATCGTCACTGACTTGCCGTCCGGACTCCACCGCAAGGCCGGATCGCCGTGAAGGTCCTTCAGGCTGCTGCCCGTTCCTTGCAGCATAAACTCTCCAGAGGAGGCCGACTCCTCCTCCTCCACAAGTCGCGCCGGCTTAGCCCGCCTCGCTCTCTTCTCTCGTTGAGTGAGAGTCAAGCCGCCAGGAGTTTGCGGCTTGTTCAGCGGAACCGCCACAGCAGCTGCAAAGATAAAGGCAATGTTAGATTTCAGGCCGTGCGGCTAAGAATTCAGTTCGACCGGCTTGGAGCTTACTGTCTTCCGCTTCTATTCCTACTAGCGACGGCAATAGCGGGATGTAGTGGTTTACATCAAGCTGCTCGCCTTTGAAGAAGTTGTAGATCTCCTTCTCCACGCCGTCCAAGCCGCTGCTGCCAAAGGCGGCCTCTTCACGGATTTGGGGGTCGACTGGCAGCAACCCTAGGTTTCCCTCGAAGATGAGAACCTCCAGACCAGTTCGCGATCTTGTTCGCCAAGTTTACTATCTTCAGCCCTCTGCAGCCGAAGTAAGGTGCCCCCGGAAGATCTTTGTCCCGGAGTCTGGATAGACCGCACCGAAAAGCATTCCCGAAGAGCCTTATAGAGAAGCGACTCTTTCCGACCTCAGGTAGGAGATGAAGCTATATATGGCGGCTATCGAATTTGGGGGTAGTTGTCCCGACACAACTCCGTAATGGTCGAAGACTGCCACGACCTCCATCATGACCGGGAAGCTGAATCGCAATCAAAGTGGTCGATGGGGACCGCGCGATCTGATTTGCGTGGAAGAATTAATTCCGCTCGTCCTGTCGTGGAAGCCGGCGCGACCAGCGGACTTCCCTGATCTGCATGTGCTTCTCAACAAAATCCTCCAGCTCGGCTTTTGTAAGCCGGCATTCTTTATGATCAGTAGAATGGAAAGCGGAGGCCGCGTCAGTCCTAACCGCAGTGGCCTTATCAGACCGCAACGACTTGGACTTAGCCCGCTTCCTTTTTGATTTGTGATGAAATCTCCGGAGTCAGCTCTATTTATAGAAAATCTGTGAAGGTACAGTGCCCAACGTCAAATCGCGGTTAGTCGTCACGCCGCGCGACCTAAGCCCGCTGAAGTACAGATCAGCTAAATGACCAAGCCGCAGTTTAGTCCGTCAGTCCGCACGGCTATATACCTGCACTTAGAATAATTCTATGGCGAATCAGTGGCATCAAATATTCAAGCCGGCGCTCTGTTCGCCAGACCGCGCAGCTACTATCCTATACTTTAATATTTCAGAACAAAGCAGCAGGCATGTGATTATAAATACAAAGCGCATCAGCCGCATTCAGTTCGCAACATAATAAAATACAACTTTATAGCAATCAAATGGTTCAACATCCAGAGAAAAAATATATTACATACAACATAATATTCGATTGTCTGCGCGGCTTAGTTCTCTCAAGTCGCTCAGGATCGCTTGTCCTCTTCCGGCCTGTCTCGTCCTTATGTGCGCGACCTGTCCCCCGGTCTGCACAATCGCAACGTACACCTGGCTAACCAGAATATGAAGCGCATGTAGAGACTGATGAACCCGCGCAGTGTCGCGCTCTACTCTCGCAAACGGTATCGTTCGGATTGCCTGGACCCCCAGACCGCTTGAAACTGCGGCCTGTCTAGGCGCCGCGGCCTCCGATGGATTTGAAGTCTCACCGGAGGCCGGGCGGCTAGTAACGGCAGTTGTCCGGAGGTCGGCAGTGTAGTCCGCTGTTCTCCGCCGGTCTCCGCTGGCAGGTCTTGGATCTCGCCGCCTTCAGCATGGGGGATCTTTTCTCTGTCTCCTTCCGGCCGCGCGACCATCAACAAATACTTCTCCGCCCTTTCCTGCTCCAAGGTGACCTGCATCTCAGCAATCTTCGCCTCAGCGGTTTCCATTGCGGTCTAGAGCCTGGCGGTCTTTTCTTCCATCGCGGTCTGGAGCCCGACAGTCTCTTGCTCCATCGCTGACTTCAACCTCATGGTCTCCTGCTCAAGCGCAGTTTGCAACCTTGTGGTCTCTTGCTCCAGGGTGGTTTGCAACTCTTGGATCCTTTTTTCCGCGGCCTCCTGGGCAACCCGCTGCTCTTCGTCTTTAATACGCAGGGTTTCGGTGGCCGCGTCCAAAGCCACCTGCAGCGTGCCGACGTCCTTCTGGAAGTCGGCCATCTCCTTCTCGCGAACACTTGGAGGCGGAGGCGGTGGCAGCATAGACAAAAATGACGTCAAGTCGGCCGGTTTCATCGCGGTCTCTGGTACACCTGCAGCAGAGAAACCACAGTCAGGTTCAGCCGGATTGTTGCGACATTCTAGTAAGGAAATCGGTAGGATAAGACCGCCGGTTTGATGTTTATCTTCTCCAGAGGCCGCGGTATGAATTTTAATCACTGGCCGCCTGAGCCGTTCAAGATCTATCCTCTTTAGCTTTTCTTTCCATAGCCGCTCGGCTTTCTTAGCTCGGCTTTTCAGTTGAGCCGTGGTCAGGAAAAAGCTGGCCGGCGGATTTAATATTATATTCGCCCCCTTCTTCCTTGACCGCGACTTGTAGAATTTAATAATTCGCCTAACGTCCCGGTGTTTACCTTGCAGCAATGGAAGTGTGGTCGCAACTGGCTTCTCGGCGATCAGTTTCTTCATCTCCTCCATCTTCTCGCGAAGCTTCAGTTTCTCGGCTCCTTCAGAAGCCGCGGAAGCCGGTTCGCCAGGCTTCTCCCCAATAACCTGGATATCGGGGCGGTCAACCTCCTCAGAGGCCGCTGGTGTCGACAATAGCGCGTCTTGCTGCTTGAGGGTCTCCATGCCCTTCAGGAGCTCACTGAGCGACTCGCTAACCGCGGGTGTACTCTCCAGTTCGCTCGACTTGTAATCCGGTGTGGGCGGGTTCTCGGGTACCTCCTTCTCGTGCGGCCTGTGTTGCAGACTGTCCGCGCCGGTCTTTTCGGAAATATTCCGGTTTCTGGAGTGCAACTTCCTCATCTTCCTCTTCATCCTTTCTTCAAGGGTTTCGCTCCTTTCTTTCCGCCATTTCAAGGAGCCGAACACCTTTTCAGTCCGCTTGCGCTGTTCAGCCAAAGTCCGTTAGGTCTCCTGCGCCTTCTCCGGCTCGTTGTCATCCACAACGATTACGTCGACCTTGTCCTGCAATTCGGACGGTGTCCCGGATTCAACACTTTTCTCCTCCGTCCCACCGATTTTTAGGAGTGGTTCTCCTGATGGAGAGAAAGTCAGGTCGAAGGATTTGGCAATTCCGGTTTGTGGTGTCTTCGAAACCGCTTTGGGATCAACTGCGGCCTGCGATGATCCGCCGACGGTCTCTGTCGGCCTCTTTTCAGGTCCAGAAGCCGCTGAAGTCTCCGGCTTCCCAATCTTCTTGGCAGGCTGATGGGCAGAATCATCCGAGTTCTCGCTCCGGCTTTGCTTCGTTTCTGGCGGTTTCTTGTTGTGGGCTAACATTGATGACATAACATCCATCTTGAGAAAAATCGTGTCGGCTTGCAAAATACTGACCGCAAGTGGCGAGTAGCGACCCATGGCTTGGCAGGAATCTTGAAGAATGAGAAGGGCCAGGGGATTTTATAGAAGACGATGAGGCAGTCGTGGTCTCCGGCTTAGTTCTACATTTTCGAAGTTTTTTGGAAACTTAAAAATGTGCGGGGATTATGATAAGCCCGGAATCCGCGACCTGTCCGCGCAGCTTTCCAGACCGGGCGGCCTGCCTATTCAAGCCGCCAAGCCTCCCAAGCCGGGCGGTCTCCATGTCCGGCCGCTGCCAATGCCTACCCTGCTCAGCGATAAGGCTCCAGGACCCAGCCGTCAGCTTGCCAGGAGGAATCCTCCAGGCCGCGCGGCTTCCCTCCTTTCTTGTTTCTTTCTCTTTTGCTTCCGCTCACCTCTGCCCGGTTCTCCTGTACCCCGGGCAGCCGGTAACTTTAGCCCTGCCCGCTTGGGCAGGCCCCCGAGCCTATAAATAGGGGGAGGGTGCACTCACCAAGACACGCTGACTTGTATCTAGGAGCTCGCCTGTTAAGAGCTGCGGTCTCAAGTCTAGTGTTTTGCGGCTTGTAGTCCGGCGGGCTTCCTCTTTTTCTTCCTCCGTATAATTGTTTCTCATTTTAAGTAAAGGAAAGCCCGCCGCAAGAGTGGCATTTAAGCCGCGGCGGGCGAACTCTGCTGTTGCCGCTGCCAGCGGCCACCTTTTCCGGTCCTTTAGCCGCTACCGCTAGTAACCGATTGGTCGACAGTCTCCTCCTTTCCTTCCCTACCCCCAGTGTTCGAACCGTTACCTGGTGGTGCCCGACTTCCTGTCCGTTTTCGTGCATCAACATGTAGTACGGCATATGCATGTTGTGTGAAGCCCATCTGGACAGTTAGTCTGGATTGGTGATGTTGATGTTGTGAAGCGGAGAAGACTCCGTGATAAATAGGTTGTATGGATGACTATGAATTGTGCATATTTAGGAAGCACTGTATGAGCCCTTAGATTGGGGTGTTGACTTGAAATGAATTGGAAAGCGGCTCTGCGAGAGCTGTGTACGGAGCAGAAAAGGTAAAGCCAACTCACGTCAAGATCTGTGCTATTGACGAATTAAGCAATGGGAAAGCCTGACCTGGATCTGTGTTGTGGGAGATTGATTGGTGGCAAGGCCTAGGGGGCCGCGGGCCAAGCCCGGCTTGCTGCACCACAATGGTGGGTCAATCTGAAGTGGAAATGCTCAAGTTTGCGTGAGGTTAGTACCTCTGAGTGGTATGGGCGGGATGTTCCTAGCATGGGTGTTGTGGTGACTAGGGTCGGCCAGCCAACATGTTAAAAGCCTCTGATCGGTGGTGATGCCAAGGAGTCCGGTACACCAAAATGTGCCCTGAGTGTACGGAGCGTCTGGTAGAGGCTGGAATTTGTGATGATGTGGTGCGTGAGAGCACCTATTGTGATATAGCCATATATATATGTTATGATTGCGGTGCATACATGGAAGGAACCACTGCCCCGGGTAAGGGGTAGGGTCGTTATAATTTGTCAGTTAATGCTGACCATTGCTTTGTTTACCACTCTTAGGGTGGATGTTCAACTGCAGGTGCTGACGGAATGAATTGGGTGAGCGGGTTGAAGCCCTCATACTTAAAGGCCCTTGAAGGCCGTGCAAAGAATTCTTGGATTTCATGTGTGGCCGGCTTTCGTGCCAATGTATGAAGCGACGTATTTATAAAGAGAAACTTGTAAGGCCTTAAGGCCATGAGCGTTTGTGTGTTGTAGACATTCCTGGTGACATATATAAATGTATGGTTTATATATATTTACTGGACATTCACTGTGATGAGTTCTTACAACTTAAAATGCTTTCGCTAGAATTCTCTGAGATAGGATGCGAGTATAACGTGATTTTAGTATTCATATGTAATTCTGCCAATTGTTTGTGAAATTTGGTGTGGGGCCCCGGCCGGACCCACCGTTGTATTCCATATGACGAATGGAGGCGTTACAAAGTGGTATCAGAGCCAGATTTGAGATTTTTGGGAGGGAAAACATAATTAAACTCAAGAATGTCCACTAGGAATGTAATACAAGCACGTGAGAAGCGTAAGCATGTAGTCAATGTATGTTTGTCATTATGGAATGGATGTAACTGGTGTTTTGTACATTGATAGGTGACGAGAAGTGGTGCTAGGCAGTCTGAGACCCAGCGGTCTGATGAGAGTGCGGCACCAGCCGAGGCGCCTATACCTCCCTCGGCGGAGACCATACGTATGGTTACTGTGACGGTGTTCGCAGTGTTACATGCACAACCTATTGGGTAGGGAAGGACTGCAGGGGTGCCAGTACGGCTTGGTGCAAGGCAAGAGCGTGTTGAAGCTGTGGTGGATGAGCAAGCAGCTGACAAGCAGAAAGTTACCTTAGCCACTTTTCTGTTGGAAGGAGATGCAAGGATTTGCTGGGATGAAGTGGAATTGCACCACTTGGCAGGTCGAGGATTGGAAGAGATATCGATAAAAGAATTCTCACGATTATTTCTGGCTAAGTATTTGCCAATGTCGCAGCGAATTGCTATGGAAAATGAGTTGCAACGTCTGGTGCATGGTGAGAGTAGTGTTGATACTTACCTGCATGAGTTTACTAGACTAGGGCGTTATGCAGGGTCTAGTTTCGCTGAGGAGGCGCGGAAGACGAATAGATTCTATGTGGGACTGCGTGATGAGTTGAGGTTGACACTGCCAAGTTCGGTGAACCAAGGCTTCCAAGCATTAGTAGATACAACCCGTGTGATGGAGAAAGATTTGAAACGGGTGTAGGACAAGAAGAACTTGGCGGCGGACAAGCCGGAATTCAAAGTCCCACAGTCGGAACAATCAGAGTTTAGGAGACGAGACAAGAAGATGTTCAGGCCTGCTGAACCAACTCCTTCGACTGTTTCTTCGTGACCAACCTATGGACAAGAACGTGTTGAAACACGTTCAAGTTTTAAATACGGAAAGTAGGGACAAATAGCCCGTGATTGTTGGAGTGGCCCTCCAAGGAGTGAGAAAGGGACAAGTGCATCTTATGAATAAAAGGGTAAAGTAGTGACCGAGTCATCTGCATCCCGGACACAACCTCGAGTGTACAATCTCGAATTGCAGGAGCCACAAATCTCAACTGGTGAAGTTCAACAGCCTCGAGTGTTTAGTTTAGAAGTACAAGAAGCCATAAAACGACTTATGAGAGATGCGGATGAGCGGATGTAAACTAAAGAGTGAACTGTGTTACTTTTGTGATGTAAATACATGCTGTCTGTGGGGATGAAAGATGAGATGTTTGGTTACACCTTGTTTTATCCAGGTGATCATTTGATCAAGGTGTAATAAAGGAATGGTTTTGTTGATGTATGTATATCTGGGGTAAAAGAGTTGAGTATGGTGTGTATGTATGACATGTTAATGACTTGTTTTGTGCGATGCCATGGGGCCAGACAAGCTGCAGCCTATGAGCTCTAACCCGAATCGTGTTACCAAGGAGCGGCGTGGTTATGTTGATGTCCACAGCCGAGCTAAATTTTGGGACGAAATTTCTTGTAAGGAGGGGAGGGTTGTAACACCCCAAATCCCAAGATTGGGTACAAGTTAGGCTACACGGCCTGGGAAACGGGCGTGTCCGAAGCCATGTCCTGCTCTGTATGGTTGAGCAGCCTCTCGAGTGCTCGACGAAAGGCACTCGAGAATTTCTCAAGCGGGAACATGCCCTGCGACACGGGCGTGTCAGAGGGCGTGTCCTCCCCTGGTCGACGAATTGCGCTCCACGTTCGTCGAGAGGCAAGTCAAGTTGAGTACACAACCAGTGACATGGGCTTGTCACCTGTGACACGAGCGTGTCACCTGTGACACGGGAGTATCACAGGGCCATGTCCTTCTCTGGATCAGCCAGGGATGTGTGCTGGTGAAGGATTGGAAGAGATATCGATCGAAGAATTCTCACGATTATTTCTGGCCAAGTATTTGCCAATGTCGCAGCGAATTGCTATGGAAAATGAGTTCCAACGTCTGGTGCAGGGTGAGAGCAGTGTTGATACTTATCTGCATGAGTTTACTAGACTGGGGCGTTATGCGGGGTCTACTTTTGCTGAGGAGGTGCAGAAGATGAATAGATTCTATAAGGGACTGCGTGATGAGTTGAGGTTGGCACTCTCGAGTTCGGTGAACCAAGTCTTCCAAGCATTTGTGGATACAGCCCTTGCGCTGGAGAAAGATTTGAAATGGGTGCAGGACAAGAAGAACATGGCGGCGGACAAGCCGGAATTCAAAGTCCCACAGTCGGAATAATCAAAGTTTAGGAGACGAGACAAGAAGAGGTTCAGGCCTGCTGAACCAACTCGGTCGCGTAAAAAGGGATTTTTGGTGCCTGTATAGGTACACGGCCTAGGACACGGGCGTGTCCAAGGCCGTGTCTGGCTGGTGATTTTTTTGGCGTTTTCATCCCGAGAAGGACACGGCCAGGAACACAGCTAAATGACACGGGCGTGTCATTTGACACGGGCGTGTGCCTACCCGTGTCAGTACCCGTATTCAGTTGGGTCGTGTCTGTTGGCATGGCGGTTATGGGTAACATGCCCCCGGACACGGGCGTGTCGAGAGACCCGACACGGGCATGTCAGGTGGGACACGGGTGTGTCTGAACCCGTGTGAGTCTCTGTGTTCGATGATCGTGCCTGGATCGAGGCACGCGGCCTGGGACACGATCGTGTGACAAGCCGTTTTCGGCCCAGGTCTGGGAAATTTTGTGCAGATCTGAGCCGTTTGTTTTCTTTAAATAAGATCCAACGACCCAGATGGTTTCCTGCTCTGTTAAGGCCGGGAATAGGGGAGTTAATCCTTCATTTCTCTCCAAGACTTTCTCTTTCCAAGGTGTTAGAGAGAGGAGGAAGAAGAAGGAGGATTCCGGCCGCCGGCGGAGCATCGGAGCACAATTTTGAGATCTGAGAGCGGATCCGTGGAGGAAAGGTCGGTGCGAAGACTTCCATTTGTGTAGTTTTTCCATGGCGCCAAAGCGGACTACAAGTGTAACGATTCTTTACTTGAGCATGTGAAGCTCTTTCTTTCTGCATAGGGAATCCCGCTCCCGCGAGTGTACGGTGAGTGCGTTGTGTTCCTTGGGGTTGATGTGAATAGTCCCCCTTGCATTGCATATGGAGTCCGGAATAGAAGTACGGCCATAGGCATTGTGTGTGAAGCCTACCCGGACGTGTATTGTCTGGATTGGTGATGTTGCATTTGATATGTTTTGCCGGAGAAGACTCCGTGCTTTTGGTTTTTCGGGTTTCTACGCGGTAGATTGCAGCAGGGATCCTTGGAGGTTAGCTCCAAGGCGCACCCAGAAAACTGATCGGAATCGTTGTTCTGCTAACTTAGCGGTCTGGGAACCGGCCTTGAACATAACTGGGTTATGTGATTGTTTGGAAAATTTTGGGATCTGAGAGAAGCTTGGCTCGTGCGTACGTCTTAATGTGAACTACGCGGTTGAGCAACGAGCAAGTGGAATTGGACCTGGGCTATGTGGTTCGGTGCGAGAGACCCGAAAAGGGGACTGGCCGTTGGCATAGTCGGGAGCCTTAGACTAGTCAGGGTCAGAAAGGCTAAAATGCTCATGTTGTTGCCATCATGGTGATGGTGGTGAAGATGCTGAAGTGTCAGGATTCACCGTTAATGTGCCCTGAGTGCACGGGGTGTTTGGCCGTGCGAGCCTAAACCTGTGGCAAAGTATGTTTTTAAATAATTGTTTAGCTGGGCTACTGATATACAGGGAAAGAGCACCGCCCTCCCGAGTAAGGGGCGAGGTCCTTATAATTTGGTTGGCTTTGGCTGACCGTTGCTTTGTTTGCCACCGTGCGGTGGAATGTTGCTTGCAGTTGCTGCGTAGCCGAGTGCTAGATAGCGGGCTGGAGCCCATGTTGATGTGCTGCTCATCGAAGGCCGTAAAGAGTAGTTGTTTTTATTTTGTCATTTGTGGCCGGCCTGCAAGCCGATGTATGTAAGACACTATTTTGTTAAGTGAACATTCGTAAGGCCATAAGGTCATGTACCCTTTCAGTGTATTTGGTTTTCATTCCAGTGGTATGGTTGTGGACATTCATGATTAATGGATTTAAGTTTTGGGTTCTTTCTACTTTTAAAAGCTTCCGCTAGAATGCTCTGTGTAGGACGAGTAGTCTTAATTGGGATGTTTGGATATTATTATGCAACCCTTCCGACTGTCTGTGGTATATGGCATCGGGTTCCAGCTGGACCTTCTGTTATATGCCATATGACGGATGGGGGTGTTACAATTTGGTATCAGACGTCTGGTTATGTTCAGGCTTAAATGAATTCATGGGCGAATTCTTTTAAGGGGTGGTGAGCACATGTGTGCTTCATCGTTATAACATCAAAAGAACCCATGAATGTCCACTTTGGAATGAAAAATACACTTGTTTTGTGGAATTTGAGTGTTCCAATGATTGCTTTTAGCAATTTATTTGTCATCTAATCATTTGTATTTGCTACTATAGGCAGCCAGGAGCGGTGCTGGTCAGTCAGAGCGTCCGCAATCAGCGGAAAGTAGTGCACCTGGTGTAGGGATGTTTGTGAGATGGACGTGCCTACGCTAACGGCGGATTACCCATCACAGAACATAGAAAAAAATAAGAGAGTGCTCCGACCAAAAGCGAACGAAAAGGGGTCGGTTGGCTCTCAAAAATACGGGACTCGATACAACGTCCTTAGGACCTACTCTCCAACAAGCACACAACTCGCGCCCAGCCGGACTCGATACCACGACCTTAGGACCTACCTCTCCAACAAGCACACGTCTCACCGCACCTACACAAGCATCTATTCTTTTCACAATAAGCCGTCAATCGCAGCAAAAATATATGTAGGAGCGGCGGTAAACGATAAGGAGGGATCAAGAACAAGTTGAGATTAACTCCCTTGTTAGCACCAAAGCGTGCCCCATCTTGGAGAACAAGTCAAGGCTAGGCCTAGTTTGTACTCCAGCGGATCTTCCAATCCGAAAAACAAGAGGGTCAATAACAACGTTCGATTCAGATTTGCAAGCGAAAACACTTTAAAATCGCGGAAAAAACGGTCGAATAACCTCCACAAAAACCTCACAGCAAGAAGCACAAAGATAGGGAAGAGATTACCCAACCAAGAAGAAGATCACACAATATTTGTGGGAGAATCACTCTCTCCACGGTTCCACCGGTTTCACACCGAAGGGGGCTGCTTCCTTCGTCCACGGAGTCGCACTGAGAGAAGCCACGCCGGAGTCGCACCGAACGAGGATGGAGGAGGCAAGGCTAGGCTTCACACCAAAGGGGAGGGGGGCGGCTATTGGAATCTCTCCATGGCCGAAATTTCTCTTAGGGGAGTTTAGGTTTTCTTCATCCAATGCATAACTCATCATAATATCCTCCTTTAAATAGGAGTTACAAAAGAGATCCAACCATCCAAGATGGAGATGAAATCTCATCCATCCGGGTGGTTACATACACACCAAGGGTTTAATAGCACACCAACATAAAAATAAAAATAATACAAGCCAAATGTTTTAAGCAATTAAAATAAAACTAAGTAAAAGTATTAAGCAAGCTTTGCGCGCCGCGGACAGAGGTTGTATCGCCGCTTTCCGTTAGCGTCTGTGGAGTTGTCATGACGCCGCAAATCTTTAACTTGTTGCGCCGCAGCAACCGGGTCATCATCAGGAAGTGTTGGAGGGGCCGCAGCAACCGGGTCATCATCAGGAAGTGTTGGAGGGGCCGCGCCATCAATCCTCCCCCACTCAAAATCTCGCATCTCCGATGCGTGGGCTGATAGAAAGCGGCGGAGAAGCTCGACATCCAAACGTTGAAGCTCTGTCGCGAGTACCCATGAGTCGTCCGACGGTGGGCGGTCACGCCAACGGATGAGGAAGCGGTAGGTAGCACCGTCAGGAGTAGTAAGTGGCTCAGCAGCGAGTATCATATCTGGATGGAGAAACGTCTTGGGAAACCTGGGAAACATGTCAGCAGTAGGAATAAAAGAAGGCAACGTACCATCCGATGTTATACCTGCGGGGACCGGAGGAGAGAGATCATCCAAACTACCACTCCCCAACCCATTAGAAATTTCAGTGGAGGGAGAAGACGACAAAGAAACCAACTCTTGTGGAGGCGCAACAAACAACGTCAAATCCGAGACATTAAAAATAGGGGAGATACCCCATTCAGCAGGCAAATCCAATACGAAAGCGTTGTCACCTAGCTTCTTGATAATCCGAAAAGGACCGGTGCGTTTTGGAGCTAACTTTTTAACGGTGCCAGTTGGCATTCGTTCGGGAACTAACCGTACTAAAACCAGATCGCCGACCTTAAAGTGTGACACCTTCCTATGTAAATTAGCGTGCGCTTGATAAGACTCATATTGAGCAGTCAAGGTAGCTCGTATACGTGCATGTAAGTCGTGAATATGTTGGGCGAAGGATTGTGCAAACTGACTTGTTTTGTATGTGGGAGGTAAGGGGACCAAGTCAAGTGGCACAGGGGCCTTATACCCGTGGACAATTTCATTCGGAGACATACCCGTGGACCGATTTTTAGAATTATTGTAAGCCAGTTGTGCATGTGGAAGCAGTAAATCCCAAGTGCCTTTATGGTCGCTCACGAGACATCGAAGAAGATTTCCTAGGCTCCGATTGACTACTTCCGTCTGGCCATCAGTTTGTGGGTGATAAGCGGCGGAGAATAATAATTTTGTGCCCATAAGAACCCACAAGGTTTTCCAAAAGTAGCTAGTGAACTTGACGTCCCTATCTGAGACAATAGTCTTCGGAACGCCACGATGACTAACGACGTCTTTAAAATACAGTTTCGCAATGTGAGAGGCGTCGTTGGTCTTACTACAGGGGAGGAAGTACGCCATCTTGGAGAACCTATCCACAACAACGAGTATAGAATCATGACGTCGCAGGGTGGGGGGAAGGCCTAATACAAAGTCCATGCTCACGTCTTCCACGGGACGGACGGAATAGGTAGCGGAGTGTATAAACCTACATTGGACTTAGTACCTTTAGAAACTTGGCACGTACGGCAACTGCTCACAACTTTCCCAACCATCGCCTTTAGTTTAGGCCAAAAGAATTTCTCCTCTACGAGCGTTATCGTTTTGTCTCTGCCAAAGTGGCCACTCAAGCCACCACTATGTAACTCCCAAATGATGTGGAGTCGCAAAGAGGAGTGGGGGATACACAATTTTCCGTGTTTGAATAAGTATCCGTCTCTAAGTGAATAGGTCGTGATGGTCGTGGGAGAGCTATCCTGGGCAGATAAGTATGGCTCCTGAAAATCAGGGCATGTGGCGTATTCATCCTTTATGCGCTCGAAACCTACCACGTGGACTTGCATGGAGGAAAGTAAGAGGGTGAGGCGACTGAGTGCATCAGCGACTCGATTGTCGGTCCCCTTAAGGTGCTTGAGAGTAAATGTGTATTCTTGCAAGAAGGATACCCATTTAGCGTGGCGCGGGCTGATTTTGTGCTGACCATTGATGAATCGCAACGCTTCATGATCAGAGAGGATCACGAACTCCTTATGAAGGAGGTAGTGCCTCCAATGATGCAAACATCTAATGACCGCATAAAACTCCGTATCGTAATTGGAATAATTTAATTTAGCACCCGCTAACTTCTCACTAAAATAACTAACCGGGTGGCCCTCTTGACTCAAGACACCTCCAATCCCTACGCCAGATGCATCACAAGTAAGCTCGAAGACCTTGGTGAAGTCTGGGAGACGTAACACCGGTGCTTCGGTCATAAGCTCCTTAATACGATGGAATGCAAACGTGGCGGATTTGGACCATGTGAATTCTCCTTTCTTCATGCAGTCCGTAATGGGTGCCATAATGCTACTAAAATCACGTATGAAACGACGATAAAAGGTAGCTAACCCGTGGAAACTACGCACCTCACGAAGGCTAGTGGGCTCGGGCCAGTCTCTAATCACCTGAACCTTTCCTGGGTCAACACGAATTCCTTCAGAGCCAACTATATAACCTAAGAATTCAACCTCCGAAACATAAAACGTGCATTTCTTTAGATTTAGATATAAGGTTTCAGTCCTTAAGGTGGAGAGGACTACTTTGATGTGAGAGAGGTGTTCGGCGGGGGAGGTACTAAACACTAGGATGTCATCAAAATACACTACAACAAACTTCCCCATATATGGCCTAAAGATGTGCGTCATCATCCGGGAGAAGGTGCTGGGGGCATTGGATAGCCCAAAGGGCATCACAAGCCATTCATACAACCCGTCCTTAGACTTGAACGCCGTCTTCCACTCATCCCCCTCTCGGATCCTGATTTGGTGGTAACCACTCCGTAAGTCCAGTTTAGAGAAGATAGTGGCACCCGATAGGACATCCAAGAGATCATCTAGTCGCGGAATTGGAAACCTATATTTTATAGTAATTTTGTTGAGAGCTCGGCTATCAACACACATGCGCCAGGTGCCATCCTTCTTAGGGGCAAGAAGAGCGGGGACAGCACATGGGCTCATACTCGTCCTAATAAATCCCTTATTTAACAACTCCTCTATCTGGGTTTGTAACTCTATGTGGGCAGTTGGATTAAGCCTATAGTGTGGTTGGTTGGGTAAGGACGATCCGGGGATAAGGTCTATTGCGTGTTGTATATCTCTAAGCGGTGGTAACGACGAAGGCAACTCCTCCGGGTATACATCCCTAAACTCATCCAACAATACCCGTAGCTCTCGGGGTAAATCTTCCAACACGCCACCATCAGTTTTTCACTCAGAAGTACAAGAGCGTACATTATTCCCCCAATGAAGGGATCCTTCACAAATTCCTTCCTACCAACTAAACTCAAGGCTTTCCTCTCAACTGGGATGGTGGTATCCTTAGCCAACACTACCGGCTCTTTTGGCACAGTCGGTCTCAAGGTGACGATCTTGCCATTGAATTTAAACTCATAAGTGTTGGCACGACCATAGTGCGTCACATCACGGTCGTATAGCCAAGGGCGGCCTAATAACACATGACAAACGTCCATTGGTAGGACGTCGCACCAAACCTCATCCGTGTAGGATTTGAAAGACAGGGGGACTAGGCATCGTTGGGTAACCTTAATAGTAACCTTACTAATCCAAGCGACCTGGTAGGGGGTCGGGTGCGGCTCGATGGTCAAGGACATACGCTTAACGGCATTCTCAGAAACGGCGTTTACGCAACTACCACCATCAATAACTAATTTGCAAAGTTTTTCTCCACTCTTAAAGATCAGGGAAAAGATGCTCGTCCTCTTCCAGTCGTCTACAGGACGAGGAGTGGTCAAAATGCAACGCATCACCATAAGGCGGTGATTGTCCTCCAAGTCACTAGGGACTCCGTCAGGGTCGCTCTCCTCTTCGGCCTCATGGACATAGTCGTCAGGGTCGGTAGTGGACTCTAGTAAGGCTATGGCCTTCGTCTTGGTGGGGCATTCATAGGCATAGTGGCCTTGAACACCGCATGAGTAACAAGTGGTGTTAGCCTTGCTAACCTTTCCAACGGGGATACGCTCACTAGCGGGGTTCTTGGTATTTCTCGCGGTAATCACAACGGATTTCGACTCGGAGGATCTAAATCTTCCTTTATCAGGAAAAGTGGAAGAAGAGGCCCCAGCGGTGGACTTATTCTTCGCATTAGAATAACGGGAGTGAGCTTTAGATGCTAGGTTCTTTTCAATGTCCAAGGCGGCATTGAAAGTCGTATTCAAGTCCGTGTGACCATAACGCAAGAGTTTCCGCTGAATGTCGGGGTGAAGTCCCTTTCGAAATCTAGATAAAGTTACTTCGGGGATCTCTCGAAGGTCACATCGTACCATACGGTCCTTAAGTTCTCCCATATATTCAGCAACAGACATTGAGCCTTGCCGAAGGTGGCAAGCTCATCGAACATTTGCGTCCGATGGTACGCGGGAACGTACTGATCGGTTAGCAGGTTCTTCATAACAGCCCATCCAATGAGTGGGACCCCGTGCCCAGCTCCTAACCTACGTTCTTCATTCAGCCAATAGGTTTTGGCACGTCCCATTAATTTCATCCTGGCAACTTGAACCTTTTGGGGGTCCGTGAGGTTGTGCCATTCGAAATAGCACTCCATGTCTATAGCCCAATGGAGGAAGATCTGGGGATCTCCCATGCCATCATAGGTGGGGCATTTATCTTGATAGCCCTCGTGATATCAAAGCCTCGCTCGGGGCGGGGTTCTCGAGGGGGCATACGGGGAGAGTTTCCCTCAGAATCCGAATCAAAGTTCGGTTGGTGCCGGTTGGGCTGCCCAGCATTAACGGGAGGTGGGGGTGGCCTTGCTCTATTTTGTAGGATCTGGGCTAAGGCGTTCCTAAGCTCTGTCATTTCGGCACGAAGACCTGCTATAGCCTCGGTGTTGGAATCACCATGCTCGTTCGCAGCCATCCTAGACGTAGACGGGGTTGCGTACCCCGTTCCTAGCCTAGTGCGCATTCAGGTTTGGGAGGCCCCGGGCAAGATGAATTTTCCTAGGACTGAAGCTATATTGAAAATAAGATATTTTTATATACTCCCGATGAGAATAACACGTAGATCGTTAAAAAAAATTTTCTTTGAAATTTTGCTGAAAAATAAAGATTTCAGCCCGCTATTTGCAGACCACAGAATTTTTTTTTTTTTGAGTTCTAACGATCGGATCTCTAACAAGGAACGCAGAGAGGATGTTTGCAACGTGAAAGTTGAAACGACCGCCTCTGATACCAAATTGGTGTAGGGATGTTTGTGAGATGGACGTGCCTACGCTAACGGCGGATTACCCATCACAGAACATAGAAAAAAATAAGAGTGTGCTCCGACCAAAAGCGAACGAAAAGGGGTCGGTTGGCTCTCAAAAATACGGGACTCGATACAACGTCCTTAGGACCTACTCTCCAACAAGCACACAACTCGCGCCCAGCCGGACTCGATACCACGACCTTAGGACCTACCTCTCCAACAAGCACACGTCTCACCGCACCTACACAAGCATCTATTCTTTTCACAATAAGCCGTCAATCGCAGCAAAAATATATGTAGGAGTGGCGGTAAACGATAAGGAGGGATCAAGAACAAGTTGAGATTAACTCCCTTGTTAGCACCAAAGCGTGCCCCATCTTGGAGAACAAGTCAAGGCTAGGCCTAGTTTGTACTCCAGCGGATCTTCCAATCCGAAAAACAAGAGGGTCAATAACAACGTTCGATTCAGATTTGCAAGCGAAAACACTTTAAAATCGCGGAAAAAACGGTCGAATAACCTCCACAAAAACCTCACAGCAAGAAGCACAAAGATAGGGAAGAGATTACCCAACCAAGAAGAAGATCACACAATATTTGTGGGAGAATCACTCTCTCCACGGTTCCACCGGTTTCACACCGAAGGGGGCTGCTTCCTTCTTCCACGGAGTCGCACCGAGAGAAGCCACGCCGGAGTCGCACCGAACGGGGATGGAGGAGGCAAGGCTAGGCTTCACACCAAAGGGGAGGGGGGGCGGCTATTGGAATCTCTCCATGGCCGAAATTTCTCTTAGGGGAGTTTAGGTTTTCTTCATCCAATGCATAACTCATCATAATATCCTCCTTTAAATAGGAGTTACAAAAGAGATCCAACCATCCAAGATGGAGATGAAATCTCATCCATCCGGGCGGTTACATACACACCAAGGGTTTAATAGCACACCAACATAAAAATAAAAATAATACAAGCCAAATGTTTTAAGCAATTAAAATAAAACTAAGTAAAAGTATTAAGCAAGCTTTGCGCGCCGCGGACGGAGGTTGTATCGCCGCTTTCCGTTAGCGTCCGTGGCGTTGTCATGACGCCGTAAATCTTTAACTTGTTGCGCCGCAGCAACCGGGTCATCATCAGGAAGTGTTGGAGGGGCCGCAGCAACCGGGTCATCATCAGGAAGTGTTGGAGGGGCCGCGCCATCAGCACCAAGGGACGTGCCTACAACACCTCCTTCAGCGGAAACCATCAGGATGGTGGCTGAAGCCGTATTTGCAATGATAAATACCTAACCTGCGGGGCAAATGCATCGTGCACCTCCTACAAATGAGCAAGAATCGGTTAGGGCGGCAGAGCCGAGAGTGGTGGAGCGCGTAGCAGTTGATCTGGTAGAGCCGAGGAGAGCTACGGAGAAGCAGCTTAAGCATGTAATGGGCTTTCATCCCCCAGTATTTGACGGGACAGGAACGCCAGCTCAAGCTGAGGACTGTCTCTCTATGATAAAGAGGGTTTTGACAGCCACATTAACTGAGGAGTGGCAGAAGACCACCATAGCGACCTTTCTTTTGGTGGGTGAAGCGAGGCTGTGGTGGGATGAGTTGGAGTTTCATCTTCTAGTGGGAAGGCAACTTGCTGATGTGCCGATGGAGGATTTCTCCAGACTATTCTTGGCCAGATACCTACCCTCTGCTCAGAAGTTGGAGATGGAGAATCAATATCTTGGGTTGACTCAAGGATCCAGAAGCGTGGACGAGTACCTCGACGAGTTTACACGGTTGGGTCGGTATGCTGGGGCTATGTTTACGGAAGAGGAGAGGAAGACCAACCGATTTTATGAGGGTCTTCATGGTGACCTACAGTTACTCCTTGCTGGGCCTAAGGCGCAGAGCTTCCTAGCCTTGGTCAACTCGGCTCGATCCTTGAAAAAGGTTGCTAAGAGGGTGCAAGAGAAGAAGGACTCAGGAGAAAATAAGGTAGAGTTCAAAGTGCCTAGTTCAAAGTCAGGATTCCGCAGATGGAACAAGAAGCGGAGGACTTCGAAATCAGCCCCTTCGGCTAGTGCGTCGGGGGCAACCACAAGTCGAGTCCCAGGAGCTTGCTAGAACTGTGGGAAGACGGGGCATTTTGCTCGTGAGTGTTGGAGCGGACGTTCAAAGTCCGAGAAAAAGTCTGGAGAGACTTATGAGGAGAAAGGGAAGGCGGTGGAGTCAACCGCGTCCCATCATGCTCCAGCCCAGCCTAGAGTCTACAACCTTAGTCTACAAGAGGCCATAAAACAAACTGACGTGGTGATAGGTATGAGTTAATTTATAGCAGATTAACTTTATGTTGGTGTTACCTCTTTTGTTTGTTAGCTTTCTATTATTGATGATAGGATTTGTGTTGAACTTTGAGTTTTCGGCGAGAGCGCTATTTGATACGGGAGCATCGCATTCCTTCTTGTCAGAAAAATTCATATCGCGCATCGGAGTTCCATCCTCGATGGCAAAGGACAAGTTGGATGTGTTGTTGCCCAATGGGTGCTCAATGTGCGTGGATAGGATCTGCGTGGTGAAGATTCAGATTGGAGACCAGGAGTGTGATTTGCGAGCGTTGATTCTACCGTTAGTATAGTTCGACGTAATCTTCGGTATGGATTGGCTCTCGGAGCAGGGTGCATGCATTGATTGCAACCGTAAGGAAGTTAGGATGGGTCTGAACACTAATCGGAAAACTACTTTTGCGGGCATGAAGGGGTCGGGTAAGATTTTGATGTCGGATCTTCAGGTGTTTAAGGCAGTTCGGTCTGGGGCAGAGCAGTTTGTCACATTAGTGCAGACTTCGACGCCTAAGACAAGTCTTGGCAGTATCACAGTTGTGTCTGAGTATCTTGATGTGTTCCCAGATGATCTCCCAGGAGCCCCTCCTCAGCGGGAGATTGATTTTACCATTGAGATGGTACCGGGTGCAAAACCGGTGTCACGCTCTCCATATCGGATAACGCCAAGAGAGATGGCAGAGTTGAAGGTGCAACTGCAAGAGTTGCTAGAGCAAGGTTATGTGCGTCCAAGTTTGTTGCCTTGGAGCGCACCAGTTCTCTTTGTTAAGAAGAAAGATGGGAGCTTGCGGCTTTGTATAGACTACCGGGAATTGAAAAAGCTTACGGAAAAGAATAAGTATCCGAATCCGAGTATTGACGATCTATTTGATCAGTTGGTTGGGTCAACGGTGTATTCGAAGTTAGATCTGAAGTTCGGGTACTACCAGTTGAGGATAAGGGAGAGCGACATTCCAAAGACAGCATTCAGTACGCGGTTTGGGCATTACGAGTTCACGGTCATGCCATTTGGGTTGACAAATGCGCCATCCGTGTTTATGGATCTGATAAACAGGATGTTCATAGAGTACCTGGATCGTTTCGTGATAGTATTTATCGATGATATCCTGGTGTACTCTCAGTGCGAGGAGGATCACTACAATCATCTACACATGGTGTTGGAGACGTTGAGAAGGAATCAATTGTATGCTAAGTTCTCCAAGTGTGAATTCTGGTTATCCTCAATAGCGTTCCTTGGTCATGTTGTCAGTGGAGAAGGGATAGCTGTGGATCCGACGAAGATAGTGGCGATACGTGAGTGGCCTGCTTTGACTACAGTGGCAGAGGTCCGGAGTTTTCTGGGGCTTGCTGGCTACAACAGGCACTTCGTAGAGAACTTTTCGCGGATAGCACTTCCACTCACGATGTTGACAAGGAAGGACCAGAAGTTTGTGTGGTCTCCGGTGTGCGAACAGGCTTTTGAAGAGTTGAAGAGGCGGTTGACCACAACACCTATTTTATGTTCGCCAAGTGGAACTGAAGGGTTCGAAATCTATAGTGATGCTTCGGGCAGTGGTTTGGGCTATGTTCTGCTACAGCATGGGAGAGTGATAGCCTATGGTTCACGACAATTGAAGGCTCACGAGAGAAATTATTCGGTCCATGACCTAGAGTTAACGGCCGTGATATTTGCTCTAAAGCTTTGGAGGCACTAACTGTACGGTGTGAAGGTCGATATTTACACCAATCATAAGAGCTTGAAGTACTTGTTGGACCAAAAGGATCTGAACATGAGGCAGCGGTGGTGGATGGAGTTCTTAGGGCACTACACCTTCGAGATACATTATGTGCCTGGGTTGGGAAATGCAGTGGAGGATGCGTTGAGTCGTAAGATTCCCGCACAGGCCAACTGGTTATCGGTACATGATGAGAGATTGCTCCATGAGTTGGAGGCTTTGGAGATATCTTGTGTCGACAAGCAGTCTAGTGCTGATGCAAAACTATTTTGGACAGAGGTGCAGTGTGACCTAGCTGATAGAGTTCGGCGGGCTTTGGTTCAGGATAACAGCATGAAGCAGATCTTGGAGGAATCATTGGATGGGTCAAATTCCCAGTTTGCTGTTGAGGATGGGTTGCTAAGTAAGGACGGTCGCCTATGCATTCCTAGGGCGGATAATCTTCGGGAGGAATTGATGTATGAGGCTCATCATACCAAGTACTCAATCTACCCGGGGAGCACAAAGATGTACAGAGACTTGAAGAAATTGTTCTGGTGGCCAGGGTTGAAGAAGGACGTAGCACTTTATGTGGCCAAGTGACGTACATGTGCATTGGTGAAGGCGGAATGCCAGAAACCCGGAGGTTTCTTGAAGTCCCTACCTATCCCAGAATGGAAATTCGACGACATATCTAAGGATTTTGTGCATGGTTTGCCGAAATCGTAGAAGGGAAACGACGCCATTTGGGTGGTCGTAGATAGGTTGTCAAAGGTGTCTCACTTTATTCCGGTCAGGAAGGAAGATCCGGTGGAAACGTTTGCCAAACTCTATGTGGAGAAAATTGTACGATTGCATGGTGTGCCCCGCAGTATTGTTAGTGACCGAGATGGACGCTTTACGTCGAAGGATTGGAGGTTGGTGTATAGTATGTTGGGAACTAAGCTGAGTTTCAGCACAGCCTTTCATCCACAGACGGATGGTCAGACCGAGAGGGTCAACAGGACTATGGAGGACATGCTTCACATGTGCGTCTTAGATTTCGGAAAGCATTGGGAGGATCACATGTATATGGTGGAGTTTGCGTACAACAACAGATTTCAGACGAGTATTGGAATGGCGCCTTTCGATGTCTTGTACGAGAGAAAGTGTCGCACGCCGTTGTACTGGTTGGAGACGGGCGAGTCGAAGCTTTTCAAACATCAAGCAGTGGAAGATGCCACCTCTATGATATGGACAAATCAGGAAAGGTTGAAGGTCGCTCAGGACAGGCAGTCAAAGTACTATAATGCCAAGCATAGGAACGCGGAGTTCAGTGTTGGCGACTTGGTGTATCTAAAAATCAAGTCGTTCAAGGGTGTATCGCGGGTTCGACGCTTGAAGATGTTGAGTCCGAGATACCTTGGACCATTTGAAATCCTAGAGCGTGTTGGCGAGACAGCGTATAGATTGAAGCTGTCGGTGGAGTTGAGTGGGCTACATGATGTGTTCCACGTGTCGGTGTTGCGTAAGGCAGTGCAAGAGCCTTCGCAGATCATTGCGGACAGTCAAGTACCGGTTGATTATGAGTTGACAACAAGGGTCAAACCAGTACGTATTGAAGACGTTGCAGTCAAACGACTCCGCAACAAGAGGTCTGGATGGTTAAAGTCCGTTGGGATAACTGCGGATGGGAGGAGCTTTCTTGGGAGAGAGAGCAAGCTATGTTTTAAGAATACCCTGAGTTAATCCATTCAGGTAACATTTAACTTTGTGTACCTTTTTATTTAATTTCAGGACGAAATTACATAAGTGGGGGGAGATTTGTAATGCCCCGAAAATTGTATTTGAGTCGGTCGCATAAAAAAGGATTTTTGGTGCCTGTATAGGGCCTAGGACATGGGCGTGTCCAAGGCCGTGTCTGGCTGGTGATTTTTTTGGACGTTTTCATCCCGAGAAGGACACGGCCAAGAACACGGCTAAATGACATGGGCGTGTCATTTGACACGGGCATGTGCCTACCCATATCAGTACCCGTGTTCAGTTGGGTCGTGTCTGTTGGCGTGGCAGTTATGGGTAACACGCCCCCGGACACGGGCGTGTCAAGAGACCCGACACGGGCGTGTCAGGTGAGACACGAGTGTGTCTGAGCCCGTGTGAGTCTCTATGTTCGACGATCGTGCCTGGATCGAGGCACACGGACTGGGACACGGCCGTGTTCAAACCGTGTTCGACACAGGTCTGGGGAATTTTGTGCAGATCTGAGCCGTTCGTTTTCTTTAAATAAGATCCAACGGCCCAGATGGTTTCCTGCTCTGTTAAGGCCGGGAATAGGGGAGTTAATCCTTCATTTCTCTCCAAGGCTTTCTCTTTCCAAGGTGTTAGAGAGAGGAGGAAGAAGAAGGAGGATTCCGGCCACCGGCGGAGCATCGGAGCACTGTTTTGAGATTTGAGAGCGGATCCGTGGAGGAAAGGTCGTTGCGAAGACTTCCATCCGTGTAGTTTTTCCTTGGCGCCAAAGCAGACTACAAGGGTAATGATTCTCTACTTGAGCATGTGAAGCTCTTTCTTTCTGTATAGGGAATCCTGCTCCCGCGAGTGTGCGATGAGTGCGTGGTGTTCCTTGGGGTTGATGTGAATAGTCCCCCTTGTATTGCATATAGAGTCTGAAATCAAAGTACGGGCATAGGCATTGTGTGAAGCCTATCCGGACGTGTATTGTCTAGATCGTTGATGTTGCATTTGATATGTTTTGCCGGAGAAGACTCCGTGCTTTTGGTTTTTCGGGTTTCTACGCGGTAGATTGCAGCTGGGATCCTTGGAGGTTAGCTCCAAGACACACCCGGAAAACTGAGCGGAATCGTTGTTCTGCTAACTTGACGGTCTGGGAACCGGCCTTGAACATAACTGGGTTATGTGATTGTTTGGAAAATGTTGGGATCCAAGAGAAGCTTGGCTCGTGCGTACGTCTTAATGTGAACTACGCAGTTGAGCAACAGGCAAGTGGAATTTGACCTGGGCTATGTGGTTCGGTGCGAGAGACCCGAAAAGGAGACTGGCCGTTGGCATAGTCGGGAGCCTTAGACTAGTCAGGGTCAGAAAGGCTAAAATTCTCATGTTGTTGCCATCTTGGTGATGGTGGTGAAGACGCTGAAGTGTCAGGATTCACCGTTAATGTGCCATGAGTGCACGGGGTGTTTGCCAGTGCGAGCCTACACCTGTGGCAAAGTATGTTTTTAAATAATTATTTAGCTGGGCTAATGATATGCAGGGAAAGGGCACCGCCGTCCGAGTAAGGGGAGGGGTCGTTATAATTTGGTCGGCTTTGGCTGACCGTTGCTTTGTTTGCCACCGTGTGGCGGAATGTTATTTGTAGGTGCTTAGGAGCCGAGTGCTAGATAGCGGGCTGGAGCCCATATTGATGTGCTGGTCCTCGAAGGCCGTAAAGAGTAGTTGTTTTTATTTTGTCATGTGTGGCCGACCTACGAGCCGATGTATGTAACACACTATTTTGTTAAGTGAGCATTTGTAAGGCCATAAGGCCATGTACCCTTTCAGTGTATTTGGTTTTCATTCCATTGGTGTGGTTGTGGACATTCATGATTAATGGATTTAAGTTTTGGGTTCTTTCTACTTTTAAAAGCTTCCGCTAGAATGCTCTGTGTAGGATGAGTAGTCTTAATTGGGATGTTTGGATATTCTTATATAACCCTTCCGTTTGTCTGTGGTATATGGCGTCGGGTTCCAGCTGTACCACAGCTGGACCTGTCTGTGGTACTCTCTCTCTAAGAAGATTTTTGTCTCCTCTCTCTCTCTCTCTGCAAGAACCGGAAACTCTCCGCCACCGCCATCGCTGATTTCCGACCGGCTAGGGTTTCTTCTTTTCAGAGGATTCAGATTAAGAAGACTCTATAGATCGAGATCTCCGCTCAACGCTTCATCTTCTCATTCTATCGTGTAAAGTCGAGAAGTTCCAGATATGATATTACCGAGATTCTTCTTCAATATTCTGATAAAGCCGCACGCCTAGAAGAAGGAATTTCTGATTTTCTGTTGCAGATCTGAACAAGGGGATTTACTGTTTGTATTTCTGTACAACTTTATTTCATTATTGTAGGAGAAGTTTTTTCCGAGTGTAGGAGTTTTCAACTCCGAGATTGTAGGAAGTTTTGCCTTCCGAGTGTAGATCCGTTTTGTGGATCGAGTTTGTGGGAACATTGTTCCGAGGGTAGGATTGTTTTCCAATCCGAGATAGTTGAGTAGCCGAGTCTAGTGTATTGCTAGATCGGTGAGGGAAAGTGGATGTACCCAATGTTGGGGAACCACTATAATCTTGCCTCGTCTATGTTTGTTTGTTTGTTTGGTAGATAGATCTGTTCTTTGGTTTGAGATTTTTTTTATTCCGCAAAAAGATGCACAACTCACATATTCACCCCCCCCCCCTCTAGGTGATTTAGGTTGTCAACTATTAACTTTCAATTGGTATCAAAGGGAGGTTGATCGTTAAAAGGTTAACACCTTGATCAGATTCTTAAATAGTTGTCATTTGAGATCTACCAAATGGACAAGGCTAAAGATTTTGCCAAGCTTCCTTTGTGTAACAAAAATAATTTCCCTATGTGGAAAGAAAGAATCAAGTTCTTCATGGAAGTTGTGGATCCAAGGATCTTCATAATAGTTGAAGAAGGTTCTTATATTCCCATGACCGTCTCCACTATAGATCCAACTAAGAAAGTCCCCAAGAAACTTATGGATCTAGATAAGGATGAGATTGCACTTGTCTCATTGGACAAAAATGCGAAAAATATCATAGCAAGTGCAGTCGATGATTCAATGCTGCAAAATCTGATTCAATGCCAGTCTGCAAAGGAGATGTGGCAGTCATTAGTTACCCTGATGGAAGGTACAGAAAAAGTAAGGGATGATAGAAGATCCCTTCTAAATAAGAAGTATGAGGCTTTCCGACAAGGAAACAAAGAAACCATTGCTGACACCTTTGAGAATTTCTTCAAGATTGTGAATGGGCTAAGGGTCTATGGCAGAGTCTTCACTCATGGAGAGCTAAATGATAAGTTCTTGAGATCCCTGACTAATGAATGGGATAACAAGGTATGTGCTATAAGGGAGTTTGGAAAACTGGCCGAGACAGATCCTCAGAATCTCTTCGGGAAGCTGATGTCCTATGAGCTCCAACTCAACACCAGGAAGGCTGAAGAAGAGAAAAACAGGTCTGCAATCAAAGAGAAGTCTGTTGCTTTAAAGACAGACACCTCTAAGAAGTCTAAGGCTGTTCCTCCTACTCCAGCACCAGAAGTTTGTGAAGAAGAAACCTCAGAGCCAAGTACCTCAGGCTCTGAACTATCAGAAGGAGAGTTCTCACTACCCTCTCGGTAGTTCAAGAAATTTTTGAACAAGAAGAAGCAATGGAAAGACATGGATGCCTCTTATAGAAGATCACGATGCGACGGTGATCGGCAAAGAGAAGGCTCAAGCAGCCATGACAGGTATAACTCCAAACAGAACAAACATATTTCGACTGACATTGTTTGTTATTGTTGTAATAAGCCAGGACACGTCATCGCTGACTGTCCTCACAAGAAGAAGGAGGGTGGTAGAAGAGAGGAAAATAAGTCCTTGTACAACAAGAAGAGGACACAGAAGAGCTTGATGGCCAAAAAGGGCAAAACTCTTAGTGACTGTGACTCATCTGAGTCGAGTGAAGAAGAAGAAACCTATTTTGGACTCATGGCTTAAACTGATGATGAACAAGAGCCCCAGTTCATTGGGAAGGTAAACTCTCACACTCATCTCTCTTATTCTGAAGTTTCTGAACATGATTGTGAGGATAGCTCTTCTGACGATGATTCAGAACTCATGGCCAAATATAAAGAGTTAATCATGGCTTACGACAAATGTCGCCGAGTCATGAAAACTCAGGCTAAAGAGATAAAGTCTCTCAAAGCTGAAGAGAGCGTCTTGAGAGAGAAAGTCGCAAAGACTGACTCGCTCGAAGAAAACTTCAATAATACTATTGAAGAATATAATAAGGCTCTTGAGAACCTTGACCTCAAAGATAAAATCATCAAGGAACTGGAAGCCCAAATTGCTGTTGAAAAGAAACTTGTTGAAAGTTTCTCGAAGCCCAAGACAGTTCTTCCATTCGTTGCTGAATTCTCAGCCAAGGCCAAGGGTGATGGATTAGGCCATGAAGAATCTCCTAGTAAATCCTCTAGGAGAAATAAGGCTCAACGAAAGAATAAGGTCGCCAAAAAGGCCTTAGCCAAAGAGAAGGGGAAAGCCCCTCAAGATCAGACCACGTTCAAGAAGGTTATATTTCCTTCAAATGAGTTTGATTTTGACTCATCCTGCGGGCACTTTGCTAGGCCTACCTATGTAGAGCCAAAGTCCCGTTATCAAGGATGGACTCGACCCAGAAACTTTAGCGAAAGTGTCTTTAAGGCTCCTTATGAAGAAGTCATTCTTCAGAGCTATGGCCCTTTCAATCATGGCCATAACTTCAAGAAGGCACCAAAGGCAAAGCCTGTTGTAGAAAAGCCTGTAAAGGAGAACTTAAGGTGAAGATACAACAGATTTGGCTGTTGGTGTTGTGGAAGAATTGGTCACTTTGCCATTGATTGTTGGTTTAATCCTAGAAATGCTGCAACCCCACATGTTGGCAATATGAGAAAGACCACTCCTAATGCTAATATTCGTAGGGGGAGTGTTCTAACCCAAGACCAAGGACCCAAACGTATTTGGGTTCCTAAGGCTAACTGATTGTGATTGCAGGAATGTCCAAAGGCCAATAAAACGCCAATCTGGTATTTGGACAGTGGATGCTCTCGGCATATCACCCGGACAAGAAGCCTCATTCAGAATTTTACTCCAATTGTGAATGGACCAAAGGTTATCTTTGGAGGTTCAGACCGTGGAATTACTAGAGGCTATGGTATGATTACTAATGGTAATGTATCCTTCTCAGATGTGGCTTACATTGAAGGTTTGGAACATAACCTTATAAGCATAAGCCAACTCTGTGATAAAGGATACATAGTTGAGTTTCACGCTGACAAGTGCTTGATAAAATCTGTTGACAATATGAAAACGATTCTATCCGGCACTCGAAGCAGAAACATTTTCTTTTTGAATTTCATTTGTATAGACTCTTCGACAGCAGTGTGCTTTTCAGTAAAAGTTAGTGCGTCTCTTGGTGACCAATGGCACAAGAGATTAGCACATATTAATTCCAAAACTATAAATAAATAATTTTCAATGAACTTTGTTCGTGATGCCCCAAATGTCAAGTACGTCAAAGATAGACCTTGTCATGCATGTGTAAAAGGCAAGCAAACAAGGTCTACCTTTAAAAGCATTATTGACAAGGATTCTAATAGATGTCTTCATCTACTGCATATGGACTTGTTTGGTCCACTGCAAATTAGAAGTTTGGGAGGTAAAGATTATACGTTGGTAATTGTTGACAATTACTCGCGCTCTGCGTGGGTGTTCTTTCTGAAACACAAGTCAGATACCTTCGACATCTTTACTAATTTTGTCAGGCAAGTTCAGAATGAGTACAACTGCTCCATAGTCAAAATCAGAAGTGACAATGGAACAGAGTTTAGGTCTGGGGTCATGACAGAATTTTGTGAAAGCTTAGATATCTTTCATTAGTTTTCCTCTCCTCGTACTACACAACAAAATGGAGTGGCTGAGAGAAGGAATAGAATGCTCATAGAGGCCTGCAGGACCATGTTGAGTGATGCTTGACTTCGGAAATATTTTTGGGCTGAAGCCGTAAACAGTACATGCCACGTGCAAAATCGAGCTCTCATAAACAAAAACCATGATAAGACACCTTACGAACTTCTGAAGGGCATGAAACCAACAGTCTCATATTTTAGAATTTTTGGCTGTAAATGCTTCGTGCTAAACAACGACAAGTATCATACTACTAAGTTTAGCGAAAAGAGTTTTGAAGGTATTTTTGTAGGTTATAGTAGCCATAGTAAGGCATATAGGATTTTTAATAGAAAAACCCTGGGGGTAGAAGAATTGATACATGTTGTATTTGATGAGACGAGCTTGCTGCAAAGCAACTCTTCTAGTGTTCTTAATGAAGATGTAGGTGCAAAGCTGAAAGAAATTAGCTTGGATGAACAGTCCGAAGAAAAAGGTGAAAAGTTCATCAAGATCACCACTCCAACCCCTATTGGAGAGGTTGATGATCAAGATGAAGAAGTCATCCAAGATGAAGAAGTCACTCCGGTGATAGAAGATAATCCAGATGCAAGGACTCTAGAGCTCAGACATTTGAAGGATCATCCCATGGAGCAGATCATTGGAGATCCCCGAGATTGTGTCAGAACTCGTAGAGGTACAATTAATGAGAATCTATATTTAAGGTTTCTCTCGCAGGTTGAACCAAAGAAGTTTGTGGAAGCAAACTCAGATGCATCGTGGATAATGGCAATGGAAAGAGAACTGAACCAGTTCAAGCGCTGCAAAGTACGGAAGCTTGTTCCAAGAACCAAAGGTAAGAACGTCATTGGGAAAAAATGGGTCTACAGGAAGAAGATGGACGAGGATGGAACGATAGTAAAGAACAAGGCCAGACTTGTCGCTAAAGGTTATCGTCAAGAAGAAGGAATCGAGTTCGACCAGACGTACGCTCCAGTGGCAAGACTGGAGGCTATAAGGTTATTCCTAGCATATGTTGCACTCAAAGGCTTCACTATCTACCAGATGGACGTGAAGTCTGCCTTCCTTAATTGTGACATAAAGGAAGAGGTGTATGTGGAACAACCTCCATGTTTCGTTGACTCTAACTTTCTTGATTACGTTTATTTACTGCACAAAGCATTATATGGTCTGAAACATGCTCCTCGAGCTTGGTATGAAACTCTGTCTAGCTTTCTACTTGAGAACAAGTTCACAAGGGGAAAGATAGACAAGAAATTATTTCTTAGGGAAATTAAAGGCAAGATTTTGCTAGTGCAAATCTATGCCGACGACATTATTTTTGGCTCTACTGATGACAACCTCTGCAAGAAGTTTTCAAAACATATGCAAGGGAAGTTTGAAATGTGCAGTATAAGCGAGCAAAAGTATTTCTTAGGGATTCAAGTGAAACAGTCTGAAGATGAAATTTTCATCTCACAGACCAAGTTCACTAAAGAGCTAATTAAGAAATTCGGAATGGAGAACGCAACCTCGATGAGAACTCCAATGGGTTAAACAATGTCTCTGGACAAGGATGAAAAAGGGAAACCTTTTGATGAAACCAAGTACAGAAGCATTATTGGATCCTTGCTCTACCTTACTACAAGTAGACCTGACATAATGTTCTCAACATGTGTCTGTGCTAGATTTCAGGTGAACTCTAAGGAATCTCACTACGCTACTGTGAAGCGGATTTTGAGATACCTTAAAGGTACACCAAATCTTGGCTTATGGTACCCAAGAAGTAATGAAAGCGAACTAATAGGTTTTTCAGATGCAGATTTTGCAGGTAGCAAAGATGACAGGAAAAGCACTTTAGGGACTTGCCAATTCTTTGGAAGAAGGCTTATCTCCTGGAGTAGCAAGAAAAAAACTGTGGCAATCTCAACGGCCGAGTCAGAGTACATCTCTGCAGGGAGTTGCTGTGCACAATTACTTTGGATAAAGAATCAGTTCGAAGACTACAACATGAAGTTTGAAAAGATTCCATTATTTTCCGACTCCTCCAGCGTAATATCAATAGCCAACAACCCAGTCTCCACAGCCGGACAAAGCATATAGAGCTAAGGTATCTGAAAGAAATAGTGTCTAACCACCTAGAGGGAGGTGAATAGGTGTACTTTTTCTTTTTTACTTTAAGGCAGACAAACTATTTTGTACTTTAAGCAGCAAATGCAAATTCTACAGCTATCACAACACAGCAACCAGAGAAACAAACATTCAAAGAGAGCACACAGTGTTTATAGTGGTTCCCCAAGGTCTGGGTACATCCACTTTCCCCCTTCGCCTATCTAGTAGTGTACAAGATTCGGCCTAACCTCTGCACTTCTCCTCAGATACTCAGATCTTACAGCTCAGAACCCCAAACAGGTTCCTACAACTCAGAGTGTCACTACTCCTACAACTCAGGCACAAAGCCCTACCACTCAGTCTTCAATAAGACCTACACTCAGGCTAAACAACCCTACCTCAGCCTTCAATAAGGACTACACTTAGAGAATTGAATCTCCAACACTCAGGCTCAAAAAGCCCTACCCCAGCCTTTATAAATTTAGGCTTACAACTCAGATCCCTTAGGATCCTACAAAAGAAAAATAATAACAAGTTCTAGGTCACCACTCTGTTTGAGAGAATGAAGAGGGCAATCTTCTTGATCAGTTCTTGATAGCACTGATACCTAAGATCAACTTTGTCTTTGCTTTCTTCAAGGCTTCTTGAGTCTGAACTCAGTAAAGATGATCTTCTTGAAGTAGACCAGCTGGCAACTTACTTCTTAGGATAGAGAATTAAATCTGGATCCTACTTTGCAGTCTGGTTCAGAATCTGCTTCTTAAGAGATTTGATTAACAAGTCTCTTTCTTGACTTCAGATACTGGAGTTCTCTCGCTCCAAGCAAATCTGAAATTTCTTCAAAATACTGATTTACAGTTTTCTCTGGATCTGTATTGATCTTCTTAATCTTCTGATTGATTCTATTTGTTGATAGATTGATAGATGCTTTACTGTTGAAGGAGAAAGCCCTTTATATAGTCTTCCTCTAATGTAACCGGCTGATCCGGTTTCTAACGAACTTCTGACAGCTTTGACAGTTGCAGTAGACCGGCTGAAATGGCAGCTGTCAAGTCATCCAGTCACTTCTTGAAATCATTGTCTCAGTCTGAAAGTGTCGAGACTGATCTTCATTATGTGTCGACACAAAAAGACCAAGTGTCGACACAAGTGAACTAAGTGTCGACACTTGCCTTGGTGGTTCGACACAACTCCTTGTGTTGTTGTAACAGCTTCTCGACACTACTTCTTCAGAATGTGTCGACACTGATTCTGTGTGTCGACACAAGCCTTCTGTTGAATGTGTCGACACTGATTCTGTGTGTTGACACAAGTACTTCTTCTTTAACACTTAGTTGAATTCTGTTGTGTGTCGACACATCTCCTTTGTGTCGACACATGCCTTCTTGTGTTGAAACTTGTTTAGTGTCGACACATCTCCTTTGTGTCGACACAATTACTTCTTTTACTTTAACTTTGATGAAGCTTTGATGTGTGTCGACACAAGTCCTGTGTGTCGACATAGTTGATGTCGACAATGCCTTTAGTGTGTTGACACAGCTTCCTGGTGTCGGCACATTGGTTGTCGACTAAGCTTCTCTGGGTGTCGACACTGCCTCTAAGTGTCGACAAGATATATGTTGCGTATTCTTCATAGTATGTCGACACTGTCTATATGTGTCGACACTTTTCTTCTGGTGTCGACTCTGCCTTTCCTGGTGTCGACTCTGCCTTTCCTTTGTGTCGACACATGCCTTCTTGTGTTGAAACTTGCTGAGTGTCGACACATCTCCTTTGTGTCGACACATGCCTTCTTTTACTTTAACTTTGGTGAAGCTTTGCTGAGTGTCGACACAGCCTCTTGGTGTCGACACATTTGATGTCGACTAAGCTTCTCTGAGAGTCGACACTGCCTCTAAGTGTCGACAAGATATATGTTGAGTATTCTTCATAGTGTGTCGACACTGCTTGTATGTGTCGACACTTTTCTTCTGGTGTCGACTCTGCCTTTCCTGGTGTCGACACAAATACTCCAAGTCTCGACACAGCTTCTCTAGGTGTCGACACAAGCCTTCATAAGTGTCGACACTGCATCTCTGGGTGTCGACACATGGACTTAAAAACTTTTCTGCATTTCCTGCAAATACTTAACCTACACATATAAACTCAAAGCACATCAAATACACCTTGATGTATATCATTGAATAGGGTGAGGCTTCTTCAAATCTGGTACACATTTTCCAATATACCCAACAATCTCCCCCTAATTGGAGAAGTCATAACCCTTAGTCAGTGATATACACCATTCATAACAAATACTCAATATGATGTATAACAGTATTATATGACAGGGTAAATACTAAACAAAACATGTATAAACCATCTTCACAGAATAAAAATGTAACAGATTGAACATCAAACATTGTTTTGTTACAACTTCCATTAGTTTCATTAATCAAAAGTTTACATGGATTTTAATGCGAAAGATTACAAAGTTGTAAACTTAAGAAAATTCTATTCTATGGCTGCTCTGGCTCCTTGATGACAATGCCCTTTCCAGATTGAATCTTGGCTTTAACTGGAGCATCAGTGTCATCAGTAGGCTTCTTTCCCTTAAGATCTTTCTTCTTATGTTCTTCAGCCCTTATCTTTTGTCTCTCAAAATAATAATAAGGCTTAGGGAAATACTTGCTAGGCTCCTGTGCATTAGGAGGTAGCTTCCCAAGTTTAGCCTTCCTTCTGTACTGAACTATGGCCTCTTGCCTAGCTTCATGTTTTCTCCACTCTTGGTCAGAGTACCATTTGCCACTCTCCAGGAAATTATCCTTTGCAGCCTTCCAAGCAGTCAGAATAATATTTCTAGAAGTTGGGCTCCATTGTTCAAAATCAGGCCTTAACTCTGCCTGTTCTCTAAACCTCTTCCTAGATAATTGAGCTTCTTGCTATTTTAATACTGCCTCTGGCACAGGCTGTACTACTTTCTCAATGATCACATTTTGAGCACCTTTTGGAGGACTATACATAGATTGTATCTCTTGATGTATCATTTCAAAATCTGCTGGAGGGTAGATACCTTGAGCCACTTCAGCTTGCTCACCTCCAAAAACAGCAGGATTTATCACAGATTCTGCTACATTATCATCATCACACAAGGGTGGATATCCAAGGGTAGCTCTGATGCTGTTTGAAATCCATTTACCATGGTCAGAGCCTGCTTTGAATAATACCCTCTCCCCCTTTATGACTTCTCTTTCTAAATGATCCCTAAGATCATCCTTCTGAAATCTGATCTGAGCATTCAGATAGTTAACACCATCTTTATAAAAAGGTTTTAACTTCTGGAGCTTTTCAGTAATAGCCTTTTGAGAATCTTCAATTACAGTTTTTACATCAGTTAGGCTTTCTTGTAATTGCTTGTCAAACTCAGCCTTGACAGCATTTATAGCCTCAATCTGTGCATTAGCAATATTTTTCATTTCACTTACAATGACATTATGAGAGGCAGTCAGATTATCATTCATCCTAATTTGATTTTCCAGGACATATCCTTGTTTCACTGCCATATCATCAAACTATTTCTTTATCTCCTCTTCATGAGTAGCCAGATATACCACTGCATTGCCTCCTTTGTGGAAACAATCAGTCATTTCTTTCTTATTCAGATTAACTTCAAATCTTATAGATTTGATGTCTTGAGCCAGATCAAATTGAAGGGATTTATGTCCTTCATCCATGTAGTTTTCTAGAGCCTTCCTTTGCTCATCCATCTTGATCTGCAAAGCCACCAACAAAGAGCTGTAATCAGCTGTTGGGGCAGGCTGTGGAACAATGGTTTGTAGTGTTTTCTTGTAGGTCTGACTTCTCCTTTTGAAGACCTGTAGCTTTCTTTTCTTGGCTCTAGCAGCCTCTTCATACTCAGAAGCAGTAGTACTGGCAATGTCTACTCTATCCTGTGAAGTAGGTGGCAATTCCTTCTCTGCTCTTGGTAGCTCCTCAGCATTCCTTTGCTCCTCAGTTTCATTTCTAGCAGTCTCCACCTGTGACCTGACATTTTCCCCATCAAGGTTGGCTCACTCCCCCTCAAAAGCTGCTTTCTCTCCCTCAAAATTAGTCTGTAATAGATCAGGGAACAACTCTTCCAGAGTAAACTCCTGTTGAGTAGGGACTGGAGAATCTCTTATCTCAGGAGCATTATCTGCAACTGATGTGTGTTCCATGACAACATCTTGTGGTTGACTATATATCTGTGTTTGCTGATCAACATCAATTAATGATTCAGTCAATACTTCATCCTCAATATTGAAAATTGATTGATTAACTTCATTGATTACCTCAAGAATTGTTTGGGTTGCCCTTTCACTGTCTAAGTGAGTTGGCTCATCCAAATGTTGAGGCTCCCCCTGGAGTGGATCCAGGTGAATGGAGCTAGCAGATGGTAGCTCCCCCTGCCTGTGGGCATCTTCAGTCCTCACTGGTGACCTTCCAGTAATATCAGCTGCTTCCTTATCAGCTTCATCCTCATTAGAACTGAAAACTACTTGCTCCTCTGAGCTACTTGAGGATTCAGGAGCCACAATGGCTTTCTTCGTCTTCTTCTGAGGTGTTTCCTTCTCTGGTGTAGGAATTTCTTTAGTTAACAACCTATCCCATCTTGAGATAATCCTAATTTCCATTTTCCTCATGTGGTTTATCTTAGAACCAGCAGCTTGGTTCATGACTTCAGGAATACTTCCAGCCAAGTACAAACTCATAATCCTACCCAGATTGGGTTTTTTCAGACTTTCCTTTATCTTTTCAAACATTACTGCTGACCAATCAGTTTTCAGTTTGAAAATGATCCTTGTCATTAAACTGAACATGTGAGCTGATATCCTATCATGCCCACCTGGCTTGCTCAGAATTACCTTTCCTACTATTTTAGACAATAACTTGCCCTGCATGTTCATGCCTTTCCTGTTAAAAACTGATCCAATCTTCATGCTTGAATTTAATCCACACCATTGCAGTGCCTCCCTTATCCTTGATGCAGGTACATCTTCCTCTTCTTTAATTCTAGGTAGATGTAGAACTTTTCTTAGATTTTTTTGGGTGATTTTTACTTTTGCCCCATGGACTTTAGATTTAATCTTAAGACCAGTTTCATCAAGGGTAGCTTCCTTAAAGAATTCGAGGACTTCCTTCTTCCAAATCTTGATTCGCTCAGAAACTAGATACTCTAACCCAGTCTCTGCAACTAGGGTTACAACACCTTGAATTTCTGGTTCCGCGAAGTCAAAGGCATGTCGAATTAGCTCATAACCTTCATTGATGTTCTCTTCTAGCTTGGGCACCATTAGGGTTTGGAGAAATTTTGAATTTAGAGAAGAGAGATGTCGACACACAAGTTTGGTCTCGAAACTATGGTGAGCGTGTCGACAAACAATGGTGAAGACCTATTTATACCTTTCTAAAATCGAAGGTGAAAAGGCGCGTCAAAATACTTGAAATGTGTCGACACTGTTGAAAAGTGTCGACACTTACTTCTAATGTCAGGACAACTATATGTCTACACAAATATAGTCGACAGAATATATGTGTCGACACTTATACATCTCAGCTCGACGATTAGTCGAAACTCTACTCGATGAAATTAGTGTTAAATCTAAGTGTCGACACCACCCTGGATGTGTCGACACCTACTCTGGATGTGTCAACACAAATTTTCTGAAGTGTCGACACCGACTTTCTAGATGTGTCGACACCATTTCTCTGAAATGTCGACACCACTTCTATGTGTCGACACAGACAACTTCATGTGTCGACACCATTTTACTTAGCCAATTTTATGAACCTATTCTAAGTTCAACATTTCTAATTCAATTTTAAAATTATTGAATTTGGTTTCATCTAGGGGCTTTGTAAACATATCAGCAACCTGATTATCTGTGTTAACATATTCTAGTGAAATGTCTTATTTTTCTACATGTTCTCTAAGAAAATGATATTTAATTTCTATGTGCTTAGTCCTACTATGTGAGACATGATTATTTGCAATAGAAATGGTACTTGTAGAATCACAAAACAAAGGTGTTCTACTTACCTGGATACCATAGTCTTCTAGCTGATGTTGTATCCACAAAAGTTGTGCACAGCAGCTTCCTGCAGCAACATATTCTGACTCAGCTGTGGAGATGGCTACACTGGTCTGCTTCTTACTGCTCCAAGACACCAGCCTTCCTCCTAGAAATTGACAGATTCCTGTAGTACTCTCCCTATCTTCCTTGCAGCCTGCAAAATCTGCATCTGAATAACCTGTGAGTACAAAATCATCATTCCTAGGGTACCAAAGTCCTAGGTAAGGTGTGCCCTTAAGATATCTCAAAATCCTTTTGACTGCAGTCAAATGAGATTCTTTAGGGCATGCTTGGTATCTAGCACAGACACATGTAGCATACATGATATCTGGTCTACTAGCAGTCAAATACAGTAGGGAGCCAACTATCCCTCCATACAAAGTTTCATCTACAGGTTTCCCTGCATCATCTTTGCTTAGAGACATGCTTGACCCCATAGGAGTTTTCATGGTAGTGGATGATTCCATACCATACTTTTTTATCAACTCTAGGGTGAACTTAGTCTGGTATATGGACAGGCCATCTTCAGCCTGTCTTACTTGGAGACCCAAGAATAACTTAAGTTCCCCCATACTGCTCATTTCAAATTTTCCTTGCATAAGTTTTGCAAACTTTCTGCAAAGATTATTTTCTGCGGACCCAAATATTATGTCATCTACATATATTTGGACTAGAATAATTTTGCCTTTAGATTCCCTAAGGAATAAAGTCTTGTCTATTTTCCCCCTTGAGAATTTGTTCTCAATGAGGAAACTAGACAGGGTTTCATACCAAGCCCTTGGGGCTTGTTTTAACCCATACAAAGCCTTCCTAAGTCTATATACATAATCAGGTTTGAGAGAATCAACAAAACCTGATGGCTGCTCTACATAGACTTCTTCCTTTAGATTTCCATTTAGGAAAGCTGACTTTACATCCATCTGATATACCTTGAACCCTTGATATGTTGCATAGGCAAGGAACATTCTGATTGCCTCCAGTCTTGCTACTGGAGCAAAGGTTTGATCAAAATCAATACCTTCTTCCTGCCTATATACCTTTGCAACAAGTCTAGCTTTATTCTTTATGATGATTCCATTCTCATCCAATTTGTTCCTGAAGATCCACTTTGTTCCAATGATATTGTGGTCTTTGGGTTTAGGAACAAGCTTCCAGACCTTCCACCTCCTGAACTGATTCAGCTCCTCTTGCATGACATCAATACAATGAGGGTCTAGAACTGCTTCTTCAAATTTCTTTGACACTACTTGTGATAGGAAATTGGAGTAAAGAACTGTACTTAGATTCCTGCTTCTTGTTTGCACTCCTTGTGTGGGATCACCAATTATCTGATTGGCTGGATGATCCTTTAAGTGTCTATTTGCTGGAGGTAGTCTATCTTCAGATTGTACACCTCCAGCCTCTTCATTTAGCTGCACCTCTTGGTCTTCTTCTGCATCTAGAGAGTCTTGTACTCCCCCTGGACAGCAGCCACCATGTTCCACATGCTGAGTTGCAGTAGAACCTTCTGTAATTGTAAGCTTGTCCAGCCTATCAGTTATACTTGTAGAGCTGCAAACACTACTTGGCAATTCACAGTTAATGAGTCTTGTTTCATCATAGACTACATGTATAGACTCTTCTACAACTTGAGTAACTAAGTTGTAGACCCTATAAGCCTTACTATTGTTGTTGTACCCAACAAAAATTCCCTCTTGGGATTTGGCAGCAAACTTGGTTAGATAAGACTTGTCATTGTTAAGTATATAGCACTTGCAACCAAAGAGAGTCTTTTTGGTTTTCTGCCCTTCACAATCCTATAGAGAGTCTTTTTGTGGCACTTGGTGATAGTAGCCCTATTGATTACATGACATGCAGTGTTTACTGCCTCAGCCCAGAAATATTCTGGGAGAGAAGTCTCACTCAATAGGGTTCTACCAGCCTCTATCAATGTTCTATTCTTCCTTTCAGCAATACCATTTTGCTGAGGTGTTCTTGGTGAGGAAAATTCCTGAAAAATCCAAAATTCTTCACACAGTTTTGTCATACTTTCAGACTGAAATTCAATGACATGGTCACTTCTGATTTTGACCACTGTACTGTCCAACTCATTCTGAATTTGTTTAACAAAACTATATAAGATACTTGGGGTTTCAAATTTTTGTCTTAGGAAGAATACCCAGGAATATCTTGAATAGTCATCTACTACCACAAATGTGTAGACCTTCCTAACTAGACTGTGAACTGGTATAGGACCAAAAAGATCCATATGCAAGAGGTATAGACACCTCACTGAATCCTTGTTTTCAAGGCTATGAAAGGTGGATTTGTTCTGCTTGCCTTTTTGACAAGCTGAGCATATCCCATCCTTTATACATTTAACTTGAGCACCTCCTCACTAACTCTTTACTAAAGAGTTGACCAATATTCTTGTAATTTTGATGGGCTAGCCTCTTGTGCCATTTGACACAATGTGAGACTCTCTCATCAGCTACAAGACAAATAGGAGAAACATTGTTCTCACACACAAAGTCAAGACAATAAACATTTCTCTTCTTATATCCTGTCAAAATGATCTTTTGATCGCTTGACCTTTTGACATGACAACCATTCTTGACAAATGAGATGTCATATCCTAAATCACTCAGCTGACTTATACTAATGAGGTTGTGTTTCAAACCCTTTACATAAGCCACTTGAGTAATTGTAATCTGATTACTAGAAATGTTACCAAAGTCTTTGATGATTCCTTTTTCTGAACCACTAAAGGTAACTTTAGGGCCATCCTTGATAGGTGTATAGTCCTTCAGCAACCCCCTTGTTCCAGTCATGTGCCTGGAACATCCACTGTCCAAGTACCATATAGGCGCATGGCCACTTGGACTCACCTGCAAAACAGATTACTTAACCTTAGAACCCAAATAACTCTTGTGTCCTTGGTGCAGGTTAGTCTGACCTTTAACAAAACTACCTATAGCTCTTCTAGCAGGAAGTTTGCTACTCTCTTTGACACTAGAATTGTGCCAACAATCTAAGGCAAAGTGGCCTATCTTGCCACAACACCAGCACTCAAATCTGTTGTACCTTTGTTTAGGTACAACACTGGCTGAATTATCTACAGTAGGCTTCTTATTTTGTGCTGGGGCTTTGCCCTTAGATTTGGACCTAGCAGTCCAGGCAGGTTTTTTAAACCCGAATCCAGAATTACCCTTTTGAGGTACAAACTCATCTATCAAGGGTAAAACAGATTTAGGTTTAGAAAAACTTGCTACTATCTCTTTCTCCTTCTAAAGTCTAACCTCCAGATTTCTAATATGATCATTCTTGAAATTGATTGTGCCCATTTGAATAACAGTTATGTTCTTCAATCTGGCAATCTCATTCAATTTCTGATCTAACAACTTGTCTGAATCAGCAGCAGCCAATTTAAGACTATCAATCTCCTTTGCCTGAGTTTTGGCCAAGGTTTTGTTTTTCTTCAAGGCCTGCAACAAGTCCCTATATTCATCAATTAACTGATGAATATCTCCTTCAGATTCAGACTCACTCACATCACTTGATGCAGATATATCTGACTCTGACTCAGTACTATAAATTGAACTAGAAGAACAACTTTGTACCTTACTTGGTCCAGGCTGATCCTGGTTCTTGTCTCCTTTAGATAAAGCCATCAGCCCCTTGCACTGATGGTCCTCATGCTCATATATTGAGTTCATTAGCTGCATGAACTCATCTTCTTCCTCTTCAGCAAATAACCCAATGTAGGCTTTAGCTTCTGATTCTGTTTCTGAAGATGACTGATCTGTCAGACTCTTGTCTCTCTTAGCAACAAAGGACTTTTCCTTTTTGCTCTTAACCTGAGTATTCTTTTTGTCAGCTGACTCCTTCCTCTTTTCTGGACAGTCAGCCACTACATGTCCCTGTCTATTGCAGCAATAGCACACAATCTTTGAGGATGTAGCTTTGCTTGGCTTGGACATTCTTCTGCCATTCCTGGATGACTTTCTCTTCTGATAGTAGTCATCTTTTGGCTGAGAAGTGGAAGGCTTAGACCTCCACTGCTTCTTCTTCAGAAATTTTTGAAAATACCTAGTAAAAGCAGCAAAGTCTTCATCTCTTTCACTAATATCTGAATTCTTGCTATCTGAATTATCTGTCACAGCCTCAGCAATTATTTGAGAAGGAGATGGAGACTTGCTTCTATACTTCCTAGTGGCTTCAGTCTTGAAGGCCACAGTCTTTTCCTTGTGTTCCACTCTAGTATTCTTCTCTTCCTCCTTTCTAGCCATTAACTACATCTCATAAGATAGCAGTTTTCCAAACAAAGTTGGAGGAGGTATATCAGCTAGTTTCGCCACTTCCCTAATGACACAAATCTTGGTGTCCCAGTCCTTAGTTAGAGATCTTAAGAACTTGTCATTCAGCTCATAGTTGCTGAAATCTCTTTGAACTTGTCATTCAGCTCATAGTTGCTGAAATCTCTTCCATAGGACATCAACTTATTAACAATCCTATAGAACTTCTTGTAACATTCTGTAATGCTATCAGACTTTCCTTGTCTGAAGCTTTCATATTCCTGATTTAACAAGGACTTCCTATCTTGTCTTACTTCTTCTGATCCCTCCATATAAACTATTAATGTGTCCCACATTTCTTTAGAGGTTTTACAATGAATTAAGTTCTGAAATGTTGTATCATCAATGGCACTAACAATTTTATTCTAGACTCTCTTGTCCATAGTGGCCAGAATGATTTCATCTTTAGTTATTTCAGAGAAGTCCTTGGGAGTTTTCTGATTTGCATCCAGAATGGATACCTTCATTGGCACATATGGGCCTTCTTTGACTGTAATGTATATCCTTGGGTCAGATGCTTCCATAAAGAGTCTAACCCTCTCTTTCCATATGCCAAATATCTCTTTTCTACATATTGGCAATTTCATGGACCCCAGCTCTTTATGATTCTCACTAGAACCCATTTTATTGATTCTTGTTTGTTCTGAATCTGCCTACAGGATCTTACTCAGACTGTTAAGTCTCTTTTTGAGTAACCTCGCTTTGATACCACTTGAAAGAAATAGTGTCTAACCACCTAGAGGGGGGTGAATAGGGGTACTTTTTCTTTTTACTTTAAGGCAGACAAACTGTTTTGTACTTTAAGCAGCAAATGAAAATTCTACAGCTATCACAACACAGCAACCACAGAAACAAACATTCACAGAGTGCACACAGTGTTTATAGTGGTTCCCCAAGGTTTGGGTACATCCACTTTCCCCCTTTGCCTATCTAGTAGTTTACTAGATTTGGCCTAACTTCTGCACTTCTCCTCAGATCCTCAGATCTTACAGCTTAGAACCCCAAACAGGTTCCTACAACTCGGGCACAAAGCCTTACCACTCAGTCTTCAACAAGACCTACACTCAGGCTAAACAGCCCTACCTCAGCCTTCAACAAGGCCTACACTCAGAGAATTGAATCTCCTACACTCAGGCTCAAAAACCCTACCTCAGCCTTTATAAATTCAGGCTTACAACTCAGATCCCTTAGGATCCTACAAAAGGAAAATAATAACAAGTTCTAGGTCACCACTCTGTTTGAGAGAATGAAGAGGGCAATCTTCTTGATCAGTTCTTGATAGCACTGATTCCTGAGATCAACTTTGTCTTCGCTTTCTTCAAGGCTTCTTGAGTCTGAATTCAGTAAAGATGATCTTCTTGAAGTACACCAGCTGGCAACTTCCTTCTTAGGATGGAGAATTAAATGTGGATCCTACTTTGCAGTCTGATTCAGAATCTGCTTCTTAAGAGATTTGATTAACAAGTCCCTTTCTTGACTTCAGATACTGGAGTTCTCTCTCTCCAAGTAAATCTGAAATTTATTCAAAATACTGATTTACAGTTTTCTCTGGATCTGTATTGATCTTCTTAATCTTCTAATTGATTCTATTTGTTGATAGATTGACAGATGCTTCACTGTTGAAGGAGAAAGGCCTTTATATAGTCTTCCTCCAAGGTAACCGGCTGATCCGGTTTCTAACAAACTTCTGACAGCTCTAACAGTTGATGTAGACCGGCTGAAATGACAGCTGTCAAGTCATCCGGTCACTTCTTGAAATCACTGTCTCTGTCTGAAAGTGTCGAGACTGATCTTCATTATGTGTCGACACAAAAAGACCAAGTGTCGACACAAGTGAACTAAGTGTCGACACTTGCCTTGGTGGTGTCGACATAACTCATTGTGTTGGTGTAACAGCTTCTCGACACTACTTCTTCAGAATGTGTCGACACTGATTCTGTGTGTCGACACAAGCCTTCTGTTGAATGTGTAGACACTGGTTCTATGTGTCGACACAAGTACTTCTTCTTTAACACTTAGTTGAATTCTGCGGTATGTCGACACATCTCCTTTGTGTCGACACATAGCTTCTTGTGTTGAAACTTGCTGAGTGTCGACACATCTCCTTTGTGTCGACACAATTACTTCTTTTACTTTAACTTTGATGAAGCTTTGCTGTGTGTCGACACAAGTCCTGTGTGTCGACACATTTGATGTCGACAATGCCTTCAGTGTGTTGACACAGCTTCCTGGTGTCGACACATTGGATGTCGACTAAGCTTCTCTGGGTGTCGACACTGCCTCTAAGTGTCGATAAGATATATGTTGAGTATTCTTCATAGTGTGTCGACACTGCCTGTATGTGTCGACACTTTTCTTCTGGTGTCGACTCTGCCTTTCCTGGTGTCGACACAAATACTGCAAGTGTCGACACAGCTTCTCTAGGTGTCGACACAAGCCTTCATAAGTGTCGACACTGCATCTCTGGGTGTCGACACATGGACTTAGAAACTTTTCTGCATTTCCTGCAAATACTTAACATGCACATATAAACTCAAAGCACATCAAATACACCTTGATGTATATCATTGAGCAGGGTGAGGCTTCTTCAAATATGGTACACATTTTCCAATGTACCCAACAGTATCACTTCATCCGGTAGCCCAGGAGCATGGGGACATAGACCTTCAATATGTCCCTACAGATAAGCAAATTGCAGATATTTTCAAGAAACCGCTGGACGAGACCAAGTTCGCGTTCTTCAAAACAGAACTTGGGATGCTCAACAAAGAAGACTAGAAGAAGCTGGATTGTCAAGAAGGCTCAAGGCTCAAAGGTTAGTCAAAAATTGGAGTTTTTTTTCAAAAGTTTAAGTTTTTGACTCGAGTAAGTAACAGCATACTCGAGTAAGTATATAACCTACTCGAGTAATAGAATGACATACTCGAGTAGTCTACTTGACCTACTCGAGTAGCAGACTGACATACTCGAGTAGTCAACTTCACATACTCGAGTACCTCACTCATCTACTCGAGTACCTCTCTCACCTACTCGAGTACATCTGTTTACCTAGTCGAGTAACTCCTGATTCATGTACTCATGTATGTGCCGAGTTATATCTTATTCAAATTTTCTAATGCGCAAACCAAAGTCTTATGCCACCTCTTCTATGGTTTACTTCAGTATTTTTTCAAATAATTAGACCTAAACCTAGAGTTATATAAATAAGAAAATCACAACAACAGATAGACTATCTCAAAATGATTGATGCATTATATGATGATCAAAGCTCAGAAAGTGATCAGTTCAGAACTGATTCAGATGATTCCTCTGCTACTATTGCAAGGAAAAGAAAGGCCAGAAGCAAAGCAATGAAAAGAGTTCCTCCAGCAAAAGTCAAAGATACCAATGACATTCCTAACTACATATTACATAACTGCCCTATCACAGAACATTGCATACAATATTCCAAAAATCAACTGAAGGCTATGAAGAAAAAGAGAAAGTATGAGAAAGGATCTTCTCAGTTCAATCCTCCTCCTCCTCCTCCCTCACCTGATGCAGGTGCAGGTGGTAGTTCAGCTGTTCAACCTTCTGCCAGAAGCCAATCCTCTTATCAACCTCAAGGTAGATCTCAATACAGAGGAAGCCAATCTAGAGGCTATCAGTCAAGGAGAGGAAATTATAGAGGAAACCAAAGAGAATTTCAAGTTTATTCCAAAGGCCATTCCAGGAAACACCCTTATTCAAGGGAAGGACAAGCTTCCACAGATACTACTTCAGGTTCCTTTCCTTATAAACTGAGAGAGTTAGTCTCCTCCAGAGCTTCTCCAAATAATCCCTCCAATAGATATGAGCCTCCAGTTCCTTTTGAGAATCCAGAGAATAATCCTACTTCATGGACATCTAGAATGAAAGAATTAGCTGCTCTGTACCAGATCAAGAAAGCTAGAGAACAAGACAAAGACACTTCCAGTATCACTACCTTATCAGATCAAAGAAGGAAGGAACTTGAAAGATATTCTTCCAGTAAGTTCTTTGATTCAGAAAGCTACATGAAGCTGCACACTGAAGCTATAGTGCCTAGGCCTAAGCAACAAACCTCTTTAGGTGCAGCTGATGACAGAAGATCTAAAAAGGAAGCTCTCAATCCAAACAGAGAAATAGTACTTATAAAGTGCAAGGAAAAAGAGTAATTATGTAAGGTGACAGTTATTTTGAATTCTGTACTATCTGTGACAATGTCTGTGATTCTGAGATGTTTTGTTTATTTCATTTATGCTTTATATGTTTTTATTTCCTTAAATGTCTGTAAATAGTATTCCTAACTCAAATAGGGAGAGATTGTTGGAACACCTTATTACTGATTTGGGCAAGGATCACAATGTCTCTTATGAAACCTGTTTGACCTCATTGTATAGATCTAAAGGTCAATTAGAATTGAGTCTAAGGGTTAGTACTTAGGTTTGAAAGCTGCCCTCAAGACCAGAGATTTTAGTTTTGGAGACCAAGTCATTTCATCGAGCTCAGTACGACGAATCGTCGAACTCCATTCGACGATCGTTGTGCTCACTTCGACGGATCGTCGACTACATTCGATGATCTCTGAGCTCAACTTCAACAAGTCGTCTAACTCCATTCGACGATCGTCGAGCTCAGATCGACGATCTTGACTCCAGTTTGATTCTCTATCTCTGAGCTCAGTTTGACGATAGTTGAGCTCAGATCGACGATCTTTGTTTCTGTCTAAGTCCAATCTCTGAGCTCAGTTCAACGATAGTGGAGCTCAGTTTGACGTTTTCTCTGAAGAGTTCAACGTTTTTCAAGATTCAAATTTGGACAGCTGTGGAATTATTGTCAGTATTGAATTCAGAGATCTTGTAGCCATTTTTCATTTAATCTGGGGCAAGTTTCAAGGAATTTTCAAGGAATGTTTTATTGGACTTTCCTCCAGAAGACAAATACATTTAAGGAAGTCATTAATACAGGCTAACGGCTATCTTGGACAGTGGATCATTTCTATTCAGACAAAAGGAATAAAAGATCAGATTTTTCATTCCTGCTGCAGAAGAAGAAGAAGTCAGACACATATTCTCTACAACAACAACTCTTACAACACAACAATCACACAAGAGAAAGAAAGAGAGTTGCAGACATTCTCAGTCTCAAATTCATACAAGAACACACATCACAAAAGGAGATCAACCAACTGAAATTTTCAGATCTCTTTTGATTCAAGTATTCAAAGGCCATCATCATTCAAGACTCCAAACACCACACATTTCAGTTGCTGCTGAAATCATCTATTGTTGGAGATCAAATCATTTGAAGGCCTATCACCCTACTGCAAAGCTTCACTTCTTGAACACTCAAGATCTCAGGGGGAGCTTTGACAACATCCACTATCTTCTCTCTGACTGTTGACAGAGAAGATTCTCTCTCCCTCTCTCTCTCTCTCTGCTGTAAAGGGTTTTTCAAACTCCCTTCAAAAGTTTGTGTTTGGTTTCTGAGACCTTATCAACACTCACTGGTGTCAAGACACCTGATCAAAAAATCTGGTTTGGTTTTTGAGCACCTTATCAAAAGCTCATTGGTGCCTAGGACACCTGATCAACTCATCCTGCAGTGGATTCCTACCTAGGGAGGAAGAAGAGTGGATGTACCCAGGTTGATTGGGGAACCACTATAGCTCCTTGTGTCTTCTGGTTGCTTGTCTTTCTTTTTGTTTCTGGCTATGATTTTTGATTGGTTTGTGATTAGATTGCTTTATGATTAGATTGTTTCTGTGTTTAGATTTACTATTTATTATTAGCTTCCCTGTTCACTTAGGAATACAACAACAGTTGTAAAAAGTTTTTAGCAAGCACCATACTCTATTCACCCCCCTCTAGAGTATATCAGATCTAACTTGCACTTTCAGATTCCTCTAGCTTTTGAGGATTACATACTTGACAGCCTCAACCTTAATTTGTTGCTTTTTCTGGAGCATATTCCTAGAGCAACTATCCTGTCCCAGTCATTTGCCTGGAGCACCCATTGTCCAAATACCAAGTCTTAATTTGACAGGTACTTGGACTATCTTGCAAAACATAATTCATTTACCCTTAGGCACCCAATGATAATTGGGTCCTAGGTTCTCGTTAGAATTATAAAACATCTGACCAACTCTCTAACTTGGCTGAGCACCTTTTTGTTCACTAGCCATATCCAGGTTGTGCCAACAATCAATGGAAAAATGTCCCACCTTCCCACAGCACCAACATCTATGAATGGTGTACCTTCTCTTCAGGACAGCACATAATTGCTGTCCATGAGAGAAGTGAGCAGCTCCAGATTTTGCTGGATGAGCATAGCATGATGCTTCTTCCTTCTTCCTGAGTGAAGGTGTTGTAGATCTAAATACACCTGGTCCAAAATGGGCCAATAGTATTTTTGGAGCCTGCCATTTAGTGGACTCTTTCATCTCTTTAGAAGGATACTTATATCCAAATCTAAAGAACTTATCCTGAGGATTCTGGCAAGATTGAACAACATCACTCCTTCTGAGATCATGTGTCTTTACCCCACTGGTAGAGCACACATTAGATTGATCCTTGAGAGGAGATCAAACCTTGACAGTTCTAGAAGGAGAATTTTCCTTTTGAAACACTGTCCTCTTATCAGGGAATTCAGATTTGAATTGATGATTGATGTGATTAATACCAAGCTTCTCAAGGACTTGGCAAGTTGTAGCTTTTGGCAATTGACCCTGTGATTGAGAAGGGTTAATCACAATCCCCAATCTCTCTTTGAACTTTTGTTCCAGATATCTAATATGCTTTTTCTTCTCTTCGAGAAGCAAAGTATGACACTCAAGACTTTTATTGAGTTCAGACACCTCATGACTTTTCTTATTGAACTCAATAAATTTATTATTATAAAGAGTTTTATAAGGCATTAGAACTTCTATGTCCTTGGCTTGCCTTTTGGCAAGAATTCTGCTCTTCTTTAGAGTATCTAGGAATAGTCCATACTTGTCAATCAATTGATTGCCATCAGTCTTAGATTCTGAGCAATCTTTATCATAGGATGAAGATGCACCGGTATCTGGACTCGTCTTATAGTCAGAGAAAGATGCAGAATTGGAAAGAGGTTGTACCTTGATTGATTCTGAATCTGGCTGACTTCTTTCTTCTTCAGTCATTGTCATCATACCATGGCATCCATAGTCTTCTTCATACTCCACATTGTCACTATATGAGTGTGATAGAGGGGCCCTGATTCCCATCATGGCAATAAGATATTCCTCTCCTTTTGGACTAACAATAACATATATCAGCCCAATATAAGCTTCTTCCTCTTCATCTTCAGATTCTGAGGAGGAAGAATCTGTCCAGCTTCTCTCCTTCTTAGCCACAAAAGACTTCTCCTTCTTCTTGCCCTTGTGGTGATGGTGATGCTTTTTCATCTTCTTCTTATCTTCTTCCTTTCTTTTGACTGGGCATTCAGCAATGACATGCCCAGTCATGCTGCAACAATAATAGATGACATTAGAAGAAATATGTTTACTAGTTTTAGAGACATACATATCATCCTTGGATGACTACCTGTGATAAGAGGATGAAGATTGCCTGCTCCTCCAGTCCTTTTTCATTATGAACTTCTAAAATTGCCTGGAGAAGGTAGCTAGATATTTATCAAACATGTGGTTGTCTGATGAGCTTGGCTAAGAATTTTCTGAGCTAGATTTAGCTTCCCTCCTTGGTGGTGAGAGAGTCTTTCTTCTACTTCTTCTTGGGGCTTCTGTCTTGAATACCACAAACTTGTCTTTGGACTTAAATTGGCTGCTCTTTTCCTCTTCTTGTCTAGCAGCCAACTGCATTTCATAGGATTGCAACTTTCCAAAGAGTGTTGGTGGAGGAGTGTCGTCCAGCTTAGCCATTTCCCTAATGACACAAATCTTGGTGTCGCAATCTCTAGAGAGAGATCTAAGGAACTTGTCATTTAACTCATAGTTGCTAAAGCCTCTACCATAGGTTCTTAGTTCATTTATTATCCTGAAGAACCTTTCAGAATAGTTAGCTACTTTTTCAGTTTTGCTTTGCCTGAAAGCCTCATACTCTTGATTGAGTCATCAATGACACTGGCTATAATATTTTGTGCCCTTTTGTCCAGGGTGGACAGAATCACCTCATCTCTGTCCATTTCTGAATATGCCTTAGACACTCTCATAGTTGGATCTATGGTGGAAGCCTTTTTGGGGACAAAAGGACCTTCCACTACTGTTACATTGATTCTAGGGTCAGATGCTACCATGAACAGTATGTCCCTTTGATTCCATAGGCCAAATCCTTCCTTCCTACAGATGGGAAGCTTTATGGCCCATAGCTCCTTGTGGTTCATTCCTGACCCCATAATTTTATCTTATAGCTAACCTTGGAGGTATACTCAGATTGTTAAATCATTTTTGAGTAACCTCCCTCTGATACCAATTGAAAGTTGCTTAACTGAAGGTTTGCTAATCACCTAGAGGGGAGGGGGGTGAATAGGTCTTTGAAGTGTTAATAGTTCTTTTGCTGATTTCAAATTAATCTATCAAGAGTTTGTCCTTAGATCTACAATAAGAAAGAAAACAAGCACCACAACAAACACACAAAGATTTATAGTGGTTCCCCAATTGTGTATATTCACTTTCCCTCCCACCTATCCAACTTATTTGTTAGACTAGGCACAAACTCCGCCAATATGCTCCTCAGAACTTACACCTCAAGCCCTCAGTCTTATACACAGATTCTTCATAGAATCCAAACTCAGAACCACAAGGGTTCCTACCTCAGATCCCTGCAAAGCTCCTACAGCTCAGTGTTCCACTGATCACCTGCCTCAACCTTATTTCTAAGGCCTGCAACTCATACTCTTCAGCCCTACAGTGTTGGATCCCTAGTTTGATTTGGGCTAGGTTCACTATCTTAGATGATGTGACCCAACATGTATAGCCAGGGTCAAAGTTTTGTCCTAGAGTCTAGGACAACTCCTCAGTAACAACATCACATGGACAAGCCATCATCAGACTGCCAGAGACTCAAGACATAGAGTTTTCCAAAAGATTCAGAGATTTATCAAGAGACTAAGTAAAATGAGTTCGACGTTTGTCGAACTCATGTCGACGATAGTTGCAATCAGCTCGACGATCTTAGAGAAATATTCTCTGAGCTGAGCTCGACGAACTTTAGTCACATATCGACGATCCTTGGATTCCACCTTCAGCATTCTAAGTCCAGACTATTCTCTAGACTCAGGTCGACGAACTTAGTTCTCAGATCGACGAACTTCATTCTTTAGTCGACGAATTCTGGACTTCCACTTCAACTCTATTGCCAGAGGTTCATCAATTTTTCTCGAAGTCCAGAATCGGATTCAGCTCGACAAATTCAAGATTCTCTAGACTTAGCTCGATGAACACTATTTTTTGGTCGACGAATCTATGGACTATCACAGCATTCTGTCGAGACTATGTTCTCTAGTCTCTGGTCAACGAACTCAGTTCTCTGCACGACAAATTCTCGAACCAGAAGACTTATGTCGACACACAGAGTATATGTTGACACCAACTAAGTCGACACTAGAAGAACTTGTGTCGACACCAAGATCACCAGTCGACATTGTGGAAAGGCTATGTCGACACCACACAGAAGACTTGTGTCGACACACAGGAGTAATTATGTCAACACAGAACATTTGACAACTCCAGAATAATTGTTGAACTCTAGTCGACGAACATATTTACCAGCTCGACGAATAGGCAAAGATCAAAAGAGACAGCAGTTCAGTTTCCAGCTCGACGATCACGGAACTCAGCTCGACCAACAGAAGTCGTCTGGTCGACGAATACAACATCTCAACTCGACAAACTATGGACTCAGTTCGACGAATTCTGCTAACTGTTCGATGTTTCCAGACTTATTTATTTCTGGCCTTCTGTCCCCACTCCTATACAATAATTCCTGAGTAATTAATGCTCTAACATTCATTAGAGCATTAGAAGGAGCATTCATTATGGTCTTCTCCAGGATTATTGCTTGCTGTTTTTCCATGGGACAGTTGGGAAAATAAATCAATGTTGATTATTCTCAAAACTGTCAGCATTAAATGCAGATACATTCAAATTTTTGAAGAATAGAGAAGAAGAGAATAACAGATAACAGATACACAGGGACATATAGACTTAAAGATGAGAATCAAGTACAATTGAGAAAGCTTCACACAGGGCACAACTTACTGAGAAGCACATAGAGATTACAGAAAAAAAATTCAATCTTGGTTAATCTGCTCTGTAAAAGAAGAAGCATTCTATGATACACAGAAGTTCTTGACCAGAAGCTCCTCAGCACTTCAAGAAGAAGAACAACAATACCTACATCAAGAGTGTTCTTTCTTAAAGTACTCCAGGACACTTCAAAAGAACAACTTCAGTTCAATCTTTCAAAGAAGTTCCTGAAGACTTTTGTCGGTCAAGGATTTAGTTTGAAGACCTATCACCCTGAAAATTGGCTCTTAGTTTTCCCTGATCCATTCTATATTTCAGGGGGAGCCTTAAGCTATAATCAATCCACAGTCTTCTCATTTGTATATTCAGAAAGAGAAGACAAAATCATCTCTCACCCCCACCTCTGTAAAGGGTTGTCATCTCCCTTCAAAAGTGATTACTAGGTTGCAAGTCTCTTGATCAAAATACTTGGGTTGGTTTTTGAGCACCTGATCAAAAGCTCATTGGTGTTAGGCACCTGATCAAAAATCTGAGTGGATTCCTACCAAGGGTTGTAGAAGAGTGGATGTACCCAGGTTGGGGAACCACTATAAAATTCTTGTGTCGTCTGGTTGCCTCCTTTTCATTTGTTCTTGCTGTGCTTGTGTTTTAGGTTTATTGCTTGGTAGTTTATTAATTCTGCACTTTAAATTTACAGCAAAAGTTGTAATAGCAGTTAAGAAAATTTTTAAGAATACTCTATTCACCCCCCCCCCCCCCTCTAGAGTATTTTAGGTCTAACTCTCACTTTCAATTGGTATCAGAGGACTTTACTTTGGTTGTACAAGTTAAATCTTGAACCAAATAATCCTTTGTTAGATCTACACAGTATTTTATTTTCATTTAAATTATAAACATACCATGGCACAGAACAAGGACTACGCAAGCACCAGAACTCCAGTCTGCAACCTTAATAGGTTTGCCATCTGGAAGGCAAGAATTAGGTTTTACATGAATTCCATTGATGAAGACATCTACAATTCCATTTTGACAGGTCCCCCACAGGCATCTACATCTACAACATCTTCCAGCAACAATTCAGTCCCACCACCTGAGTGGACTGAAGCTCAGAAGAAAGCAAAGATTGATGATGCCAAAGCCATGAAAATATTGGCTCAGACTATGTCAGATGACATCTTTCAGAAAGTGGCTGAGTGCACCTCTACAAAAGTAATTTGTGATTCACTCAATCAAATGGTTGATGGCTCAGCAGATGAGAGGAAGGATAAAAGATCAAACCTCATCACACAATATGAAAACTTCAAGAATGATGAGGCAGAAATAGTTGAAGTGATGTACAACAGGCTTAGCTCCATCATTAGTGATCTAAGGACCTTAGACAAAGAAATCACCTTGACTGAAGTGAATGACAAGATCCTAATGTGCTTCCCAATCTCATGGGACACCAAGATCTGGCCCATCAAGGAGGCTAGATGTCTGAATGAGATTTCAATTGAATCTATATTAGGTAAACTGAAGTCATATGAGCAGCTAATCAAGTCCAGAGAGGAAGTGGAACATAGGACTCCTCCCCCAGCAAGTAAAGAACAATCCATTGCATTCAAGGCTGTTGAAGAAACTGAAGCCCCAATTGTCAATGAAGAGTTAATGAGTCTGTTTGCCAAGAGATTCTTCAAACTGGCAAGGAAAAACTTCAGAAGGAAGTCATCCAGAAATGACAGCTAGCCAAGGTATGACAAAACCCCCACTAAAGATGTAGTGTGTTATGGGTGCAGGAAACCAGGACATTTCATGTCTGAATATCCTGAAAATCAAAAGAAGGAAAGAAGAAACGAGAAGTAATCAAGAAGCAAGCATTACAGCAAGCCCTCTTCCAGCAAGCACAAAAAGAAGTACAAAGGATTTGTGGCTGAAACATAGAGTGACATAGAAGATGAATCCACATTTTCCAGCTCCAGTGAAGAAGAAGAGGAGGCCAAGTCAAAGGAGGTTTGCCTCATAGCAATTGATTCAAGCAGTAACAGATAAGATACAGATGAATCTGATAATGAAGAAAACCTGTCAGCTGAAGATCAGGTAATAGCATCTTATGATTTTGAATCTGATGAATTTAAATTTGAATTTAAAAACTTATGCTTAGATTTGATAAGCTCTGAGATGGAAATCAAACTTCTCAGAGATAAATTGAATGATCTAGATGAAATCACCTCTGAAAATGCAACTCTATCTAGTGAACTGAAATCTGCAAATGAACAAATCAGTTTTCTGAAATCAGAAACTAGCAAAGCTAAGATATTAGAAGAATCATTAAATGACAGAAGTTTGAAATTGCTAGATATAACTAGCACAGTTAATGCTAGAACAAATAACTGCAGATTAGGATTAGGAGTCACATCTAGTGAACCAACCCTAATCCAAAGGAATCATCTTTCAAAACCTGCAAATTTTATCTCTGATAAAGGAAAGAAAAACACTGAACAAGTAAATAAGGTTAATAAAATTCTAGAACAAATTGAAGCTAAGGACAAAATTAAAAATCATAAGAATGATAAAAATAACTATGTTCAGCAGTTATCGTCGAACCCAGATCGACGATATAGGAACAGATCGTCGAACTCAGAACGACGATCTCTAAACACAAACTACAATAATAGTCATTCGTCTAACTGCTATCGACGAACTTTGTATGGTTCTTTGAGTAGAGGTCGACGAACGTGGGGCACAGAAAATGAATATGTTCATTCTCTGGGCAGAGATCGACGATCTCAACCCAATTTGTCGAACTCTGGTTGATGAACTTACAGAAATTCGTCGAACCCAGGAAGACTTAATCAAAACAATAATTCCAACAACAACTCATATATTTCTAAGAAACCATTTAATCCACTAGCTGACTGGGTCATCCCACCTAGGAGATATCACCCCCTAGGATATAAGTCCCAACCTGAATTCTCTATTATTTCCTGCTTTTCTTATCACCCATACAAAGGACCCAAGGTAACCTGGGTCAAAAACCATTAACTGTTTTCTATGCAGGTGAAGAGCTGTCCAGGGGTAAATCAAACTTGGTACATAGACAGTGGCTGCTCCAAACACATGACTAGAAGCAAAGACATCTTAATCAACTACAAGTCCAAGTTGGGGCCAAAGGTTATCTTTGGTGACTCCAAATGTGGTCAGTCAGAAGGATTTGGAGAAGTAAGAATAGGAGATATCACATTCAAAAAGGTGACGTATGTAAGTGGACTCAAGCATAACCTCATCTCCATAAGTCAGTTATGTGATGATGGTTATCAGCTATACTTTAACCCATCCACCTTTTTTTATTATTGATAAAAACAACCAAACAGTTTTAACTGGAAGTAGACAAGGCAACATATACTTAATAAATTTTCTTTCTGCCAAAACTGATATCTGCTTACTTAATCTAACTAGTAATCAGAATGACTTATAGCACAAAATACTAGGTCATGTAAATCTAAAAAACATTGCTAGGCTATCTAAACACAACCTTGTTAGAGGTCTACCTTCTGGTTCCTACATGAAGGAAGGTCTCTGCAGGGCTTGTCAATTAGGTAAGCAAACTAAAACTACTTTTAAATCTGTTAATAAGAGTGATTCACCTAGGATTTTATACTTGCTACATTTGGATCTCTTTGGACCCGTTGATGTACAAAGCCTAGGAGGGAAATCCTACACTTTGGTTATAGTGGATGACTTCTCCAGGTTCAGTTGGGTATTCTTTCTGAGATCAAAGTTAGATACCTGCAAGGTTCTTACAGATTTTCTCAGGACCATACAGATTGAGTTCTTCACTCTTGTTGCCTTGATCAGAAGTGATCATGACACAGAGTTTGAGTCTCTTCTTATGCATGAGTTCTTTGAGAAGGAAGGTATCAGGCATTGCTTCTCAGCTCCTAGAACTCCCCAACAAAATGGGGTAGCTGAAAGGAAAAATAGGACACTCATTGAAGCTGTAGGTACATTGCTTGCAGATGCTTACATGCCCCTAACCTTTTGGGCAGAGGCTGTCAGCACAGCAAATTATGTCCTGAACATGAGCTTAATTCACAAATTAAAGAACAGGACTCCCTATGAATTGCTCAAAGGGAATAAATCTAAAATAAACTATTTTAAAGTATTTGGTTGTACCTGTTATATACACAGTAATAATAAGAAATACATTAGAAAGTTTGAGGCTATGGCTAAAGAGGGAGTTTTTCTATGATACTCCCAAGTATGCAAGGCCTATAGGGTTTTTAATAAATCAATATTAAAAATTAAGGAGTCTATTCATGTTTCATTTGATGAGACTAACATGTATTGCAAGGAGAAAGAAGTTTCTACCAATAGCTACTTACAGGTACCCCACTTGTGTGAGACCTTGGATGGACTAAACCTCACCGAAGAGGTACCAACTCATCCCTCTCCACAAGTCATTGAAGAAAGTGAAGAAGAAGAAGTTGAAGATAATGAATCTCTACCAACAGCAAATACAATTCCACAGGAGGAATTAATTCCAAATGCTGTTGCACAACCAACTCCACCCACTGATTTTGTCACACTTAGGGATCACCACAGATCTCAAGTGATTGGAGACATATCAGCAGGTGTACAGACAAGGCATCAACTCACCCAAGATTTGATGCATGCCTGTTTTCTCTCTCAGGTTGAACCTCTAACCATTCATGATGCTGAGTAAGATCCCCACTGGATCCTTGCAATGTAGGAGGAACTAAATCAATTCGAGAGATGTAGAGTTTGGGATTTGGTTCCAAGACCCCAAAACTACCCAGTTATTGGAACAAAATGGGTTTACAAAAACAAGCTGGATGCCCAAAGAGTCATTGTGAGAAACAAGGCTAGGCTTGTTGCTCAAGGATATAGGCAAGAAGAAGGAATTGATTATCATCAAACCTTTGTACCTATTGCAAGGTTGGAAGCCATAAGAATATTACTTGCCTATGCAACATAAAAGAGGTTCAAGGTCTTCCAAATGGATGTCAAGAGTGCTTTTCTAAATGGAGTGCTACAAGAAGAGGTTTATGTAGAACAACCTTCAGGTTTTGTTTCTCCAACTTATCCCTCTCATATCTTTAAATTGCATAAGGCCCTTAATGGTCTAAAGCAAGCTCTAAGAGCTTGGTATGAGACCTTAGCTAGTTTTCTATTAGAGCATAAATTTACAATATCAACTGTAGATAAAACTTTTTTCACTAGACATCATAAGGACCAAATCTTATTAGTACAAATTTATGTGGTTGATATTATATTCGGCTCTACAGATTCCAAATTATGCAAGAGGTTCTCTGACCTCATGCATTCCAAATTTGAAATGAGCAGCATGGGTGAGCTTTCCTACTTCCTTGGTCTCCAAGTGAAGCAGCTCCCTGATGGCATCTTCATCTTTCAAGCAAAATATTCTAAATAACTTCTAAAGAAGTTTGGGATGGCTGATTCCTCAGCAAAGAAAACTTCCATGGCTAACAATGCTGTTGTGGAGTCTAATGTACCAGGGAAACCTGTGGTTCAGAAACTTTATAGGGGCATTGTTGGGTCCCTATTATACCTCACAGCAAGTAGGCCAGATATTATGTTTGCCACATGTCTTTGTGCTAGTTTTCAGGTGAACCCTAAAGAATCTCATCTAATTTTACTAAAAAGGATTTTGAGATATATAAAGAGTTGCCCTAATCTTGGTCTATGGTATCCTGCTGAATCAGAATTTGAGTTAACTAGATACTCTGATGCTGATTTTGCTAGATGCAGGGTAGATGGAAAAAGTACTTCAGGAACTTGCCAGTTCCTGGGTATGAGATTAGTATTTTGGTTTTGTAAAAAGCAAACATCAGTGTCTACCTCAACTGCTGAAGCAGAATATATTGCAGCAGGCAACCGTTATTCACAGATGCTTTGGATACAAAATCTGCTACTAGCTTATGGGTTCAACTTAAATAATTCAAGCCTACTCTGTGATAATACAGGTGTTATAGCCATAGCCCAGAATCCAGTTCACCATAGTAGGACAAAACATATTGAAATAAGATATCATTTCATTAGGGAGTGTGTAGACAAAAATAAAATCAAGCTTGTCTATATCTACACTGATTTACAAAGGGCTGATATATTCACCAAACCTCTGGATGAGAGAAATTATATGTTCTTTGTGAATCAACTTGCAATGATCAATGGAGAAGACTTTATTTGATTTCTGTCTGCACTCGACGAATTTTCCAAAGTTCGTCGAATGGAGTTCGACGAACCTGGGAAAGTTTGAGAGATATTTGTCGACCGGAGATCGACGAACTCTTTGTGATTGAAACAAGTTTCGTCGAATAGAGTTCGACGAACTTTCTTCAGAAGATATTTGTTGAATGGAGCTCGACAAAATGTCTTCAATTCTTCTGGATAAGATTGACAAATTATTTCATTCAAATTATTTCATCGACCTCAGTTTGTAGAATTATTTTTATTTTCGTGGAACGGAGTTTGACGATTAATATTCTTGAAAACCCTATATTTTAGGTTTTCTTCAACCTCCGTCCCGCGCTTTCTGTTCCTGTGAACTTGATCGTCATTTATCTCTTTTGCTGGTGATTCCATGGCGATTCTAGCAGGAGCTCCAGCCGCTATGAAATTTGACACTGGATTTGATGTTGACTTCGAATCATTCCAGCACTCGGACCCAATCTTTCTATATTTTATGGAACTTCTGGAAGAAAAGAATCTAAAGAACCTGATGACTATAAGGATAAAGCTGGCAGGAACAGAAATCAGAGAATGATTCTATACTTCATCCACTTCTGAAGACAATACTATGACAGGATCAATCGCGGGTAACACTGTCTCCTTAACTCCCAGAGTTTTAACTGAAATATTTGGTTTGACAAATGGCGAAGAGGAATTAGAAATTGATTCTAAAGAGTTTGATATGATGCTAAATCTGATGGGTTATGCTGGTGACAACCCAAATAAATTGTTGAAGAAGCATTTGTCTATAGCATACAAGTTCCTGGCAGACATTGTTGGGAAGGTCTTGCTTGGCAAGCATACTGCCCATGACTACATCATAAGGCATCAGTTCTTGGTCATGTGTGCAGTAATAAATAAGAAGCAAGTGGACTGGGCTCAGATCCTCTTTGATCTGATAAAGAAGAAAAATAATAAGAAAGAAGTGTGTTTTGGAAGGATCCTAGGGATCTTCCTCAAGGAAGAGGCTGCTGAATCACTGGTCTCCCAGACAATATTCATCAATGCCAGTAAAAGGCTCACCTGTGCCTTATTTGGCAGGTGGGAGAGGACAATAACCAAGCCCACTAAGGCTTCTACCTCTTCCACTCCAGCTTCTGAAGGCACCAGGGCTGTTAAAGCCACTCCCTCACCTGCTGAAGTGATTCATCCAACACCACCAGCTCTTCCAGCCTCCCTTACAACAACAAAAATTCCTTCCTCTCCCATTATCTCTTTAACACTAAAATCACAACAACATACTCATGTTCCTACTTCACCTCCATCTCCACCAATTGACCTCACTAACATTCCATCTTCCCTTCTTCAAGACAATCAACCACCAACACCTCATGATTCCCCCATGATACCTACATTCCTACACCAGCATAATCTACTCTTCCCCCACATCTATCTTCCATACCATCTTATCATCTACCAATAGACACCATCATGCAAGATGCCACCCATCCATCCCCATCAACATCTACCATCCCTCCAGATGTTCACATACTTGATGCTCCACTTTCTTCCCCTCCCATAGTTCCCACTTCTACACCTTCTACAATACAATATACCACTCCATCACTGGACCCCTCCACCATATCTTCCATCATTTCCATAATCACTCCCCTCCTCAAGTCTCTTATAGCAGAGGCCATTACACCTCCTACTACCACCATCTCCTCTCTCTCTGACAAAATCTCTGCTCTTTCTGCTGCCCCATCCTCAGCCAAGGGCCTGGCCTCAGTTCCCACTGAAACCAGATAGGGGGAGATGCCTGGTGATGAAGCAGTAGCCACAGCTCCAGAGGCTTCAGCTCCAGCTCCAGCAGCAGATGCCCCACCTTCAGCAACAGCATCAGAGTGTACAGAATACATAGATAAAGATTTGATTGATTTTATTGAAACTGATATGGATTTTGATGAATCAGACTCTGAAGAACCTAACAGTGTTGGTGATTTCATGCTTAATCCCATAGTTAATTTAGAACATTTTGTTGGGTCCGGCGTTCCTTCACTTGACCCGTGACGCTCTTCTACTTATTTAAGATATTAAGTAGCACCATTTCCAATAGTCCGAGCATTTGGTGCAGTTGGGTATGCGCTTGATCCTTCAATTGGTATCAGAGCAGGTCACGGGTTCAAGAACGGGGGAGTGCTATTAAATCCTGATTTTTCTCTTCTACCTGTGTGGGTCCGGCGGGTCAGGCAACCGTGGACATGTGGTAACCCCACCTCTGAGTCGTGCAACCGTGGACATGTGGTAACCCCACCTCTGAGCCGTGTGGGCCATGTGGTAACCCCACCTCTGAGCCATGTGGGTCATGTGGTAACTCCACCTCTGAGCCGACGGGTTATGCTGGACGCCGGGGGGGGGGGGGGGGGGGGGGGATTGTTGGGTCCGGCGTTCCTTCACTTGACCTGTGGCGCTCTTCTACTTATTTAAGAAATTAAGTAGCACCCTTTCCAACAGTCCGGGCTTTTGGTGCAGTTGGGTATGCGCTTGATCCTTCACATTTGTTGAGACTTTTTGATACTGTACATATGCATTACCTTCCAGCTGAGATTACTAAGCCATCCTTGGCTATTATACCATACACTTCCCCCATCTCTTCAGAAGTTGCTAAGCAACTTAGGGACAATTTTGCTATTGCACAGTCAGAAATCACTATACCTCCAGAAGTAGTAACTATTCCTTCTTTCCCAATAATATCTTCAGCACTAACATTTGTCATGGATGACTCTCCCAAGCCAGATCTAGATGAACTGATCTTTGGCTGATATTGCATATGAAAATAAGACAGCAGCTGGAAGCTCTGTCAAAATTAGTTCTGATTCTGTTGTAGCTTCTCCTCCAACTCCTGCTGAAACTCTAACTCTTGTTGCAACTCCTGCTCCTGCTCCAGAAAAGTCTGCTATTTCTGCTAAAGCTTTGAAAGCTCTGGATGATCTATATGATAACCGTCAGGGTTCTGACAATGATGATGATGAAGATGAGGATGAGGATTCAGATGAGGAGGATACAAAGAAGAAGAAGCAGGTATCAAAGAAAAGAAAAGCTCCTCCTCCTGCCCCTAAGCCTAATCCAAACAATGACACCCCTTACTATATTCTTCAAAAGATAACTCCATATAAAGGGATGTCAGCATTGATGTGGCTATCTAAGAATCAGCAAAAGGAAAGGAAGAGGAGTAGAAGATACTCTCCTCCACTAGTTCAAAGATACAGAAAAGATCCACCACCTCCTCCTCCTCCTGCAGCTGGTGCTTCTGGCTCTAGTTCTCAAAGGTCTACACCCATTCAAACATATCAAAGACATCAAGGGAGATCTTATCATGAAAGCAGCCAGCATAGGCAACAACCCTTAAGAAAACAACATCAGCAGCAACAACAAATTCAACAGCAACAACAACATAAGCAGCAACAACATCAATAAGCTGAAAGTCCTAAAAGACCACTCTCTCCTCCTATTCCTTATGAAGATCTAGAAACAACCAAAACAGCTAAAATGGCCAGGTTCCAGGAACTAGTAGGCCTCTCTATGATCAACAAGGCAAAGGCTGAAGGGAAGGATACTTCTGAATACACTACAATGTCAAAGTATAGGAGAGAAGGACTGAAAAGGTTTGAAAAGGCTAACAAAATTTTTAATGTTGATGATTATATGAAATTACATCCTGAAGCAGTGGTCCCTAGAGCAACATCTCTGAAGATTATAGGGGCTACAGACATGACAATGACTATGTAACACGCTTTAAATCCAAACAGAGAAATAGTCTTTACCAAGCCAGGAGATAAGGGCAAGGATGTAAAGCATCAGGAGAAGAAGCAGAAGAAGTGAAATATGAAGCATCTTATTTCTGTTTTTCTATCTTAAATTATTTTATATTTTCTGAACAAAGCTGTTGTGTAAATATATCTGCTGCATGTGTAATTATCTCTGTCAGATATATCTTTTTCCTGCTTTATTTACTTTATGTTTTTATTTTGAGTCTATTAGTGACCTCACCAAAATAGGGGGAGATTGTTGGATCCCTAGTTTGATTTGGGCTAGGTTCACTAACTTAGGATGATGTGACCCAACATGTATAGCCAGGGTCAAAGTTATGTCCTAGAGTCTAGGCCAAGTCCTCAGTAACAACATTACATGGACAAGCCATCATCAGACTGCCAGAGACTCAAGACATTGAGTTTTCCTAAAGATTCAGAGATTTCTTAAGAGACTAAGTAAAATGAGTTCGACATTCGTCGAACTTAGGTCGACGATAGTTGAACTCTGCTCGACGATCTTAGAGAAATATTCTCTGCGCTGAGCTCGACGAACTTCAGTCATAGATTGACGATCCTTGGATTCCACCTTCAGCATTCTAAGTCCAGACTGTTCTCTAGACTCAGGTCGACGAACCTAGTTCTTAGATTGATGAACTTCATTCTTTGGTCGACGAATTCTGGACTTCCACTTCAACTCTATTGTCAAAGGTTCATCAATTTTTCTCTAAGTCCAGAATCAGATTCAGCTCGACAAATTCAAGATTCTCCAGACTTAGCTCGACGAACATTATTCTTTGGTCGACGAATCTATGGACTATCACAGCATTCTGTCGAGACTATGTCCTCTAGTCTCATGTCGACGAACTCAATTCTCTGCCCGACGAATTCTGGAACCAGAAGACTTATGTCGACACATAGAGTATATGTCGACACCAACTCAGTCGACACTAGAAGAACTTGTGTCGACACCAAGATCATCAGTCGACATTGTGGAAAGGCTATGTCGAAACCACACAGAAGACTTGTCTTGACACACAGGAGTAATTGTGTCGACATAGAACATTTGACAACTCTAGAATAATTACTGAACTCCAGTCGACGAACATATTTACCAGCTCGACAAATAGGCAAAGATCAAAAGAGACAACAGTTCAGTTTCCAGCTCGACGATCATGGAACTCAGCTCTACGAACAGAAGCCGTCTGGTCGACGAATACAACATCTCAGCTCGACGAACTGTGGACTCAGTTCGACGAATTCTGCTAATTTTTCGACGATTCCAGACTTAGTTATTTTCGGCCTTCTGTCCCCACTCCTATGCGATAATTCCTGAGTAATTAATGCTCTAACATTCTCTGAATGTATCCGTTAGAAGGGGCATTAATTATGGTCTTCTCCAGGATTATTGCTTGCCGTTTTTCCATGGGACAGTTGGAGAAATAAATCAATGCCGATTATTCTCAAGGCTGTCAGTATTAAATGCAGATGCATTCAAATTTTTGAAGAACAGAGAAGAAGAGAATAACAGATAACAGATACACAGGGACATATAGACTTACAGATGAGAATCAAGTGCAATTGAGAAAGCTTCACACAGGCACAACTTACTGAGAAGCACATAGAGATTACAGAAAAACAATCAATCTTGGTTAATCTGCTCTGTAAAAGAAGAAGCATTCTCTGATACACAGAAGTTCTTGACCAGAAGCTCATCAGCACTTGAAGAAGAAGAACAGCAATACCTATATCAAGAGTCTTCTTTCCTCAAGTACTGCAGGACACTTCAAAAGAACAACTTCAGTCAATCTGTCAAAGAAGTTCCTGAAGACTTTTGCTGGTCAAGGATTTAGTTTGAAGACCTATCACCCTGAAGCTTGGCTCTTAGTTTTCCCTAATCCATTCTATATCTCAGGGGGAGCCTTAAGCTATAATCAATCCACAGTCTTCTCGGTTGTATATTGAGAAAGAGAAGACAAAATCATATCTCACCCCCACCTCTGTAAAGGGTTGTCATCTCCCTTCAAAAGTGATTCCTTGGTTGCAAGTCTCCTGATCAAAAGATTTGGGTTAGTTTTTGAGCACCTGATCAAAAGCTCATTGGTGTCAAGCACCTGATCAAAAATCTGAGTGGATTCCTACCAAGGGTGGTAGAAGAGTGGATGTACCCAGGTTGGGTAACCACTATAAAATTCTTATGTCGTCTGGTTGCCTCCTTTTCATTTGTTCTTGATGTGCTTGTGTTTTAGGTTTATTGCTTAGTAGTTTATTAATTCTGCACTTTTAATTTACAGCAAAAGCTGTAATAGTTGTTAAGAAATTTTTAAGAGTACTCTATTCACACCCCTCTAGATTATTTCAACTCGAACTCTCACTTTCATACAGCTTCAGGCACATAGACCTACTCTCAGAGTGTTGCAGCACTCTTACAACTCCGTACCCTTCCAAGTACCTACAGCTCAGCCTCCTCCATGGCCTACAACTCAGTGACATACTTGTCACCTGATCAAAAGACTTGGGTTAGTTTTTGAGCACCTGATCAAAAGCTCATTGGTGTCAGGCACCTGATCAAAAATCTGAGTGGATTCCTACCAAGGGTGGTAGAAGAGTGGATGTACCCAGGTTGGGGAACCACTATAAAATTCTTGTGTCGTCTGGTTGCCTCCTTTTCATTTGTTCTTGTTGTGCTTGTGTTTTAGGTTTATTGCTTCGTAGTTTATTAATTCTGCATTTTTAATTTACAACAAAAGCTGTAATAGCAGTTAAGAAATTTTTAAGAATACTCTATTCACCCCCCCCCCCCCCCCTCTAGAGTATTTCAGATCTAACTCTCACTTTCATACAGCTTCAGGCATATAGACCTACTCTCAAAGTGTTGCAGCACTCCTACAACTCCGTACCATTCCAAGTACCTACAGCTCAGCCTCCTCCAAGGCCTACAACTCAGTGACACACTTGTCACCTACAGCTCAGTGACTCTCCAGTCACCTATCTCAGGCACAAGGCCCTACACTCAGGCTGGGAGGACAACCCTACCTCAGATCCACACTTGGATCCTAGCTCAGAGAGCAGCACTCTCCTACCTCAGGCAATAAAGCCCTACAACTCAAATCCACTCTTGGATCCTACCTCAGTACCCCAACAGGGCACCTACCTCAATGACTAATTAGTCACCTACCTCAGGCACAAAGTGCCCTACACTCAGATTCAGATAAAATGAATCCTACAGGAAGTGAATACAGAATGTTTAAGAAAAATAAAACAACTGACTCGGAGATAAATCTCTGAGTCTACCTTGCGGGACTGAGCAGATATCAGTCCAACACACTTGTTATAGAAGGAATTAATCCTCTTCTACAACTAACACTTTTCTGCTCCATAGATGAACAACCATCAGGTTGCTGAATGGATGAATCAGCTTCTCTATTCTTGAGAGAACAATCTTGCTGAACTTGAAGAGCTTCAGCTATCTTCCTTTGCCTTCTGGCTATCTCTACTGGACTTGAGCTTTCAAGCTTAATGGATAAGAAGATGTCCAGCCGCCTCGAGTTTCCTTTTTGTATTTTCTGTGTTTGTTCTCTGTTCGTTAACCTAATCCCCTTTTCGTTTTTCATTTTTATATGCATTGATTTGAATCAACATCACAATTATATGTGGGCCCAGCCGAGGATTGGTGAGCTCCACCTCCATCAGAGGAGGACAAAGTAGCTTTCGGTGCCACTGCATCTTTCCTACAACAGCTACATATAAGTTGACTTTGATGACGTCAGCAATGGTTATCACCATTTGGACTTCGAAAATATTTCAAAAATCTATAAAGCGTTGAGTGATGTTAAGTCACTCAACGCCATCTATCTTGGCTCTCAGTGCTTCTGGACTTATGAATTTTCTCTAGATTTGTCTCAGCGGTTCTGTCTCAACAGTCTCAGCGGTTTCTTATTAACAGTTGAGACAAGCTTCTCTCTCAGCGCTTTCGGTCTCAGCGGTCTTAGTGGTTTCTTATTAACTATGGAGACAAGCCTTTGTCTCAGCTCTTTCATCTCAGTTGTCTCATCCCTTTATTCTTAACTGCTGAGACTACCTTTTGTATTAGCTCTTTCTTCTCAGTGCTCTCAATGCTTTCTTCTCAGCGGTCTTAGCGCTTTCTTCCCAGCTATCTCAGCTGTCTCAGCACTTTTTGCCTTAGTCTAATTTTCTTGATTTAGCTGCGTTCGATAATCTATGGGCTTAGCTCGACGAACTCTGATCTTCTCAGCGATCTCAATGCTTTTTGCCTCAGTCAATTTTTCTGGCTTTAGCTCGACATGTGTTGAGCCGAGCTCGACGATCTATAAGCTGAACTCGCCGAACTGCAAACTGAGATCGAGGAACTTCAAGCTGAGCTCAATGAACTTTGAATCCTGAGCTCTTGAGCTTATCCCAAGAAATGTTGAGCTGAGCTCGACGACCAGCAAGCTGAGCTCGATGAACTAGGAGCTGAGGTCGATTTATTTTGAGTTTACAACCAAACTCATTTTTCTTAACCTGTCCAATCATGGACTACCTGCATGCAAGAACTAGAGCACTCATCAAATACATTATGCACCTTAGAATGATTGGTGATGCCTCTTCAAATCCTGAGGAACATTGTAGGGCACAATTCCTAACAAGTATCATTTTTGGATTTGAGTGGTAGGAGCAAGTTTGCTCTGAGGTAGGATTCTGTTAAAGAATTTGAATGTAGGACTTGGTGTCAAGTCTGAGGTAGGTGGTTAAATGATCACTAGCTATAGAAGAGGAATACTCTCTGAGTGTAGGATCCCTAGTAGATCTGAGGTAGGTCTGTCCTCCCAGCCTGAGTGTAGGGCCTTTGCCCTGAGATAGGTGATCTGGTGATCACTGATTTGTAGGCCATTGTGGTCTGAGTTGTAGGTCTTGGATGAGACTGATAGATCCTAAGGAATTTGAGGTGTAAGCTCTTTGGAGCATTGTTTTGGAGATGTGTCTTGACTAACAGGAAGTTGGCAAGGTGGGAGGAGAGTGGATATACCTAAAGATTGGGGAACCACTATATATCTTTTTGTACTTTATTGTGTTGATTTTCTTTGTGCAGGTGGCGTGTCTTGAAAGTAGTACATAATTAATCAATAAAGCATCAAACTAAAAGAAAAGAAAAGATATTCACTAAGGACTAAGAAACCTATTCAGCCCTCCCCCGTATAGGTGATTTAGTTATCCTTGAAATCAAAGACTTTCATCGTGGCTAATGGTGCTTAAGTTGCACATTTTGATTCACATTTTGTGATTATACTAATACCTGCAGGGAAGGAGCACCTCCATCCCGTATGAGGGGTGTGGTCGTTATAATTTGGTCTGCTAATGCTTGTGATTGCTATTGTTTTCCACCATACAGTGGAATGTTGCTTGCAGGTGTAGCGGAGATATGCAGGATTTAGCGGGCTAATGCCCAAGATATCTAAGATGGCCCTTGAAGGCAAAAGCGTAGTGCCCGTTGTGTTTATTTGTTTCTCATGTGTGGCTGGCCTGTGTGCCAATGTTTGCAAGATTTTCTAATTTGAGTTGAACTTTGTAAGGCCTTAATGCCAAAACCTTCTTTATGTATTTGTCTTTCATTCCTTTGTGGTGGTGAACATTCATGATGTTGGGTTCTATTTATAACCTTTAAATTACTTTCGCTAGAATGCACTCTGTGTTAGGGTGCAAAATATTAGATTATGATTTCAATTTCGTAACTTCTTTATCTATCTGTCCATAGTATATGGCGTCGGGCCCGAGCATGACCTTCTGTTATATGATATATGATGGATAAGGATGTTACAAGTTTTTATCAGACTCTGGTGTCGGCTTTCCTTATTTGAATTCGTGGGCAAATTCAAATAAGGGGTGGTGAGTACCGGTAGGAGCGTTGTCGTTATAACATAAAAGAACCGATGAATGTATACTTAGAATGAAAATACACATGTTTGAGGAACCTGAGTGTTAAAATGATTGCATTTTGACAATTTATTTATCGCATAATAGAGTGTTTTTAAAACAATAGGTGACTAGGAGCGGTGCGGGGCAGTCACAACAACAACACTCTATGGAGAGTAGTGCGCATAACGACGTGCCTGCATCCCCTCCATCCGCAAAAACCATACAAATGGTAGAATAAGCGGTGTTCCCTATGACCATTGCCCAATCGGGGACGTAATTGCAGCCTCCTGCTCCTGGGTTAGGTCAAGTATCGCTTAGTGTAGTAGAGCCCATAGAGGCAGATCATGTGGCGGCGGAGCTTGTGGTGCAGAGAAGAGTTACGGAGAAATAGTTAAAGCACATGATGAGCTTTAATCCACCAGTGTTGTCGGGGTCTGGAACCCCAACTCAGGCTAATGACTGGCTTTCTAAGGTAAAGAGATTCATGATAGCTACGGAGACTGAGGTGTGGCATGAGGCAAGAATAACCACTTTCCTTCTGGACGACGAGGAAATGCTTTGGTGGGACAAGTGAGAGATGTATATTTTGGCTGGGAGACAACACACTGACGTATCAATGGAGGAGTTCTCGAGACTATTTATGGCACGGTTCATCCCAACAATGCAGAAAATAGCGATGGAGAATCAGTTCTAGAGGCTGACTCAAGGGGAAATCACTATGGACGACTACCTACATGTGTTCACAAGATTGGGATGTTATGCTGGCTGCACCTTTTCGAATGAGGAGCACAAGACCAATCAGTTTTATGAAGGACTGTGTGATGATATGAGGATGCAGCTCTCAGGTCCGATGACGCCTAGTCAATACAGCCCGATCTCTGGAACAAGATCTGAAGAGGGTCCATAGTAAGAAGGACTTGGCGGTGAAGAGCACAGAGTTCAAGGTACCAAGACCATAGAAGACTGGGTACCGAATGTGGAACAACAAAACCAAACCTTCCGGACTTGCTTCTTCGTCAGTTACTTCTGGGGCATCGTCTGGGTGTCGAGGCCCAATAGACTTTTTCACTTGTGTGAAGCTGGGGCATATGACCCACGACTGTTAGAGTGGCAAGTCGGGCAAGAATACATGAGCATCCTATGCTGAAGAGGCGAAGGCAGTGGAGTCAACCGTATCCAATCAAGCTCCAGCCCAACCTAGAGTCTACAACCTATGTCAGTAGGAGGCCATCAAGCAGGGCGATGTGGTGACAAGTATGTAACACCTCCCCTGTAATGACCGTATAATATGGGTCCGGCCGGGGCCCCACAACATACGGACGCCACAGCTTTAGTATTATAAGTTGATATAGCTACCCATACTCAAAACTCTTTGTACAACACAGCGGAAACATAAACAAGACTAGAAGTCATCCACCACTAAAAGAGTAAAAACATTGGCCTTATGGCCTTACAACACAAATGAGTCCAAACTTAACAATACACCAATCATGAAAGTGCATATCACCCCTAGTATACCTCGGCATGCAAGCCGGACAACATGAATCTCAAACATACAACATCACTTAAGTAGAGCTACAAAAGAGAAAAGCACTTCATGAGGCTTAGGCCTTTCTGGCCGGCGAGCTAGCTCCTGCATGCGATCCTTGCCCTGTAAAATTTATTAGTAACGTGGGTCAGCAAAGGCTGACCTCAAAGTACATCTCCTCCCGGCCGCCCCTGGGTCCAACCTGCAAGTTAGCACTTCGTATGCAATAATCATAAGCAAGAAAAGCAACTACAGAAACAGGCTTGGATGTCACACACATAACATGTTCTCTACGGGTTGAGCATATAATAAAAATCTCAACATGTATGCAACAACCCGGGGTCACCCTATCTCGTATGCATCCACATCTCACATCATATGGGTACTCATCGATTCCCCATTGGCATAAAGCCGGGGTAGGCTGCCACATGGAACTCTTGCAACCCGCTCAAGGTCTTAGAGCTTGCCTGCAAGCTCGGACAGGGTTCCAACAAACACAAACTGACTGATTCTAAAAAGCCTTGCTCATGAATTGCCCGGGCTTGCCCCCATGCTTGGTATTCTCGTCAGTCTCACAAAAGGGGAAGTCTCGCCGGGACACTCTCCACACATGAAGTGACGGGATAGCCAGCAGACATAGCCAGAAACAAGGTCCCTCATTTGGCATGAAACCATCTCCAACTCACAGCTAATCCACCAAGGAAACCATCTACCGCCACGAGGACATGACTACACATACTCATTATGCCGGGTTGAGCAACATACGAATCCCTAAAATAACAAAGTCGGACCTCGCCACTACGACGTCACCAACCATGCAATCCATAACGGAGCGGATCTCTAATATGCAACTCAACCCGTTCCTCTTGAACCTTGGTTCACCCAAGCATCCTAAGACCGAGAGGATAACGTTACCTTCCGATCTCGCCATGGCAAAATAGCCAGATGAAAACTCGCAACGACCACTCCATGGATCTGGTCTCGGCTCGCGATGGAGCACCATACAGCCCATCACCTTCTTCCTTGGGTAAGAGAAAAGCTTTAAGAAGAATGAGGGTTTTCAACCCTATTCTCGACTTAACTCCCAAAGAGCAGTTCTGGACCATCAGATCCCATAAGGGAAGGAATGGCCACGATCCGTCTGAAAAACAAAGCCGAACACGGCCTGGCACACAACATTCGCCGTCTCAAATCACGCGCCTTCGTGTTCCCCGACAACCGGTCCCACTGACAGTGCCTCCATCGACACAGCCCCCACGAGAAGTGACACGGCCAGGGATAACGTGTCGTGTGTCTCAAAGATAGCCTCCGACACCGCCGAGCGAAGATCGTCGGGACAGGTGACACGCCCGTGTCACAGACCCAGTCCCGGACACTCGCGTCGAGTGTCGACTGCTTGGAAGTCCTCGCCTCATCTCGACGTCGAGCTCTTCGACACGCCCTGCACGGCCGTGTCGTAGGTCGTGTGCCCTCACTGGACACTTCGTCGAGCGCAAAGTGTCGACACCCCAGGCCGAGTGTCGACACGGGCTCGACACGCCCTGCGACACGCCCGTGTAGCAGGCCGTGTGCCCTCACTCGACACTTCGTCGAGCGCAAAGTGTCGACACCCTGGGCCGAGTCGTCGACTTTAGCCTGACACGGCCTGGGACACGCCCGTGTCCCGGGCCATGTGCCCCCTGTCAGAAACCAAAAATTGTCCAGAAATGTAAATCGACCCTTTCTCAAAATCTAGGTGTTACAACTCCCCCCCCCCCCTAACAGAATTTCGTCCCGAAATTACACAACAAAAGGGACAAAAACTTAAATTGTACCTGAAATGAAGAGTTCTGGATACTCTTCTAGCATTGCTTGCTCTCATTCCCAAGATTGCTCCTCACGACCGCAGTTGTCCCATCGGACTCTCACGAGTTTAACCTCTTTATTCCGCAACTGTCGAGTCTCCAAATCCTCTATAGCGATTGGACGGACTCGCGTCCTCAAGTCTTCCTCAATTGGCACCGATGCTGGCTCGATCACCACACTAGCCTCCACCAAGGCTTTCCTCAAGGCGGAGACATGGAAGACGTCATGCAATCCACTCAGCTCCGCGGACAACGCCAACCGATAGGCTGCTTCTCCCACCCGTTCAACAACTTCAAAATGCCCCAAAAACCTTGGACTCAACTTCTTGAGTCGGCGAATCCATGAGACTCCCTTGAACGGCTTGATCTTCAAATAGACCCAATCACCTACCGCAAACTCCAACTTCCTGTGACGAGCATTAAAGTATTTTGCTTGCTGGTCTTGCGCCACCTTCATACGCTCTTGAATGGTCCGTACCAACTCACAAGCGTCAACCACTGCCTCCCTTCCCAAAATTTTGGTGTCTCCCGCCTCTGCCCAAGACATCGGTGTTCGACACCGTCTCCCATACAAAGCTTCGTATGGCGCCATTTTTATACTTGCTTGATAACTGTTATTGTATGCGAATTCTACCATGAAGAGGTGATCCTCCCACTCCTTGCCGATGTCAAGAACGCACATTCTCAACATATCCTCCATGGTACGGTTCGTTCTTTCAGTTTGCCCATCGGTTTGAGGATGGAACGCCGTACTGAACTTTAGCTTCGTGCCCAAACTCTTTTGAACCAATCTCCAGTCCTTGGACGTAAAACGTCCATCTCGATCGCTGACTATACTCTTTGGAATCCCGTGCAGTCACATAATGTTGCGAACATACAACTCCACCACCTTCTCCACGCTGTCCTCTTTACAATTTGGGTTGAAGTGGGCCACCTTGGTTAAGCGGTCCACGATCACCCAAATAGCATCATTACCCTGCTGCGATCTAGGCAGACCATGCACAAAATCCATGGAGATGTCATCGAATTTCCACTCAGGGATTGGAAGGGGCTTCAGGAACCCGCCCGTCTTCTGACATTCGGCCTTCACCAAGGCACAAGTCTGGCAACGATTCACATACAAAGCTACGTCCCGCTTCAGCCCCAGCCACCAAAAGGATTTCTTCATATCCAAGTACATCTTTGTACTGTCCGGGTGAATGGAGATCTCTGTGAAGTGAGCCTCAAACATCAACTCCTCACGGAGTTTGCCGAACTGCGGTATACAAACCCTTCCATCCTTTTTCAGAATCCCATCAATCATCTCCCAGGCGCTGCTCTCGCCCGTTTGAGCCTCCAACACAAATGGTTGAAACTCCACATCCAACTGAGTCGCTTCCCGAATGCGATCGGTCAAGTCGTTCTGCACTTCAATCCAGTTCAACCGAGCCACGCTGGACTCGCCTCTCACAACACATTCCAAACCAAGGGACTCCCATTCCCATACCAACCACTCATCATGAGCTTCGATCCAATTTCCTTGCCCTGAGTACTTTCTACTCAAAGCATCCGCCACCACATTGGCTTTACCTGGCGTATACTGAATCGCCACCTCGTAGTCTCCAAGAAACTCAACCCACCTGCGTTGCCGCATGTTCAAGTCCTTTTGATCCAAGAGATACTTCAGGATTTTATGATCCGTGAAGATCTCCACCTTTGCACCATATACATAATGCCGTCATATTTTCAATGCAAAAATTACCGCCGCCAACTCCAAGTCATGTACGGGGTAATTCCTCTCATGAGGATTCAGCTGTCTAGACCCAAAAGATATCACTTTGCCATGTTGCACCAAAACGCAACCCAAACCGCATCCCGATACGTCACTGAAGATCTGAAATCCCTCGGTCCCTTGCGGTAGACTTAGGATTGGAGCCATCATCAGTCTCTCCTTCAGTGTCTCAAATGCTTGATTGCACTCTTGAGTCCACATAAACTTATGATCTTTACGAGTGAGTGAGGTGAGGGGTAGAGCTATCCGCGAAAAATTCTCCACGAACCTTCTGTAATACCCGGCTAGTACAAGAAAACTTCAGACCTCCGCCACGGTCCTCAAAACCGGCCAATCTCTGATGGCTTCCACTTTTGTTGGATCCACTGCCACCCCATCCCCACTAATCACGTGGCCCAAAAATGCCACCTTCTCTAACCAGAACTCGCACTTGGAGAACTTTGCATACAACTGATTCTCCCTCAACACTTGCAAGACCACTCTCAAGTGGGTCTTATGCTCCACTTCCGATTTGGAATACACCAAGATGTCATCAATGAAGACAACCACAAAAGAATCCAAGTATTCCCGAAATACTCGATTCATAAGATCCATGAACACAGATGGTGCGTTCGTCAGCGCGAACGGCATCACCGTGAACTCAAAGTGTCCATATCTTGTACCAAAGGAAGTCTTGGGTATGTCCTCATCCCGAATTCGCAGCTGATAATAGCCTGACTTCAAGTCCAATTTTGAATACACCGCTGACCCCACCAATTGGTCGAACAAGTCATCTATCCGACGAATCGGATACTCTCGGTAGTCTATGCATAGCCGCATACTACCGTCTTTCTTCTTTACAAACAACACCGGCGCACTCCACAGTGAAGAACTGGGTCTGATATACCCTTGCTCCAACAGTTCCTGTAACTGTACTTTAAGTTCAGCCAATTCCTTTGGTGCCATCCTAAATGGAGGACGTGACACCGGCCTAGCCTCCGGCACTAACTCGATCGAGAAATCGATCTCCCTCCGAGGAGGCACTCCAGGAAGTTCATCCGGAAACACATCCTTGAACTTTGCCATTACGGGAACTTCCTCAATAGACAGCTGGGAGATACAGACCTCCAATAATGCCACAAGCGCTACACCACCCTGGTTAACCGCCCGCATCAACTGCATGACCGAAATCAGGGAACAGGCCACTCCACAAAGGCCCTCAAATTTGACCTCTGCCTGCCCTTTGCTCCTTAGGGTCACTACCTTAGATAGGCAGTCAATACTGCTGCGCTGCTTTGCAAGCTAGTCCATGCCCAAAATGACATCGAACTCAACCAATGGTAAAATCACTGCTACCAAAACGAAGTAAACTCCGTCCAGCTCCCAACAGATGTGCCCTTGGGCACCGGTGGTCATGGATGACCCATTGGGCATGCGCACTTTCAACTACGCGTCCGCCGAGAAAGGCTCAACTCCTATTCTCCGGATGAAGCTCTCTGCAAGAAAGGAGTGCGATGCTCCCGTATCGAACAATACCCTAGCAGGGTATCCAGAAACTAATACGAAGCCTACAACATCGACATCACACAAAAAGGGTCTAAAAGTATGAAGCACAAAATTTCAACTTAAATTTTCTTCATACCTGTCACCACATTGGTTTGGCGGATCGCTTCTTGCTGTCCAAGGTTGTAAGCCCTTGGTTGCACCGGTTGAAACCGAGAAGCGCTCGACTCCGCCATCTTCCCTTTATCCGCAGCACTAGGGTCGGAGCGCACAGTCTGCACCTGCCTTGCCTCTTGCCCCGCTCCTCCTTGGGGACAAACACGAGCTATGTGCCCCACCTTACCGCAGTTGTAACACGTCGGCGGTCCCCTAGAGTGAGAACCTCCAGACGTCCACTTGCTCTTCTCACCGGACCTGGATGAGTGAGGCTTATTCGTCCACCTACTCCCTTCAGACTTTCCATGGGATTGGGAAGGCTTCCCTTCCCCTTACTTGGGAGTGAAACCCTTACGACGCTGGGTTCGCTCTAGATCACTATCCAACATCCTGGCAGCCTCCACTAATTCGTTGAATCCCGCTCTCTTCATGGAGATGAGGGGTTGCCTCAGATTCTCCCTCAGCCCCTGGTAGAAGAGGTTATCCCTCTCTACATCATCCGCCATCGTCGTTCCCGCGTACCGACCCAAACGGGTGAATTCCTGCACATACTCATCCACCGTCTTGTCTTGCTGCATTAAATGCAGAAACTGTCTCTGAAGGGCCAACCGTGTAGAAATGGGAATGTACCTCTTAAGAAAAGCATCCCCAAACTCCTCCACCGACGGGGTGCGTCCAGGGAATTGGAGGCCGCTATGGCTCACCGACCACAACTTGGTGTCTCCTTCCAACATGAACGCCGCATACTCAGCTTTCTTTTCTTCTAGCGTCTCTGCCGCCCTCAAAAGCTCTTGGATTCGAACCCACCAGTCCTCCGCATCCGTTGGTGTACCAACTCCCTTGAATGATGGGGGATGGAAGCTCAGGAAATAATTCATGTGTCAGTCTCCATGTCCGACAACCACCCTTTCCGCCAAAGGATCCACTCGCCTGGCTTCTCCTCCTGGCACGGCCGTCGCCATATCCAGTGTAGCAGGGGTTGCTACCTGAGCTGCCGCTGCAGCTTGGGCTGCCACCATCGCTTCTGCAAGCATGCGGCAGAAGTCGTCCGGGTTAACACCCGTGCCCAAAAGACCTGGAGCAGTGGCACTGCTCGCCGAGAGTTCCTCTCTTGCTCTCGACGTACACGCCTCGTTGCTTGCACTCTTCAAGAAAAAAAGAAATAAGAAATCAGTCTCTAATCTCAAGACTTAAACATAAGGACATTGATGGTCCTGCGTTACTCTTATGTGGATAACTTCTCTACGTGTTGACCTTGAATCTAACCTCTCTCTGATACCAAATTGTAACACCTCCCCTGTAATGACCGTATAATATGGGTTCGGCCAGGGCCCCACAACATACGGACGCCACAGCTTTAGTATTATAAGTTGATATAGCTACCCACACTCAAAACTCTTTGTACAACACATCGGAAACATAAACAAGACTAGAAGTCATCTACCACTAAAAGAGTAAAAACATTGGACTTATGGCCTTACAACACAAATGAGTCCAAACTTAACAATACACCAATCATGAAAGTGCATAGCACCCCTAGTCTACCTCGGCATGCAAGCCAGACAACATGAATCTCAAACATACAACATCATTTAAGTAGAGCTACAAAAGAGAAAAGCACTTCATGAGGCTTAGGCCTTTCTGGCTGGCGAGCTAGCTCCTGCATGCGATCCTTGCCCTGTAAAATTTATTAGTAACGTGGGTCAGCAAAAGCTGATCTCAAACTGTGTAACAACACATCTCCTCCATGCCACCCCTAACGGACCCTGGGGTACCCGTCCAACCTACAAGTTAGCACTTCGTATGCAATAATCATAAGCAAGAAAAGCAACTACAGAAACAGGCTTGGATGTCACACACATCATACATGTTCTCTACGGGTTGAGCATATAATAAAAAGGGCCTACTTATGCAACATGTAATCAACAACCTGGGTTTCACCCAAGGCACCCTATCTCGTATGCATCTAGCACATCATCACATCATATGGGTACTCATTGATTCCCCATTGGCATAAAGCCGCAAACAAAGGGGTAACACCATTCCCCCCAACGGCACACAGGCCGCCACATGGAACTCTTGCAAAGGCCCCACCCGCTCAAGGTCTTAGACCCGGGCTTGCCTGCAAGCTCCGACGTCTCTTGTCAGGGTTCCAACAAACACAAACTGACCGATTCTAAGAAGCCTTACCATACCCCACCCGCTCATGGCCTCATTGCCCGGGCTTGCCCCCATGCTTGGCATTCTCGTCAGTCTCACAGAAGGGGACTAGTCTCGCCGGGACACTCTCCACACATGACATGAATGTCACGGGATAGCCAGCCGACCACGGAGACATAGCCTCGCCTTGGCACATCACAAACCAAGACAATTCCACCCTAGTCCCTCATTTGTACTGCAGCGTTCCCGCGCACCAAGGAAACCATCTCCAACTCATGCAGAGCTAACCTTGTCCACCAAGGAAACCATCTACCGCCACGAGGAGCTAACCTTGTCCGGTTCCGACTACACTACTCATTCGAGGAAAGGGGAAAACACCACCACATCACAAACGGCATCTTGCCGCAACGGAATCTCTACGAATCCCTAAAGTTCGTATGCAACATCACTGAGGCGAACTAACGGTCGCGACTACGGCTTCACCCACCATGCCTAATCCACTAACGGGGCGGATCTCTAATGCAAAACATGTCGGGGACGAACTCAATCAACCCGGAGGCTCCTCTTGAACCTTGGCAACCCAAAACCCCACTCATTTGAGAGTTTGGTGCCCATAAATTAGAAAGAAAAGATGCTAAATACATGCATCCTAAGACCGAGAGGAGAAGTGTCGTTACCTTCCGACTCCTCTTCCTTGCCATGGAAAAATAGCCGGATGAAAACCTTCGCAACGACCTAGCCTCCACGGATCTGGACTCGGCTCGCGATTTGGAGCACCGAAGCTTCTCCTACAGCCCAAACCCTCCTTCACCTTCTTCCTTGCTCTCCCTTCTCTCGAGAAATTAGTAAGAGAAAAGCTTGAAGAAGAATGAGGGTTTCCAACCCTATTCTCGGACTTCACTCCCAAAGAGCAGTTCTGGACCATCAGATCCCAAACTAAGGGAAGGAATGGCCACGATCCGTCTGAAAAATAAAATACCTGGGCCGAACACGGCCTGGCACACGCCCGTGTCCAGGGCCGTGTCCCCCATTTGCCGTCTCAAATCGACGTGCCTGGAACAACACACGGGCATCTAACACGCCCGTGTTCGACCCGACACGCCCGTGTCCCAACTGACACGGCCGTGTGGTCGGCCGTGTGCCTCCATCGACACAGCCCCGAAAACAACCAGAGAAGTGACACTGTTGGGTACATTGGAATATATGTACCTGATTTGAAGAAGCCTCACCCTACTCAATGATATACATCAAGGTGTATTTGATGTGTTTTGAGTTTCTTTGTGCAGGTTAAGTAACTGCAGGTTTGCAGGAAAAGTTTCTAAGTGTATGTGTCGACACCCTGAAGAAAAGTGTCGACACTGAAGGAGGCTTGTGTCGACACATAGAGAAGCTGTGTCGACACTTGGAGTAATTGAGTCAACACCAGGAATGCAGAGTCGACAGCAGAAGAAAAGTGTCGACACATACAGGTTGTGTCGACACACAATGAAGAATTGTCAACAATACCTGTGTCGACAATTAGAAGCAGTGTCGACACTCAGATAAACTTTGTCGACATCAGAATGTGTCGACACTAGGAGGCTATGTCGACACTCACCAAAACATCAACAAAGTTCAAGTACATGTGTCGACACTAGGAGGCTGTGTCGACACTCAACAAAACATCAACAAAGTTCAAGTACATGTGTCGACACTAGGAGGCTATGTCGACACTCAGCAAAGTCTCAACACATGAAGAATGTGTAGACACAAAGGAGATGTGTCGACACTCAGCAAAAGTTTCAACACAGAAGGCATGTGTCGACACAAAGAAGATGTGTCGATACTTAGCAAGTTTCAACACAAGAAGATGTGTCGACACAAATGAGTTGTGTCGACACTTAGCTGAAATCAACTAAGTATTGAAGAAGAAGGACTTGTGTCGACACACAGGATCAGTGTCGACACATTCTGAAGAAGCAGTGTCGAGAAGCAGTTTCTACAACACAAGAAGTTATGTCGACACCATGAAGGCTAGTGTCGACACTTAGTCTACTTGTGTCGACACTTGGTCTATTTGTGTCGACACATAAAGACTATCTGTCTCGACACTTTCAGACAGTGATAGAGTTTTGAAGAAGTGACTGGATGACTTGACAGCTGTCATTTCAACCGGTCAACTGCTACTGTCAGAGCTGTCAGAAGTTTGTTAGAAACCGGATCAGCCGGTCACCATGAAGAAAGCTTATATAAAGGCTTATTCCTTCAACAGAAGAGAATCGAACAAAGCAATTAATGAAGTGAAAAACAACACAACCAGAAGAAGACCTTCAAGTGAAGATCTAAGAAGTTGGAGAGAGAGAGATCCTTTTAAGAAGACAGCTATTGAACCAGGCTGCTAAGAAAGTTTCAGATTGTGATCTGATTCTCAAGTCAACAGTTGATTGAAGATCATCTGCATAGAGATACAACCCTACTGTGTTCTAATTCAAGAAGCTTTGATGAAAGCCAAGGGAGGTTGATCTCTACAAAGTTCTTTCAAGAACTCATCAAGAAGCCAGTCAACTCATCCTTCTCAATCAGAGTTGTGGTTATTAATCTTTGTACTCTTTATTTTCTGTAGGATTCTAAGGGATCTGAGTTGTAAGCCTATATTTATAAAGGCTGAGTGGTAGGGCTTGTGTGCCTTAGTGTAGGAGATACATTTCTCTGAGTGTAGGCCTGGTTGAAGGTTGAGTGTAGGCCTTGTTGAAGGCTGAGTGTAGGTCTTGGTGAAGACTGAGTGGTAAGGCTTTTGTGCCTGAGTTGTAGGAACCTATTTGGGGTTCTGAGTTGTAAGATCTGAGGATCTGAGGAGAAGTGGAGAAGTTAGGCCGAATCTAGTACACTACTAGATAGGCGATGGGGGAAAGTGGATGTACCCAAACCTTGGGGAACCACTATAAAATCTGTGTGTTCTCTATGTGTGCTTAATTTGTGATTGCTGTGTTATTTGTGCTGAACTGCATAAATAGGTCTAATAAATCAATGTTTCTGCCTTAAAAGTTAAAAAGATTAAGTGCACCTATTCACCCCCCCCCCCCCTCTAGGTGTTTAGGCACTAGTTCTTTCAAGCGGTATTAAAGCGAGGTTGCTCAAAAAGGACATAACAGTCTGAGTAAAGATCCTGTAGGCAGAATCAGTATAATCAAGAATCAAGAAAATGGGTTCAACTGAGAATTACAAAGAGCTAGGATCCATGAAATTGCCACTCTGCTGAAAAGAGATTTTTGGCATATGGAAAGAAAGGGTTAGACTTTTTATGGAAGCCTCTGACCCAAGAATATACATTACAGTTAAAGAAGGGTCATATGTGTCAATGAAAGTATCTGTTCTGGATGCAAATCAGAGAACTCCCAAAGACTATTCAGAAATGACCAAGGATGAAATAATTCTGGCCACTATGGACAAGAGGGCCCAGAATATTATTGTAAGTGCAATTGATGATGCCACATTTCAGAATCTGATTCATTGTAAAACATCAAAAGAAATGTGGGACACACTGATAGTCTATATGGAGGGATCAGAAGAGGTAAGAGAAGACAGGAAGTCTTTGTTAAACCAAGAGTATGAAAGCTACAGACAAGGCAGGTCTGATATCATAACTGAATGCTACAAGAAATTCTATAGGATAGTCAATGAATTGATGTCCTATGGAAGAGAGTTCAGCAATTATGAATTGAATGATAAGTTCTTGAGATCCCTGACAAAGGACTGGGACACCAAGATTTGTGCCATAAGGGAAATGGCCAAATTAGCAGACATACCTCCTCCAACATTGTTTGGAAAACTGTTATCTTATGAGATGCAGCTAATGGTTAGGAAGGAGGAAGAGAAGACTACAAGAGTGGAGCATAAAGAAAGAGCTGTGGCCTTCAAGACTGAAGCCACTAGGAAATATAAAAGCAAGTCTCTATCTCCACCTCAAAAAGTTGCTGAGGCTGAGACAGATACTTCAGATAGCAAGAAGTCATAAAGCAGTGAAAGTGATGAAGACTTTGCTGCATTTACTAGGCACTTTCAGAAGTTTCTAAAGAAGAAGCAGTGGAGGTCCAAGCCATTCACTTCACAAACAAAAGATGACTATTATCAGAACAGGAGGTCATCAAGGAATGACAGGAGAAAGTCCAAGTCTAGTAAAACTATATCCTCAAAGATAGTATGCTATTGTTGGAATATACAAGGACATGTAATAGCTGATTGTCCAGAAAAGAGGAAAGAGTCCACTGATAAGAAGAAGACTCAATTTAAGGGCAAAAAGAAAAAGTCCTTTGTTACAAAGAGAGACAAAAGCCTGACTGATATGTCATCTTCAGAAATAGATTCAGAAGATGAAGCCTATATTGGCTTGTTTGCTGAAGAAGAAGAAAATGAGTTCATGCAGCTAATGAACTAAATTTATGAGCATGAGGACATTCAGTGCAATGGACAGATGGCCTTATCAGAAGGAGATAAAATCCAGGATCAGCCTGGACCTAGTCAGGTACAAAATTGTTCTTCAAGTTCAATTTCTAGTACTGAGTCAGATTCAGATACATCAACATCAAGTGATGCGAGTGGATCTGAATCTGAAGGAGACATTCATCAGTTAATTTATGAATATAGAGTATTGTTGCAGGGTTTGAAGAAAAGCAAACTCTTGGCCAAAACTCATGCTAAGGAGATTGCTAATCTCAAAGTGGCTCCAACAGATTTTGACAAGGTGCTTGATCAGAAACTAAATGAAATAGCCAGGCTGAAGAACATTACTGTTATTCATATGGGTACTATTACATTCAAGAATGATCAAATTAGAAATCTGGAGGCTAGACTTCAGAAGGAAAGAGATATTGTTGCAAGTTTTTCTAAACCAAAATCAGTTTTACCTTTGATAGATGAGTTTATTCCTCAAAAGGGTAAGACTAGATTGGGGTTTAAAAAATCTGCCAGGACAGTTAGGTCCAAGTCTAAGGGCAAAGCCCTAGTACTCAACAAGAAGCCTGCTGTAGATAAAACAGCCAGGGTTGTACCTAAACAAAGGTACAATAGATTTGAGTGCTGGTGTTGTGGCAAGGTAGGCCACTTTGCCATAGATTGTTGGCATAATTCAAGTGCCAAGGTGAGTAGCAAACTTCCTGCTAGAAAAGCTACAGGTAGTTTTGTTAAGAGTCAGACTAACTTGCATGAAGGACCCAAGAAATATTTGGGTTCTAAGGTTAAGTAATCTGTTTTGCAGGTGAGTCCAAGTGGCCATGCTCCAATATGATACTTGGACAGTGGATGTTCCAGGCACATGACTGGAACTAACTAATTGCTGAAGGACTATACACCAATCAAGGATGGTCCTATGGTTACCTTTGGTGGTTCAGAAAAAGGAATCATCAAAGGCTTTGGTAACATTTCTAGCAACCTAATTGCAATTACTCAAGTGGCTTATGTAAAAGGGTTTGAAACATAACCTCATTAGCATAAGTCAGCTGAGTGATTTAGGATATGACATCTCATTTGTCAAGGATGGTTGTCATATCAGTAGGTCAAGTGATCAAAAGATCATTCTAACAGGATATAGGAAGAGAAATGTCTATTGTCTAGACATTATGTGTGAGAACATTGTTTCTCATGTTTGTCTTGTAGCTGATGAGAAAGTCTCATATTGTGTTAAATGGCACAAGAGGCTGGCTCATCTTAACTATAAGACAATTGGTCAACTCTTTAGCAAAGAGTTAGTGAGGAATGGTCCTCAAGTTAAGTGCATAAAGGTTGGGATATGCTCAGCTTGTCAGAAAGGCAAGCAGACCAGATCCACCTTTAATAGCATTGAGAACAAAGATGCTGTGAGGTGCCTATACCTCTTGCATATGGATCTTTTTGGTCCTATGCCAGTTCACAGCATAGGTAGGAAGGTCTACACATTTGTGGTTGTAGATGATTATTCAAGGTTTTCCTGGGTATTCTTCCTAAGGCAAAAATCTGAAACTCCTACTATCTTTTATAGTTTTGTCAAACAAATTCAGAATGAGTTAGATAGTACAGTGGTCAAAATAAGAAGTGACCATGGTACTGAATTCCAGTCTGATAGTATGACAAAGCTATGTGAAGAGTTTGGGATATTTCAGGAATTTTCCTCACCAAGAACACCTCAACAAAATGGTATTGCTGAAAGGAAAAATAGAACCTTGAAAGAGGCTGGTAGAACCCTATTGAGTGACACATCTCTCCCAGAATATTTCTGGGCTTAGGCAGTAAACACTGCATGTCATGTAATTAATAGGGCTACTATCACCAAGAGCCAAAATAAGACCCCCTATGAGATTGTGAAGGGCAGAAAACCAAATCTATATATTTCAGGATCTTTGGTTGTAAATGCTATATACTTAACAATGGTAAGTCTTATCTAACCAAGTTTGCTGCCAAATCCCAAGAGGGAATCTTTGTTGGGTACAACAACAATAGTAAGACTTATAGGGTCTACAACTTGATTACTCAAGTTGTAGAAGAGTCAGTTCATGTAGTTTTTGATGAAGCAAGGCTCATTAACAACGAATTGCCTAGAAGTATTTGCAGCTCCACAGGTGTAACTGAGAAGATGGACAAGCTTACCTTAACTGAAGGTCCTTCTACAAGTAAGCAAGAGGAGGATGGTAGTTGCTGTCCAGGGGGAGTACAAGATATTCATATTGCTGAAGAAGACCAAGAGGAGCAGTTGAATGAAGAAGCTGAAGGTGAACAACCAGAAGACAGACTGCCTTCAGCAAATATGCATTTAAAAGATCATCCAGCCAATCAAATTATTGGAGATCTCAGACAAGGGGTACAAACAAGGAGCAGGAATCTAAGTTCAGTTCTCTACTCCAGCTTTCTATCCAAAGTAGAGCCAAAGAAATTTGAAGAAGCAATCCTAGACCCTCATTGGATTTAGGCCATGCAAGAGGAGCTGAACTAGTTCAAAAGATACAAGGTCTGGGAGCTTGTTCCTAAACCAAAGGGCCACAACATTATTGGAACTAAGTGGATCTTTAGGAACAAGTTGGATGAGAATGGAATTATTATAAAGAATAAAGCTAGACTTGTTGCAAAAGGATATAGGCAGGAAGAAGGTATTGATTTTGATCAGACCTTTGCTCCAGTAGAAAGACTGGAAGCAATAAGGATGTTCCTTGCCTATGCAACATTTCAAGGGTTCAAGGTATACGAAATGGATGTTAAGTCGGCTTTTCTGAATGGAAATCTAAAGGAAAAAGTCTATGTAGAGCAGCCATCAGGTTTTGTAGATTCTTTTAAACCTGATTATGTATATAGACTTAGGAAGGCTTTGTATGGGTTAAAACAAGCCCATAGGGCTTGATATGAAACCCTGTCTAGTTTCCTCATTTAGAACAAATTCTCAAGGGGGAAAATAGACAAGACTCTATTCCTTAGGGAATCCAGAGGCAAGATTATCGTAGTCCAAATATATGTAGATGACATCATATTTGGGTCTACAGAAAGTAGTCTTTGCAGGAAGTTTGCAAAACTAATGCAAGGACAATTTGAAATGAGCAGTATGGGGGAACTTAAGTTCTTCTTGGGTCTCCAAGTTAGACAGACTGAAGATGGATTATCCATATTCCAGTCTAAGTTCACCCTAGAATTGATAAGGAAGTATGGTATGGAATCATCCACTACCATGAAAACGCCTATGGGGTCAACAATGTCTCTAAGCAAAGATGATGCAGGGAAAACTGTAGTTGAAACATTGTATAGAGGGATAGTTGGCTCCCTTCTATATTTGACTGCTAGTAGACCAGATATCATGTATGCTACATGTGTCTGTGCTAGGTACCAAGCTTGCCCTAAAGAATCTCACTTGACAGCAATCAAAAGAATTTTGAGATATCTTAAGGGCACTCCTTATCTAGGCCTTTGGTACCCTAGGAATGAAGATTTTGAACTGACAGGTTATTCAGATGCAGATTTTGCAGGCTGCAAGTAAGATAAAAAGAGTACCACAGGTACCTGTCAATTTCTAGGTGGAAGGCTGGTGTCATGGAGCAGCAAGAAGCAAACCAGTATGGCTATCTCCACAGCTGAGTCAGAGTATGTTGCTGCAGGAAGCTGTTGTGCACAACTACTATGGATACAACACCAGCTAGAAGATTATGATATCAAGTAAGTAGAACACCATTATTTTGTGATTCTACTAGTGTCATTCTACTGCAAATAATCCTGTCTCTCATAGTATGACTAAGCACATAGAAATAAAATACCATTTTCTAAGAGAACATGTGGAAAAAGAAGATATTTCCATAGAGTATGTTAAGACAGAAAATCAGTTAGCTGATATGTATACTAAGCCTTTAGATGAAACCAAATTCAATAAATTTAAAATTGAATTAGGGATGATCAACTTAGAATAATTTACAAAATTGGCTAAGTAAAATGGTGTCGACACACAGAGTTATCTGTGTCGACACATAGTAGTGGTGTCGACATTTCAGATAAATGGTGTCGACACATCTAGGAAGTCTGTGTCGACACTTCAGATAATTAGTGTCGACACATGCAGTGTAGGTGTCGACACATCCAAGGTGGTGTGGACACTTAGGCTTTACACAGAATTAGTCTCGTAAAGTCTCGACTAAGTGTCGAGCTGAGTGGTGTCGACACATATATAAGTGTCGACACATATATTCTGTCGACTATATTTGTGTCGACACATAGTTGTCGAGACATTAGCAGTAAGTGTCGACACTTTTCAACAGTGACGACACAATTTAAGTATTTTGACGCGCCTTTTCACCTTCGATTCTAGAAAGGTATAAATAGGTTTTCCCCAGTGTTTGTCGACACGCTCACCTTAGTCTCGAGACCAAACTTGTGTGTCGACATCTCTCTTCTCTAAATTCAAAATTTCTTCAAACCCTAATGGCGCCCAAGCTAGAAGAGAACATTAACGAAGGATATGAGCTCGTGCGACACGCCTTTGATGACGCGGAACCCGAAATCAAAGGTGTGGTAACCCTAATTGCCGAGACTGGATTGGAATTCCTTGTATCAGAACCAATCAAGATCTGGAAGAAGGAGATTCTTGAATTTTTGAGTGCAGCATCACTTGATGATACTGGACTCAAGAATAAGTCCAGAGTTCATGGGACCAAAGTCAAGGTCACACAGAAAAGTCTAAGGAAGGTACTTCAACTACCAAGAACAAAAGAGGAAGAAGATGTATCTGCTTCTAAGACTAGAGAGGCATTGAGATGGTGTGGACTGGATTCAAACCTGAAAATTGGATCTATTTTCAACAGAAAAGGGATGAACATCCAAGGAAAATTCTTGTCTGAAATAGTTGGCAAGGTCATCCTGAGCAAGCCTGGAGGACATGATAGAATTTCAGCTCATATGTTCAGTTTGATGACAAGGATTATCTTCAAACTTAAGACTGAGTGGTCAGTAGTTCTGTTTGATAAGATAAAAGAGAGCCTGAAGAAGCCCAATCTGGGTAGAATTCTGAGTCTATACCTAGCTGGTAGTATACCTGAAGTGATGAACCAGGCTACAGGTTCCAAGATAAACCACATGAGAAGAATGAATTTGAGAATTTTCTCTAGGTGGGATAGAGTATTGACAAAAGAAATGCCAACTCCAGTAAAGGACACACCTCAGAAGAAGAAGAAGAAGACAGCCACTGTGGCTCAAGAATCCTCCAGCAGCTCTGAAGAGCAAGTGGTTTTTACTCCTGATGATGAAGAGACTGGATATGCTGGACAGTCTCCAGCAAGATAAGAAGATGCACAGAGGCAGGGGGAGCTACCCTCAGCAAGCCCAATTCACCTGGATCCACTCCAGGGGGAGCCTCTACTTGTGGAAGAGCCAACTCCTCTAGAGAGTGAAAGGGCTACCCAAATCATTTTGCAGGTAATCACTGAATTTAATCAATTAGATTTCCTTATTGAGGATGAAGTTTTCACTGATTCATTATCTGATATTCATCAGCAAACACAGATACAACCTCAACCACAAGATGTTATCATGGAGGACACATGTGTTGCTGATAAAGTGGTTGATGAAATCAAAGATTCTCCAGCCCATTCTCAACAGGAATTTACATTAGAAGAGCCGTTCCCTGATCTTCTACAAACTGATTTTGAGAGAGAGAAAGCTGCTGCTGAGGGGGAGAAGGCCAATGTTGAGGGGGGAGCATATGGAGAATGTAGAGGAAACTGCTACACAAGAGACTGAGAAGACAAAGGATGCGGAGGAACCACAAAGGACTGAGCAGGATTTACCTCCTAGTCCTAAGGATAGAGTGGACATAGTCAGCACTTCTGCTTCAGAAGATGAAGAGGCTGCTAGAGCCAAGAAAAGGAAGTTCCAAGTCTTCAAGAGAAGGAGCCAGAACTATAAGAAAGCACTACAGACAATTGCTCCTCAACCTGCCCCATATACTGATTATAGTTCATTGATGGTGGCTTTACAGATTAAGCTGGATGAGCAAAGGAAAGCTCTAGAAAAATATGTGGATGAAGGGCATAAATCCCTGCAATTTGATCTTGCACAAGACATCAAATCTATCAGATTTGAAATGAATCTCAACAAGAAAGAAATGACTGATTGTTTCCATAAAGGAGGCAATGCAGTGATCTATCTGGCTACACATCAAGAGAAGCTAAAGACACAACTTGATGACCTAGCACTAAAACAAGGCTATGTCCTGGAGAATCAGCTGAGAATGAATGATAATTTGACAGCTTCTCATAATGCCATAGTCACTGAAATGAAGAATATAGCAACTGCCCAGACTGCACACAGTGTTGCTGCCAAAGCTGAGTTTGATAAGCAACTCCAAGAGAGCCTACTTGCAGTTCACTCTGCCATCCAGGATTCACAGAAGCTCATAACTGAAAAGCTCCAAAGGTTGAAACCTTTTTATAAAGATAGAGTTAACTATCTGAATGCCCAGATTAGGTTTCACAAAGATGATCTGAGGGATCATATAGAGAGAGAAGTCATAATGGGGGAGAGGGTATTAGTCAAGGCAGGCTCTGATCATGCCAAATGGATTTCAAATTCCATCAGAGCCACCCTTGGATATCCACCTTTATGTGATGATGACAATGTGGCAGAGTCTGGCATAAATCCTGCATACCTTGGAGGAGAATAAGCTGAAGTGGCTCAATTGATATACCCTCCTGTAGACTTTGACATGATACATCAAGAGATACAGACTATGTATATTCCTCCTGAAGATGCTCACAATGTCATCATAGAGAAAGTTGTCCAGCCTGTGCCAGAGGCAATACTAAAAGAACAAGAGGCTTTGTTAAAAGAATAAGAGACCCAATTATCTAAGAAAAGATTCAGAGAGCAAGCTGAATTAAGGCCAGATTTTGAACAATGGAGCCCCACTTCCAGGAATATCATCTTGACTGCTTGGAAGGCTGCTAAGGACAATATCCTGGATAGAGGCAAGTGGTATTCTGACCTGGAGTGGAGAAAACATGAGAATAGGCAAGAGGCCATTGTACAATATAGAAGAAAGGCTAAACTGGGAAAGCTAACTCCTAATGCACAAGATCCTAGCAAGTATTTCCCCAAGCCTTATCACTATTTTGAAAGGCAGAAGATAAAGACTGAAGAGCTGAAAAAGAAAGATCTCAAAGGGAAGAAGCCTGCTGTTGCTGATGACACTGAAGCTCCAGTTCAAGCAAAGATTCAATCTGGAAAGGGGATTGTAATCAAGGAACCAGAGCAGCCAAAGGATTGCATTTTCTTAAGTTTATAAATTGTAATCATTTGTTTTAAATTCTATGTAAACTTTTGACTAATGAAAAGGTTGGAATTTGTAAGAACATTGTGTCTTGATTCAAATCTATTATATTAATAGTTCTGAGATAATTGTTTATACATGTTCTGTTTATACATGTTTAAGTTCTTACCTTGTCATATATTACTATTTTACATCGTACTGAAAATTTGTTATGTATGGTGTATATCATTAACTAAGTGTTATGACTTCTCCAAATAGGGGGAGATTGTTGGGTACATTGGAATATATGTACCTGATTTGAAGACGCCTCACCCTACTCAATGATATAAATCAAGGTGTATTTGATGTGTTTTGAGTTTCTTTGTGCAGGTTAAGTAACTACAGGTTTGCAGGAAAAGTTTCTAAGTCCATGTGTCGACACCCAGAAGAAAGGTGTCGACACTTAAGGAGGCTTGTGTCGACACCTAGAGAAGCTGTGTCGACACTTGGAGTAATTGTGTCAACACTAGGAATGCAGAGTCGACACCAGAAGAAATGTGTCGACACATACAGGTTGTGTCGACACACAATGAAAAATTGTCAACAATACCTGTGTTGACACTTAGAAGCAGTGTCGACACTCAGAGAAACTTTGTCGATAGCAGAATGTGTCGACACTAGGAGGCTGTGTCGACACTCAGCAAAACATCAACAAAGTTCAAGTGCATGTGTCGACACTAGGAGGCTGTGTCGACACTCAGCAAAACAACAACAAAGTTCAAGTACATGTGTCGACACTAGGAGGCTATGTCGACACTCAGCAAAGTCTCAACACATGAAGAATGTGTCGACACAAAGGAGATGTGTCGACACTCAGCAAAAGTTTCAACACTGAAGGCATGTGTCGACACAAAGAAGATGTATCGACACTTAGCAAGTTTCAACACAAGAAGATGTGTCGACACAAAAGAGTTGTGTCGACACTTAGCTGAAATCAACTAAGTATTGAAGAAGAAGAACTTGTGTCGACACACAGGATCAGTGTCGACACATTCTGAAGAAGCAGTGTCGAGAAGCAGTTTCTACAACACAAGAAGTTGTGTCGACACCATGAAGGCTAGTGTCGACACTTAGTCTGCTTGTGTCGACACTTGGTATATTTGTGTCGACACATAAAGACTATCTGTCTCGACACTTTCAGACATTGACAGAGTTTTCAAGAAGTGACTGGATGACTTGACAGCTGCCATTTCAACCGGTCAACTGCTACTGTCAGAGCTGTCAGAAGTTTGTTAGAAACCGGATCAGCCGGTCACCATGAAGAAAGTTTATATAAAGGCTTATTCCTTTAACAGAAGAGAATCGAACAAAGCAATCAATGAAGTGAAAAACAACACAACCAGAAGAAGACCTTCAAGTGAAGATTTAAGAAGTTGGAGAGAGAGAGCTCCTTTTAAGAAGACAGCTATTGAACCAGGCTGCTAAGAAAGTTTCAGATTGAGATCTGATTCTCAAGTCAGCAGTTGATTGAAGATCATCTGCATAGAGATACAACCCTACTGTGTTCTAATTCAAGAAGCTTTGAAGAAAGCCAAGGGAGGTTGATCTCTGCAAAGTTCGTTCAAGAACTCATCAAGAAGCCAGTCAACTCATCCTTCTCAATCAGAGTTGTGGTTATTAATCTTTGTACTCTTTATTTTCTATAGGATCCTAAGGGATCTGAGTTGTAAGCCTATATTTATAAAGGCTGAGTGGTAGGGCTTGTGTGCCTGAGTGTAGGATATACATTTCTCTGAGTGTAGGCCTTGTTGAAGGCTGAGTGTAGGCCTTGTTGAAGGCTGAGTGTAGGTCTTGGTGAAGACTGAGTGATAGGGCTTTTGTGCCTGAGTTGTAGGAACCTATTTGGGGTTCTGAGTTGTAAGATCTGAGGATCTGAGGAGAAGTGGAGAAGTTAGGCCGAATTTAGTACACTACTAGATAGGCGAAGGTGGAAATTGGATGTACCCAGATCTTGGGGAACCACTATAAAATCTGTGTGTTCTCTGAGTGTGATTAATTTGTGATTGCTGTGTTATCTGTGCTGAACTGCTGTAAAGAAGTGCATAAACAGGTCTAATAATTCAGTGTTTCTGCCTTAAAAGTTAAAAAGATTAAGTGCACCTATTCACCCCCCCCCCTCTAGGTGTTTAGGCACTAGTTCTTTCAGACACGGCCTGGGACACTCCCGTGTCCCACGCCGTGTGCCAAGTCTCGACACTCGTCGACAGCCTTTGTGTCGACACCGCGGAAAAACGTCGAGCGAAGATCGTCAACCAAGCGGGACACGCCCTGTGACACGCAAGTGTCACAGGCCGTGTGCTCCAGTCTCGACACTCGACACTCGTCGAGTGAACACCATCGACTGACCCACACGGCCTTGAACACGCCCGTGTCCTAGGCCGTGTGCCTCGTTTCGACACATAGTCGAGCGAAAATGTTGACACCCCGGGCCGAGTGTCGACACGGGCTCGACACGCCCTGCTACACGCCCGTATCGCAGGCCGTGTTCCCTCACTCGACACTTCGTCGAGCGCAAAGTGTCGACACCCCGGGCCGAGTGTCGACACGGGCTCGACACGCCCTGCGACACGCCCGTGTCGCAGGCCGTGTGCCCTCACTCAACACTTCGTCGAGCGCAAAGTGTCGACACCCCGGGCCGAGTCGTCGACTCCAGCCTGACACGGCCAGGGACACGCCCGTGTCCCAGGCCGTGTGCCCCCTGCCAGAAACCAAAAATTGTCCAGAAACGCAAATCGACCCTTTCTCAAAATCTGGGGTGTTACAAAGTATGTGTTAGATTTTAGTTGTAATATTTTGCATACCTTGCAGTTCTTTGATCGTATGACTATCGTGTTTTAGGGTTTGTCGTGGTCATGGACTATCAGGCTCGAGTACTGTTTGATACAGGAGCTTCACACTCCTTCCTCTCTGAGGACCTTGTGTCATGTTTCGGAGTGCCCTCTTCTGTGGCTAAGGATAGATTGGATGTGCTGTTTCCTAATGGGTGTTCGATGTGCGCTGATAGTGTCTGTTACGTTAAAGTGCTGATTGGAAGCCAAACTTTTGACTTGCAAGCATCAGTAATGCTGATAGTAGAGTTTGATGTGACCTTTGACATGGACTGGCTCTCGGAGCAGTGTGGTACATCGATTGCGGTTCTATGACTGTAAATCTTGTGTTGAATACGATCCAACAAACTACTTTCTCTAGTTTGAAGGGTGTGAGCAAGACACTGATGTCTTCTCTCCAAGTAGTTAAAGCAGTTCATAAGAGTGCAGAGCTGTTCTTCACACTTTTAGAGGCAAAGAAGCCCAAGCCTGACTTGGCCAGTATTCCTGTGGTGTCAGAGTTTGCCAACGTCTTCCCTGAAAATTTCCCTGGAGCCTCACCTCAGAGAGAGATCGAATTCACCATTGAGTTGGTTCTTTGTGCCAAGCCGGTGTCATTGTCTCCTTTCTGCTTAGCACCGAGAGAGATGGCGGAGTTGAAGGCGTAGTATTAGGAATTATTAGAGCAGGAGTTTGTGCATCTAAGTTCGTCACATTGGAGAGCCTCGGTCCTCTTTGTGAAGAAGAAGGATGTAAGTCTGCGACTATGTATTGATTATTGGGAACTCAATAAGCTAACAGACAAGAACAAGTACCTAATTCTGATGATCGATGATTTGTTCGATCAGCTAGTTGGATCGACTGTGTATTCCAAGCTGTACTTGAAGCCTGGATATTATCAGCTGAGGATCAGGGAAAGTGATATTCCCAAGATGGCGTTCAGTCATGATATGGGCATTATGAGTTCACTGTCATGTCTTTCGTGCAGACGAATACGACATTTGTGTCTATGGATCTAATGAACAGGACGTTCAAAGAGTATTTGGATCGGTTCGTGATAGTATTCATCGATGATATCCTACTATACTCCCAATGCTGTGAAGATCAAGTGGTGTAACATCCCACAAACAACTAGACCCCTAAGATTGGTTTTGTTATGACTAGGTCATGACAAAACCCTAGGAAGCCCAAGAAGACCAAGTGAACCTAGGAATTGAGGTGAGTTTACCACGGTCTGCAAATAACACATTCCAATTACCTATCCTAGGGTTTGACTTTAGGGTCTCACCTTGACTCTTTGACACCACCATAACATCCTTAGCGCTTTGGAAGGTTCATTAGGTCAAAAAGGACCCACTTGGGTCAAACAAAGTGGTCAAGTTGACCAAAGTAAACCCTCATCCTAAAATGGTCAAAGTAGCCTATCTAGGGCCAATGGACATCCAACTTGCCAAGATGACCCCACCTAATCCTCCCTAACCCTTTATGAGGTCCATTGGGTCACTAAGGACCCATTTGGATAAACCTAAGTGGTCAAGTTCACCAAAGTCAACCTAAACCCTAAAGTGGTCAAAGTACCCTATTAAGGGTCAAGTGGCCTACAAGGTGTCAAACCAACGCTACCCTGTTGAATTTTCTCGAAGTGGTCAATGAGATAGCCTAATGCCAAATTAATATCCTCAGAACTATCAAGATCACACCTTGATCGTGTGGAAACCAGGAAAGCAAGCTCACCAACCAAATGCAATCACAGGGGAAAGCAGATCATATATTCTTTTATATCTTCATTACAAAGCGAGGTATACATGGCGAGACATGATTTCTCCAGTACACAGGAACACAGTAAAATACAAGTAAAATAATTCGAGCGGACAAAACTGGAGACCGCCGTGACCGCCCAGTCTTCCAAGTCGCCGAAGCCGCCTGAACTGCTGCGGCTGCTAGAAGACGAATCGAACACAGAGTCCACCGAGACCGCGAGGTCATGCAGACACACTGTTATTCGCTGACTGCTACAAGCTGTTGCCGAACTGATGAAAAGACCGCCTAGACCGCCGAGTTCGGCGGACAGGTTATTGAACTTGGAAAAGCTGAAGTAGAGAAAACTGATAAGCCGCAGAAGTGACCTACTGAAACTGCTGATTGAAACCGCAAACTTCACTGATCTCACCGCTGTCAAAGTCAAACTCCTGCCTCCTTAGTGTTAGTCGCGCAACGTGCAAACAACAAACAGTTATCTCTGCTCAACCCGTGCGGACAGCAAAAACCAGACCGTAATAATTAACCAAGCCCTCACTTACTGTTCACTCAGTCACTATAGATGTGCCTGTAGGGGTCTATTTATAGGTGAGGTGAGGAGTATGGTCACCACCCTAGTGAATAGAGTCACCACTCCAGCTTGCGCGCTAACACAACCCAGTCCGCCAAGTCCACAAGGACTTGGCCAGAGTTCAATCCTCTAGGCGCCAAGTCAAAGAACAGTCCGCCACCATACAGACACAATACCAGCCCGCACAACACAAGCACAGCGCCAGTCTGCCCAACACAAGCGTAGCGCCAGACCGCCACTCAAAGCAGGACGCGGACACAATCGCAACTCATGCTGCACCAGTCCGCAACTCAACACAGCACGCGGACACAGCCACAACACATGCTGCATCAGTCCGCACACTGTATGCAGACAAGGAGGCAGTCCGCACAGCTCGACACAACGCCACAGACGGCCATGAGTCCATGACCAACAGGCAGTCCGCAAGTCACAAACTGCATTTTCGTCACAACGAAGAAATATCAGAGTAAGGGAAAATGCGCATCATGATGCTACGTCAGCATGGGATAATTACAGACGCTCAGGCAACACTCCGACTCAATGCTAAAAATATGATTTAAATGTTTTATTTAAGAAGTTTATTTTAAGTTATGCAATTAGCCGTATCACTCGGCTTAGTGGCTCACGAGTCCACTAGAAGAAAAATAGTTAAACGCAGTGGAAAATACTATAGTAAACAGGTTAGACATCCTACATGAGTCTAGCATCCAAAAAAAAAATCAAGACATGCATTACACTAACTTTATAGTAATGATATCGAACTAGCTTCTACGGTATTTAAATATAGTGATTTAGAGTTTTAAAACATGATGTGCATGATATAGTAATAATAGTTGGTTTTATAGTTGAAAATACCTATAGGCATCGTAGCATAAATCCTTCACAGAGAGCAAGATTGACTAACACAAAAGTAGACACTAGCAACTAGCCAAATATCCAACAATGACAATAAACAATCTGTTGTCGTCAAACACCTGACACGAACCCATTAAAAGTTCTCAAGTCTGAAGCATACTACAAAAGAACAAAAGCTACCTCGCAACTCGAGGCACCCTCAGCAAACCCAGCAACAAAACTACTCAGCCGCACCACTGGCTACAGCCCTGAACCTGATGCATTCAAGAGAAGAACACCTCAGCAAGCTAAAAAAAACAAGTGGCAAAAGAATAGGTAAACAAATGAGTAAGACAAACAAAGGAGGGTGTACCAAACCCAACCCAAGGAGGAAGAATGCAAAAAAAATACAGCAACAATTAACCAAATAGTATAAGTAAAGAAAGGTTAGTCAATATAATAACCTCTAAATTAAAAAGAATGCACCAAGTGCAAAGGTGAACAAGTCTGGGCATAATCAGCAAAATTTAGCAAACTGTGGCATAAACCACAAGAAAACAACTGAGCACAATATGACTCGGAAGAGGGTGGATCATCAACACGTGGTATGACTGCATTGCAGGCCGGAGAGGGCGATGACCTCAAGTGCCCTATGCACAACTCCGGATCCTCAACCGTCTCACAATCGGTACTGTGGTCCACAAACATGGCCAAACCGGGCCAACCAGAACCCAACAGTCCAGGAAAGGAGGAACTAAGCATACCCCCACTGTGATGATCCACAGAAAGAAGGGTCTTCCCGGTTGGGTGGTATGCTAACCACAACCAACACTCATACCCCCAACATCACCATCTCAAAAATCAGCACATCACCTAAGTATTACAACACTAAATCGAAGACCACGACCTATAATCGACCTAAACTAAGCGCAACGGATCGTACGCTCAACGACGTCGAAAAATTTACCATAAGCGTAGCCTAAAACGTTTTAACATCTTATACTATAAAAAAACAAGAACATTAATATAAGATGAAAGTCTTAACATAAGAACTTAAGAAAAAGGAGAGGAAAGGAGCCACTTGACTTTGCTTTACTAGAGAAAGCCTCCAAATCACACCTCATCGCAGATCGAGACTAAGGCAGACGAGAGAAGCCGAAATCTGAACAAAAGTGGATGAAATAGAAGTTAGGGCCGAAAAACCCTAACGAGAAATCTCAAGAAATGAGAAGAAAATTACCACGGTGACGCAGATCTCGCCAAGAGCTTTTCAAATTTATGCTCGAATGAAGATTTCGAGCACCGGAACTCCGTCGGCGGCGACCAGAAGGTTCACGAAATCTCACGCTACGCCATCGCCGTCCTCACGTTTCTTCAGTTCTGGTTCGATTCAGTGAAGAAGAATAAGAAGAGGTCCTAAAGGAAGAGTGAGACCAGTTCTAATTATAAGTATATGTATATATATATATATATATATATATATATATATATATATATATATATATATATATATGTATTTATAAAAAGTTTTGTCTAAAAACGTACTATTTACAAGTAGGTGCGCAGAAAATGAAAATATAGGTTGAAGATGGATACAAATCGAAAAGTGGTTAACATGGAAGTTGTAAATCTTGGCGAGACAAACAAATTTCATGTTAATCATTTTTTGATTCGACACCATTTTGACCCTCAAAACGGCGCACGAACGAAGACAGGAACGGACTACTCGAGTGGCAGCATGAACCACTCGAGTTCCAACATAATCTACTCGAGTAGCAGCATACCGCTCGAGTTCCAGAATGTAGTACTCGCGTAGTAGCATAATTTACTCGAGTAGCACCTTAACACTCGAGTTCCAGCTTGCATTACTCGAGTAGCAACATATTGTACTCGAGTAGTCGCTCAACACTCGAGTTCCAGCAAAAAAATGAAATTAGGGGCTCCAAATTGCATCAAATTGAAACGTGGTCATCATGAAAGTTGTATATACCAAAGATACGAACAAATTTTATGTTAACCATATTTTGATACGATGCCGTTTGGACCCTCAAAACGGCACCCGAACACAGATAGAAACGGACTACTCGAGTGGCAGCATGAACCACTCGAGTTCCAACATAATCTACTCGAGTAGCAGCATACCACTCAAGTTCCAGCATATAGTACTCGATTAGTAGCATAATTTACTCGAGTAGCACCTCAACAATCGAGTTCCAGCATGCATTACTCGAGTAACAGCATATTTTACTCGAGTTGCAGCTCTACACTCGAGTTGCAGCAGAAAAAACATAATTAGGGGCTCAAAATTGCTTCAAATTGAAACGTGGTCAACATGAAAGTTGTAGACCTCGTCGGGACAAACAAAATTCATGTTAACCATTTTTTGATTCGATGCCATTTTGACACTCAAAACGGCATCCGATCAAAATCTGAAACGGGCTATTCGAGAAGAACCATAGATACTCAAGAAGACTCAGAACGGAAGCCCAAACGAGCGCCGAATGAAACAAAACTCACACCGAAGACTAAAACTGACGCTACGAATTTAATGGTGAAGTCAAAACCACAAAACTTAACTTATCAACTCAAAAACTTTCAGTTTCGACGAAAATCCCAAAAATCTGGTAAATCAGACCTAACGGACGCGAAAACGCACTAACGGTGCAGCGCCGACAACACGACGTAAAAAGGGTAACGCTCCGACGTCATAAATATGACGATATCAAAACAAATAAAATCATCAAAAAAAAATCGGGGGCGTTACAGTCACTCCCCCTAAAAAGAAGTTTCGCCCCGAAACTTAATACAACACCAAAACCAATCCAAAACAATAGAATCAAACATCGCAAAAATAAGGAGACTTACCAAAACTAAGGAAAGAGATACGGATGCTATTTCCTCATCGCAGACTCCAATTCCCACATCGCGCTCTCGACGTCTTGATTTCTCTAAAGAACCTTGACCATGGGGATTGTATTTCTCCGCAGCACTCGATCCTGAGACTCCAAAATACGAACATGCACCTCCACAAAAGAAAGGTTTGGCTACAAATGGGGCACAACATCGAGAATCTGTCTGTCGCTCAACACGCACTTCCGCAGTTGACTCACGTGGAAAACATCGTGCACTCCGGGAAAATTTTCCTGTAGGTCCAGCATATAAGCTGAAACACCAATCCGCTCAACAATTCGGAAGGGTCCCACATATCTCGGGTCGAATTTATGATTCTTACCAAATCGCTTCACACCAGACATCGGGGAAACTTTTAGGAAAACCATATCCTCGATTCCAAATTCCAAATCGGTCCTGCGCTGATTGACATACTTTTCATAGCGCTCCTGGGCTACCTAAAGCTTTTCTCGAATGAGCCTAACTGAAATTTCCATCTCTTTATGGGTTTCTAGACCTAGAAATGGTCTCTCACCAACCTCAGCCAAAAATAAAGGAGTTCTGCAATGTCTCCCATATAAAGCTTCAAATGGAGCCATTTGGAAGCTCTCCTGGTAGCTATTATTGTAGGCAAACTCCATTAGCCTCAGACGCTCATCCCATTCTCCACCGTGGTCCAAAATGTAACATCTAATCATGTCCTGCACGATCTGATTTACTCTTTCCATTTGTCCATTCGTCTGCGGATGGAAGGCAGTGGAATACCTCAAGTCGGTACCCAACCACTCTTGCAAGCTCTTCCAGAAACGGGACGTGAACCTGTAGTCTCGATCAGATAAAATACTGACAGGTACTCCATGCAACCTGATGACCTCGTCTAAATACAATTCAACTATTTTCTTCATGGAGTAGTCAATCTTGAACGGCACGAAGTGAGCACTCTTTGTCAGTCTATCCACGATCACCCAAACTGAGTCATGCCCTCTGGGAGATCTCGGCAATCCAGTAATAAAGTCCATTGAGATACTCTCCCATTTCCAACTTGGGATCTCCAAAGGTGTTTACTTGCCTCTTGGCCTTCCATGATCGGCCTTAACTCGCTTACAGGTGAAACATTCAAATACAAACATTGCTATATCCCCCTTCGTACCCATCCACCAAGCAATCTGTTTCAGATCCTGGTACATCTTGGTCGAACCGCAGTGGTAGGCCACATTAGAACCATGTGCCTCCTTGCACAACTGATACCTAATAACTTTAACAGCGGGAATGCAAAGCCTACCATGGTATCTCAGGGTTCCCATATCATCAATAGAAAACTCTGGCAACTCACCCTTCGCAGCTCTACTATAAAGATGTAACAGATCTGGATCCTCCTTTTGATGCAATCTAGTAAGCGTAATCCACGAAGGCTCTAACACTTCTAATTCACTAGTCGAGCTGCCACTTCCCACTTAAATTCCCATAAGTAGAAATTCTTCCACAAGTGAATCCACCGAAAGGTTCAAAATTTTAGCTGTCTTCTTGCTCAGGCGTCGGCTACCATGTTAGCTTTGCCCAAGTGGTACTGGATCTCAACACCATAGTCTGCCACATACTGCAGTCATCTACGCTGGCGCAAATTCAGTTCCTTCTGTGTGAATACGTATTTCAAACTTTTATGATCAGTATAAAACTTGCATATAGTGTCATATAACAGATGTCTCCACAACTTGAGGGCGTAGATCACTACTGCAAATTACGGGTCATGCGTAGGGTAATTCCGTTCATGAACCTTTAGCTGCCTAGACCCATACGCAATAACCTTGCCCTCCTGCATCAACACGCATCGGAGCCCAACATGTGATGCGTCCACATACACATCATACTCCAGTCCTTCAGTAGGCAGTGTCAAAACTGGTGCAGTGCATAATCTCCTCTTCAGCTCCTAGAACGCCTCTTTACACTTATCACTCCAAATAAAGGCTACATGCTTCTGCGTCAACTTTGTCAAAGGCGCGGATAATGTAGAGAATCCCTCCACAAACCTTCTATAGTAGCCTGCCAGCCCTAGAAAACTTCTTATTTCCTTGGGAGTGGTAGGCCTACTCAATTCCATCACTGCAGCTATCTTCTCTGGATCAACCGTTATCCCATATTTATTCACCATATGGCCGAAGAAGGAGACTTGAGGTAGCCAAAACTCGCACTTGCTCAACTTAGCATACAACTTATGCTCTCTCAAAGTTGACAAAACCAATCGCAAGTGCTGCGCATGCTCTTCAACATTGCGGGAGTACACTAGAACGTCATCTATAAACACAATAACAAAATGATCCAGGAAATACTTGAATACTCTGTTCATCAAATCCATCAATGCGGCGGGTGCATTAGTCAATCCAAAAGACATTACCAAGAACTAGAAATGTCCATGCCGCGAACGAAAAGCAGTTCGTGGAATGTCTGCCTCACGAATCCTCAACTGATAAAAACCCGAACGCAGGTCAATCTTGGAAAATACAGAGCTACCACGCAACTGGTCAAACAGATCATCGATTCTCTGCAAGGGATATCTGTTCTTGATGGTCACTTTATTCAATTCTCTGTAATCTATACACAGTCTCATTGATCCATCTTTCTTTTTTACAAACAGAATGGGAGCACCCCACGGTGACGAACTTGGCCTAATGAAACCGTTCTGCAACAGCTTGTCTAACTGGGTACGCAGCTGTCCCAACTCACACGGAGCCATACGGTACAAAGCCTTAGCGATAGGACGTGACCCGACTCTAAATCTATGACAAACTCAACATATCTTTCAGGCAGAAGACCGGGAAGATTATCAGGAAACACGTCAAGAAACTCGCGCACTACAACAATCTCCTCCACAAGCGGCAAACTAATAATGGTAGCCAACACTAAAACCAAACAGGCAAAGCATCCTGAATTCAAAAGCTTTCGAGCACTTACCGCGGAAATGATCGGAGAATCTTGGCACGAATAACCATAAACGCTCCTGCGTTGACCGTCATCCATCTTGAAGTCCAAGCACCTGACGTTGCACTGGATTACTGCATCGGACTTCGATAGCCAATCCATGCCCAGAATTACATCAAAATCTTCCAGGTCTATAACCTTTAGATCCGCAACTGCAAGAAAATCTCCCAACTGGACTGGACAACCCTGAATTCCCTGATCTGACACCAAGGAATCACTTGAGGGGAACTTGACACAGAACTGGTCGCCAACCGGATTGAGGGTCAAACTGTGACACTCTACAAAAGATCTAGCCACGAACGAGTGGGAAGCCCCGGAATCGAAAAGGACACGCGCCCAGCGTTTACTTACCTTAAACTTTCCTATAAGATTAAATATACGACTAAGGGAAAAGAACGTTGACATTTAGATAATACCTATAAAATAAAACTAGGTTAGGATGTAACCTGAAATAACTTGTGTCGACGTCTGAGCTTCATCCGCGGACACCACGTTCAACTTTCCCTTCCCTTTGTCCAAGAGCTGTGGTGGCGGCAAGGCCTGAAGTGGCACTAGCTGCAATGGGGGTTGAGACTGCGGGCAACGGGTCTTGACATGCCCCTTCCGCCCACATAAATAACAGGTCTTGTCCTTCCAGCAATGGGCTGTATCATGCCCCGTCTTGTTGCAACTAGAACAAACTGATCTCTCTTTGGGAGCGCCCTGAATCGCGTGCACCTACACTTGCTTCCGAGCTCCCAGTCTCTGGTAACATTTCTCGAACGGGTGGCATGCCCGACCACAGAAATTGCACAGTTCCTTGCCTCTTTTCATCACAATAGTCCCGGATTCCTGTGATTCCTTACCTTCAACAGACTTCCTCTTATCCTTCCTCATCTGCTGACCTCTGACCTTGGCATTATCAATGGTTTACACCATCAGAGCAGCCTCTACCACCTCAGAATAAGTCACGGATCCGTAGGCACTGGTATGCTGTTGGACGTCATTCCGAAGACCACCCACAAATCTCTTGACTCGGTTGGATTCTAAAGATACCAAGTTAGGAGCAAAGCGGCTCAGCTTAATGAACTCCACCTCGTATTCACTGACAGTAAGCTGTCTCTGCTTCAAGTGAGGGAAATCATTCATCAACCGGTCTCTTTCCACAGACGACAAGAACTTCAACAAAAACTCCTTGAAGGACTCCCACGAGCATCCATCCTTCAATCTTTCTTTCTCCCTCAACCACAAACTCTTGGCCATGCCCTTGAGTTGATAAGCGGCAACCATCACTCTCTAGTTCGTAGAGATACCAGAGTAGGTGAACATCTCCTCGATGGAAATCATCCAGTCATGTAATACCATAAAATATTCCTTGCCATCATACGTAGGGGGTCCTAACCTTTGAAAGTGCGAAATGAAAGTCATCTCTGGTGGCAACACCGCCGGGGGCACCAGAGGAGCGGGGGGAATGGGAACAGCTAGATCCACGGCGGGCTCTTGCGCCCTCTATGACTGACTCGCCACGACTGACAACAATGACTGAATCTGCGACTGCATCTCCAGCATCTGCCTCGACAGGGCCTCATTGTTCTGTCGCAATCCCTCTATTACGGCCTCACTCTGGACACCAGAAGATTCTCCCTCTGACTGGGAGTAGACCTCGTCACTGGGCACTTAGGCAGCATTCTAAACAAACAATAAACGATCTATCAACACGTAGCGTAACATGCTAGACTTACAACTTAGCTCAGATATAAAACCTTAGATACTTGCTCATGCTGCTAGCTTGCCCTGGTATTCAAAATAAATGATGGCATTTCCTACTTAGGGGGAAACACCCTCATCCTTATGACTATTGTGCCTATTATATGAGTGCATGAATGATTACATTTTTATTTCAAATCATGTGTGTACATATGTCATCCTGTAGATCATTAACTTGGCACGTGTGCTTATGCATTGATATGATATGTATGTAGTGCTATGCATTCTAAAGAAAAGCCTTAATGCATGTATGAGCGGCGTACACATACAATATTATGCATCTCATACTACATAATATTGTATGTAACGAAACAGGTAAAATGTGCTAATAGGCATCCATCTGATGGTGGTTATTCATCCCATACTAGATAACTGTCACATGTCACCACCTATGGTGGATCCATATACAAACACATATTATGCATCCCATACTACATAATATGCACCGTATACTTCTTCTTTTGTGTTATAAGTGTAGTGTTCATGCTTCCATCAATATCTACTGATGACATACCGGTGTGTGTATGCAATGAAAGACACGACGAGAGCTTTGCTTGAGGGCAAATTGTTCAACCAACTTGCCAAATAAACTGCACTAATACCAACTGTCACAACCCGCATTTTCTCCACAATGATGAAATATAGGTGTAAGGGAAAATGCGCATCATGATGCCACGTCAGCAGGGGATAATTGCAGACGCTCAGGAAACACTCTAACTCAATACAAAAAATATGATTTAAATGTTTTATTGAAGAAGTTTATTTTAAGTTAGGCAATTAGCCGTATCCGTCGGCTTAGTGGCTCTTGAGTCCACCAGAAGAAAAGTAGTTAAACGCAGCGGGAAATACTATAGTAAACAGGTTAGACATCCTACAAGAGTCTAGCATCCCAAAAAAAACTCAAGGCATGCATTACACTAAATTAATAGTAATGATATCGAAGTAGTTTGTACGGTATTTAAATATAGTGATTTAGAGTTTTAAAACATGATGTGCATGATATAGTAATAATAGTTGCTTTTATAGTTGAAAATACCTATAGGAATCCTAGAATAAATCCTTCCTAGAGAGCATGAACTACTAACACAAAAGTAAACAATAGCAACTAGCCAAATTTCCAAGAACGACATTAAACAATCAGTGAGCGTCAAACACCTTACACGAACCCACTAAAAGTTCTCAAGTCTGAAGCACACTACAAAAGAACAAAAGGTACCTCGCAACCTCGAGGCACCCACAGCAAACCCAGAACAAAACTACTCAGCCGCACCACCGGCTACAACCCTGAACCTGAGGCATTCAAGAGAAGAACACCTCAGCAAGCTAAAAAAAACAAGTGGCAAAAGAATAGGTAAATAAATGAGTAAGCCAAACAAAGGAGGGTGTACCAAACCCAACCCAAGGAGGAAGAATGCAAAAAAAAATACAGCAACAATTAGCCAAATAGTATAAGTAAAGAAAGGTTAGCAAATATAATAACCTCTAAATTAAAAAAAAATGCACCAAGTGCAAAGGTGAACAAGTCTGGGCATAATCAGCAAAATTTAGCAAACTGTGGCATAAACCACAAGAAAACAACTGAGCACAATATGACTCGGAAGAGGGTGGATCATCAACACGTGGTATGACTGCGATGCAGGCCGGAGAGGGCGAGGACCTCAAGCGCCCTAAGCCCAACTCCGGATCCTCAACCGTCTCAAAATCGGTACTGTGGTCCACAAACATGGCCAAACCGGGCCAACCAGAACCCAACAGCCCAGGAAAGGATAAACTAAGCATACCCCCACTGTGATGATCCACAGAAAGAAGGGGACTCCCGGTTGGGTGGTATGCTAACCACAACCAACACTCATACCCACAACATCACCATCTCAAAAATTGGCACAACACCTAAGTATTACAACACTAAATCGAAGACCACGACCTATAATCGACCTAAACTGAGCGCAATACATCCTACGCTCAACGACGTCGAAAGATTTACCCTAAGCGTAAGCCTAAAAAATTTTAGCATCTTATACTATAAAAGAAACAGGAACATTAATATAAGATGAAAGTTTTACCATAAGAATTTAAGGAAAAGTAGAGGAAAGGAGCCACTTACCTTGGCTTTACCAGAGACAGCCTCCAAATCACACCTCGTCGCAGATCGGGACTAAGGGAGACGAGAGAAGCTGAAATCTGAACCAGAGTGGATGAAAGAGAAGTTAGGGCCAAAAAACCCTAGTGAGAAATCTCAAGAAATGGGAAGAAAATTACCACGGTGATGTAGATCTCGCTGAGAGCTTTTCGAATATATGATCGAATGAAGATTCCGAGCACCGGAACTCCGTCGGCGGCGACCGGAAGGTTCACGAAATCTCACGCTCCGCCATCGCCGTCCTCACATTTCTTCAGTTCTGGTTCGGTTCAGTGAAGAAGAAGAAGAAGAAGTCCTAATGGAAGAGTGGGCCGTTTCTAATTTTAAGTATACGTTTGTGTGTGTGTGTGTGTATATATATATATATATATATATATATATATATATATATATATATATATATATATATATATATATAGGTATTTATAAAAAGTTTTGTCTAAAAACGGACTATTTACGAGCGGGTACGCGGAAAACGAAAATAGAGGTTGAAGATGGCTACAAATCCAAAAGTGGTCAGCATGAAATTTGTAGATCTCGACGAGATGAACAAATTTCATGTTAATCATTTTTGGTTCGACGCTGTTTTGACCCTCAAAATGACGTCCGAACGCAGACAGGAACGGACTACTCAAATGGCAGCATGAACCACTCGAGTTCCAACATAATCTACTCGAGTAGCAGCATACCACTCGAGTTCCAGCATGTATCACTCGAGTAATCACATAATTTACTCGAGTACCACCTGAACACTCGAGTTCTAGCATGCATTACTCGAGTAGCAGCATATTTTACTTGAGTGGCAGCTCAATACTCGAGTTCCAGTAGAAAAAAAATGAAATTAGGGGCTCAGAATTGCTTCCAATCGAAACGTGGTTAACATAAAAGTTGTAGATCCCGTCGAGATGAACAAATTTCTTGTTAACCATTTTTTGATACGATGCCGTTTTAACCCTCCAAACAGCGACCGAACGCAGATAGGAATAGACTACTCGAGTGGCAGCATGAACCACTCGAGTTCCAACATAATCTACTCGAGTAGCAACATACCACTCGAGTTCCAGCATTTAGTACTCGAGTAGTAGCATAATTTACTCGAGTAGCACCTCAACACTCGAGTTCTAACATGCATTACTCGAGTAGCAGCTCAACACTCGAGTTCCAGCATAAATATGAAATTAGGCACCCAAAATGGCTTCAAATTGAAACGTGGTCAACATGAAAGTCGTAGATTTCATCGAGATGAACAAATATCATGTTAACCATATTTTGATTCGACGCCGTGTTGACCTACAAAACGGCGTCCTAGCAAAATCCAAAATGGTATATTCGAGAAAAACCATAGCTACTCGAGAAGACTCAGAACGGAAGCCCAAACGCAAGCCGAATTAAATGAAACTCACACCGAAGGAGAACACTGACGCTACGAATTTAACGGTGAAGTCAAAACGCACTAACGGTGCAGCACCGACAACACGACGTAAAAAGGGTAACGCTCTGACGTCATAAATATGACGATATCAAATCAAATAAAATCATCGAAAAAAAATCGGGGTCGTTACACCGCCCGGTCAACGGCGGACTCTGCGGACACAGCAAACACCATGGACTTTTCACAGTGTGTGACCAAGTCCAGTAGCCCAACAAACAACTAGCGCGAGCACAGGAGACACAGAAGACCCAGACCGCTAATCAGCAGGACAGTGCGCCACAAGGATGCGAAACATCCATCGCAACATGGATAGCTCGGCAGGAAAAAAAAACCACCTACAAAGCCAGTCCACAAATTCGGACTCTGCGGATGCAAAAGACAAGTCCGCCAACACACCGCGGATACAACTTCCAATCCAGCCGGTCACCACAAGAGCTGGCTCACTGCAAGGCCGCGAACATGCTGAGCACCGCCAATAGACTGCCAAACATAGTCCGCTCAGGCCGCTCCACTCGATGCCCAATTTGCAAGACTTCCTTGGCCATTCATCATCCAGGCCGCACACCAGTCCGCCCAAGGCCGCACACCAGGCCACACATGTCGCTCCTCAAAAACAGCCAAACGCCTAAGACAAAGCTAGGTTAACCAGGCCGCAACCAGCAGTCCGCCCAGGCCACGGACTCAGACCGCTCAGGCCACTCAGACCGCCTGGCCTGCCCTATCACCCCCTTCACTTCACAAATTTCAACACTCCCCCTTGAAGTGAGAAGTGGTGATCAAGCCCAGCAACCCTAAACCGTTGAAATGGCCCCTTCGACAGCGGCTTCGTGAAGATGTCAACAAGATTATCTTCACTCCGAACATGCCCGACCATAAGAGATCCCTCAAACACCTTCTCCCATATGAAGTGGTGCTCGATCTCAATATGCTTGGTCCTTGAGTGACACACTGGATTGTTCACCAGTTTGAGAGCACTCTCATTATCACCCCGGAGTAAATTGGTACCTTGCACTTCCTCATGAATATCCTCTACAAGCCTCCTCAACCAGATGGCTTCCTGAGCAGCCAAGGCCGAAACCTTATACTCTGCTTCCGTAGTAGACACAGACACTGAGTCCTGTTTCTTGCTACACCACGAGATGCAAGCTGATCCACAAGTGAACACATAACCCAAAGTTGATCTTCGATCATCCGAGTCACCACCATAATCAGCATTTGTGTATCCAAGAAAAGAAAAAACTGTGTCCCTTCTATAGAGGAGTCTCATATCAGAAGTCGCCTTGACATAGTTCAAGATGTTCTTTGCTGCTACCAGATGAAACATCCTTGGTTCATCCATAAATCGACTTACTCGGCCAACAGCGTAAGCATTGTCTGGCCGTGTAATTATTAAGTAGATAAAGCTCCCCACTAGAGCGCTGAACACCAAAGGATCATGAAGAATCCTTCGTTCATCTTGTCGAAGCTTCAGACCAAGATCCAGAGGAGTAGATCAACTCTTCCCTTTGCTCATACCGAATCGATTCACAATGCGATCCACATATCCTTTCTGGCAAATGAGTATCCCGCTCTCCTTCCTCTCCACTTCAAGACCAAGAAAGTGATGAAGCGCTCCCAAGTCTTTCATCTCGAAGCGAATAGCTAGCTCAGCCCTGAGCCTAGATACCTCCTCCTCTGAATTCCCTGTGATGATCATATCATCAACATACAGCAGGACCAAGACTTGTAGCTCCCCCTTCTTCTTGATGAACAAGCTGGAATCCGAGTTCGAAGCAAGATAACCGCAGAATTAAGGATACTCTGCTATCTTCCCATACCAAGCTCTAGGAGCTTGCTTCAACCCGTAGAGAGCCTTCCTGATTTTACAGACATAGTCCGGATGAACTTCAGAAACAAATCCAAGTGGTTGATCCATGAAGATGTCCTTATCAATTTCTCCATAAAGAAAAGCATTCTTCACATCAAGAAGCCACATTCTCGATCCCTTGCAAGCAGCCAAGGCGATTACCACCCGAACCAAAGTCATCTTTACAACTGGACTAAATGTCTCCTTATAGTCTTCTCCATACTGTTGAGAGAATCCTCGAGCGACAAGACGAGCCTTGTATCTATCAATGCTCCCATCAGCCTTCTTCTTCAACTTGAACACCCACTTGCAAGTCACTGGAGTAATGCCATCAACCTTGGGCACAAGATCCCATGTTTCATTTTTCTTGAGAGCAGCAATCTCCTCCTTCATGGCATCTTTCCACTCCTTGACTCCAGTGGCCTCATTGAAGTTTGCAGGATCTCGCTCATCTAGAGGACCTGCAAAAAAGCAGGAGACAAAACTCACTGCATTCCCATCACAGTACCGAGCGGGCAGCTTGACAACCCTCTTTGATCTCCGAAGGGTTTGCTCCTTGCTCACCACATTCGTTGCTTCTTCAGGCTTAACTCCAACTTCGAGCAAGATTTGAGCAATGCTCCGCCTGCTTCCTGAACCAGAAGCCTCTGCCTTAGAGCTTGAAATAATAGGAGCTGCTGGTGATATAACAAGCTCCTCTTCTAGAACTTCAGCAGCCACCTTCTGCTCTTCATCAACATTGCTTTCTATTAGCTCAATCGAGCCTCCTCCATACGACTTCAGTTCATCAAAAATCACGTCTCTTGATACAACAAACTTCTTTGTCGCAGGATCCATGCATTTCCATCCCTTCTTTCGCTCATCATAGCCAACAAAGATAAGTTTCCATGTCTTTGCATCAAGCTTTATCCTTGAAGCATCCGGGTCATGCACACAACAAGTTGATCCAAACACCTGATGGTCTTCCATGCTTGGCTTCTCCTTCAGCAACATCTCAAAAGTAGACTTCATGTTGATCGGACAGAGAGGCATCCGATTGATGACTTAAGAAGCACAAGACATCCCCTCTGCGCAGAAGGACCTAGGAATGTCTTTCGCATGAAGCCAACACTTGCAGGTTTCCGTCAGATGATGGATCTTCCGCTCTGTTACTCCGTTTTGTTGTGGAGTATGCGCAAAAGTAAGCTCTCTCTTAATCCCATGCTTCTTGCAGAAGTTAGAAAACTCGGAGGAGACAAACTCACCACCATTGTCTGTTCTAAACTTCTTGATCCGCAAGCCAAGACAGCCCTCCACTAGCTCCTTGAACTCCACAAACACCTGGAAAGCTTCTAACTTCTCCTTCAAGAAATAAACCCAAGTATATCTTGAGTAGTCATCAATAACACAAGCATGTATCTGCTCCCACGAAGGCTAGCAGTGATGGTTGGTCCCATCAAGTCACCATGAATACACTTCAATGGTCTCTTGCTCCTCATTTGTAACTTATCAAATGGAAGGTGATGAGCCTTGCCGTACTGACAACCCGCACAAATGTGACCATCGCCAAAGGAAGATAGTTTAGGCAAGCCTCTTACAAGGCTCATGTTTGTCATAGCTTTCAACTTATCCATTCCTACATGCCCCAGCCTCTCGTGGCATATAGCAGCGCTATCGTTTGCCCTCATCCGATCAACATAAGAGTTTGTTGCAAGAACAAACAAGTTCTTAACTCTCCTCCCAACATGAGCAACATCACACTTTACCGCTGATACATTGCGAAGGAACTTCACTTCTGTTGGCCCAAACAGAACATGATAACCCGCGTCTACCGCATTGGTCATAGAGAAGAGGTTCTTCTTCATGACCGGTACGTGATACACACTCCTTAACGTGAGTGGCCCCTTATCACTACCCAAGGACACGACCACCTCCTTCTCTACTACACAAATAGTATTATCAGCAGTTATGATAGCTTCGTTACCAGAGTAAGCTTGCAGAGAAGAGAACTTTAACTTGTCTCCGGTGAGGTGATGACCTCACCCAGAGTCCTCGATCCACTCGTCATTGAAGTTGACAGCGGACAAAGCATGGACACAAGTGCCCATCATGAAAGCTCCGCCCCATCCAGCTTCTTTAGTGCTCAAGCAAGCTTCCTCCTTGCCTGCAGCATGCCCAGTCTGCAGTTTGACCTTGCAGTCACGCTTGAAGTGTCCCGGCTGATGACACCTATAACACTTAAAGTTCTTCTTCCAATCCTTCTTAGGAGCAGCGCTCCTCTCTGACTGAGTAGAAGTTGAAGGCTCATTTTCAGCAGCAGTGTTCTTCTTCTTCCATTCCATATATTCTTCTGGTTGCCTGTGAACAGCGCTTCACTACCACCTTCAGAGATAGTCACAGTTGCCATCTATCATGCCAAACTTTCCTGCGAAGCAAGCAGGTTCTCAAGCTTCAGCAGAGATGGCTGAGTGGCCCAGCATTGAATAGAGGTTACAAAGGCAACTTACTCCTTCCGCAAGCTGCAAATAATGTGCCTCTTCAACTTGGCCTTAGAGATGGGCTCATTAGGATCAACCGCTGATATGTCAGCACATAGGCTCTTCATCTTCGGAAAGAACTTCGAGATGGTCAGGTCTCCTTGAGTTGTCCTGGCCAACTCATTCCGCAGGAACTATGGCCGCGCCACATTCTTCCTGTTGAACAACCCATCAATAGTTGTCCATATATCAGCAACTGACTCACATACTATGATGTGATCAAACAACTCCGGTGACACAGCCCTCTTGAGGGTAAACTCCGCCTTTGCGTTAGTCTTCCTCTAGACTCTCACCTGCTCCGCAGTCCCAAAAACAGCAGTAACCTCCTTTCTGTTATCACCACCGACGACCTCCCATAGCTCCTTGCCAAGAAGAAAACTCTTCATGCACTACTTCCACTTTTTAAAGTTAGTCATGGTCAAGAGTTCAATACCCAGACCTCTTGCATAGTTCCCTTCTATTGCAGCAACTTTGGTTAAGCCTTCAGGAGCACAGAGCAACAACACCAGTTGATCACCGCTCAAGCAACTAAACCTGGCTCTGATAGCATGTTGAATTTTCCCAAGTGGTCAACGAGATAGGCTAATGCCAAATTAATATCCTTAAAACTATCAAGATCACACCTTGATCATGTGGAAACCAGGAAGGCAAGCTCACCAACCAAATGCAATCACAGGGGAAAACAGATCATATATTCTTTTATATCTTCTTTACAAAGCAAGGTATACAGGGCGAGACATGATTTCACCAGTACACAGGAACACAGGAAAATACAAGTAAAACAATTCGAGCGGACAGAACTGCAGACCGCCGAGACCGCCCAGTCCGCCAAGTCGCCGAAGCCGCACGAACTTCTTCTGCTGCTAGAAGACGAATAGAACACGGAGTTCGCTGAGACCGTGAGGTCGCGCAGACACACTGTTATTCCCTGACTGCTACAACCTGCTGTCGAACTGATGAACAGACAGCCTAGACCGCCGAGTTCGGCGGACAGGTTTTTGAACTTGGAAAAGCTAAAGCAGAGAAAATTGATAAGCCACAGAAGCGACCTATTGAAATAGTTTATTTAAACCGCAAACTTCACTGATGCTGACCACAGTCAAAGACAAACTCCTGGCTCCTCAGTGTTAGCCACGCAACGTGCAAACAACAAACAGTTATCTCTGCTCAACCCGCGAAACAGCAAAAACCAGACCTCAACAATTAATCAAGCCCTCACTTACTGTTCACTCAGTTACTATAGATGTGCGGGGGGGGGGGGGGGGGGGGGGGGGTCTCTTTATAGGTGAGGTGAGGAGTGTGGTCACCACCCTTGTGAATAGAGTCACCACCCCAGCTTGCGCGCTAACACAACCCAGTCTAATTTATATGATAAGGATCCATGAAGTGTATGTCCTAATATGAATGAATGCATGCAGTTATTTATGAATCATGGAAGTGCAACTCACACACAACGACTCTGTGATCATAGACCTTTAGTTCCCACTTTTCGGAGCTAGCATAACTCTCTGGTACCACCGTTGTGGCTACGGCAGCATTGGAGCGGGCATCTCCACTCCTAGGCGGGTATCACACTACCAAGCCTAGACCTCCCATATGCCTCTGTACACGTCCTAGGTGCACTCTAGAGTCCTTGCGTACTAATTGCTGGCTACCCACCAGTCTTTTTGGTCGAGTGTGTGTTTTCGGGGATCGTCCTCCAGACCGTAGTGTAAAACAACCCACTGGCCCCTCAAACCATCACACCTCGCCAGAGCCACCGTACTGCCATCGGTATGATGATTGGCCCAGTACTGCATGGCTCGCCACAAGTTTTTGCAGATGCAAGATATTCCAACCCGAGCCTCCAGCTCGCAGGACCAACCCGTCCTGAATCCCTTTAACCCTATATGGGTGAGAATGTTATCACAATCCCTCCAACCCTACACGGGTGAGAATGTTACCACAAGCCCTCCAACCCTATACGGGTGAGAATGTTACCACAATCCCTCCAACCCAATATGGGTGAGAATGATGATATGCTGCTTAACTTATTAGACTACTCTTGTCTACGGGTTATTATACTTAGTGATTTAAGGTTAATCCCAGGACTGCCCAGGGTATCCCCGGTGAAGGGTTCTCGGGGTCACTAGGAACTACGATGGGATTATGCCCAAAGCTCCGTTTTTCAAGGATATTTACTTTAGTTGATGACTACCCATAATTCACCCCCAGCTCTCGTTGTTGCTCTGGAACAAACCTAATGACTTAAGAATTTACCTGAAATGGGCGGTCTTCCGTCGATCTCCGTTTTCACCACTGTCCTTATGGTTTGCACTCCACCCCTCGCGATCCAGTAGTGGCCTATAGGAGACCAATCAGGGCTTATTCCTCTAATGCAATTCTCACCTCAATAGTTAATCATATCCCCCTGTGGTCCTAGTAGTTTAGGCTAACTTTGCTAGTCAATACCCATGACCTAATACCACCCGTATAGTCGGACTTCCAATCCTTTGGTCACCATGACCCTAAATATTTATCATAGGGTAGTATGATATGTACTATTGATCATATGAAATTTTACTATTTTCCCATGTCATTAAAACCCTAAATTAAATTCTTTAATTAAGTGGTCTATGTCACTTTATGCATGAGATACTATGACAAATGGTTCTATGGGTCTAATAATTTTTCTTGAAGATCATATGGGTTAATTATTGCTGGATATCAAGAATTTTGATTTTTCCATATATATTTCTATTTAATTCTATTTATTGTTAAATACATTAATCGGCCACTTTCCAAATGAAGTACAAGAAATATATTACTGAAAATTTTATAAAAATTACTGCAGATGTAAATTACTAAAATAATACTATGTGCCAAAATTCATAATTTAAACAGTAATTAGATCTTAAATTATCCCATATGAAAATATCAATAAAATGTCATTCCTTGAGTTTTAAATTTATAATGTATCCAAAAAATTCTAAGATAATTATACCATGTGATTGTAATTTCCACCATAGATAAATAATTTCCACCATAGATAAATAATACCATGTGATTATAATTATACCATGTGATTGTAATATCAATAATATTTGTATTGTAATTTCCACCATAGATAAATAATTTCCCCAAAAAGGGCAAAATGGTCAAAACTACATAAAATCATCATAAAGTGAACTACTCAGGGCCATAAATTTTCCAGGGATTACATATGACTCCTTTGATCTTGTGACAAAATCTTGAGTTTTAAAATCATCAATATCCCTATGTTCAAATTTTTTATATAAATGGCCTAATTTTCAAAAATTCCAAATAATGGGATTTTTGCTTCTAAAAATCCCAATATTTCTATGAGGGGTAAAATCCATCCCTATGAAGTCATGTCCAGAGTTTTGTGGTCATACCATGTGTAATAAGAGTTAAATTCACATTTTAGTAAATATGGCTATATGCACTCCAAACCTATGTTAACCATTCTCATGCAAGAGGGAATACCCATCATGCAGAAGTCAAGAGTGACTTAAATTTTTAGCATGGGATTATGATGAACCCAAGGACATGCCACCAAAATTTGGGGACATTTGGAGTCATATTACTCCAAATATTTCATTAATTTACTTTTGTGTATTTTCACAAATACTATAGAAAACTTTTTCCCAAAAATTCCAATTTTGGACAGAGTTAAGTCTACCATAGTCAAGCACATGTCCAAAATTTTGGGTCCGGTGGACTTCTGGTTTGGCATGGGCATGCATTTGAGTTTCTGCCCTTACTTAGGACCAGTCCTAGTAGAATGACCCTAATGGGAGCCCTACAGCTCCAAAACTCATGTTTAGGATGGAAAATTGAAGGTAAGACATAGATCTACAATTTTTATGTTGGTGACCAATTCTGAAATTGCCTGTAAGGGGACTATATTTAACATGCAGAGCTCTATATAAAATGGGACAGAAATTGAATGGAATTAATATAACCAATAGTTTGATTTGAATAAAGTGGACGGCATTCGTTCATCGTCCCCGATCAGCAACGGCTGAGATTGAGCCTGGGTGGGTCATTCCTATTTTGCATTTCCGGCCACCTGGGCCGGCGACATTGCCGGTGATTATTACCACCACCTTCGTTGAGGTGGTGGCTGGCGTTTCCCGGCGGTGGGGCTGCCGGAGGCGGCTCCTCCGGCGATCCCGAGCAAGAAGAGAAAGCTCAGATTGTTTCTCTCTGCTCACATGGTATCGGGCTCAATTGAGCCCGATGTCTCGCCTAGTCGATCTAGGATTCTAGTACAATGAGAGGTGAGGTGAAACAAACTCTTAGGGCGGCTTGACGGCGAGTCTGGCAGCAGTGAGCCATGGCCGAGCTTGCTCCGGCAACTCCGCCCCGTTTCCTCGATTCTCCAGCAATTCCCTTGCTCCAGAACTCGTTCTCCAGTCGTTTCCCCTATGTGAAGCTGTTGGTGTGGCTAGATTGTGATAAGCCAGGAATCCGCGACCTGCCCGCGCAGTTTTCCAGACCGGGCGGTCTGCCTATTCAAGCCGCCAAGCCTCCAAGCCGGGCGGTCTCCATGTCAGGCCGCTGCCAGTGCCGGCCCTGCTCAGCGACAAGGCCCAAGGACCCAGCCGTCAGCTCGCCAGGAGGAATCCGCCAGGCCACGCGGCTTCCCTCCTTTCTTGTTTCTTTCTCTTTTGCTTCCCCTCACCTCTGCCCGGTTCTCCTGTACCCCGGGTAGCTGGTAATTTTAGCCCTGCCCGTTTGGGCAGGCCCCCGAGCCTATAAATAGGGGGTGGGTGCACTCCCCAAGACACCATGACTGGGATCCAGGAGCTCGCCTGTTACGAGCTGCGGTCTCAAGTCTAGTGTTTTGCGGCTTGTAGCCCGGCCGGCTTCTCCTTTTACTCGTTGTAACTCTCATTTTTAAGTAAAGGAAAGCCCGCCGCAAGAGTGGTATTTAAGCCGCGGCGGGCGAACTCTGCTGTTGCCGCTGCCAGCGGCCCCCTTTTTCGGTCTGTCCTTTAGCCGCGACCGCTAGTAACCGATTAGTCGACAGTCTCCTCCTTTCCTTCCCTATTCCCCCGGTGTTCGAACCGTTAGCTGGTGGTGACCGACTCCCTGTCCGTTTTCGTGCATCAACAGTTAACACGCGGCCTTCAGATCTCGACTAATCGATGAAATCAGCGGTCTAGGGATCCAGACCGCTCAATCTTCTAGGGTTCGGCGACCTGTCTAGCAAGCCGCGAGTCCGCCGGCTAAGGCTTTCAGCCCGCCTCCCGCACGGTAGAACCTGGCATTCTATCCGCTCTCTTTTCAGCCGGTTTTCTTATCGGTTTGCAGAATCGTCTAGCCGCCTCGTTAAGCCGCCGCTCTTCTGCGGTTTCTTGTAAAAGTTCGGCTATTTCTCTCTTTTCAGGATGAATCCTGCAAAGAGTCATGGTACATCGAGCCGCATCTCAGTTATTACGAATCTCTCAGAAGTGCAGGATTGCTCGTATTTGGATAGTGAAGTTGTTGACCCTCGTAAGGAAATTTTTGCAAATAGTGTTGAGCGTGGAATAGAATCTGTTGCAAATGAACCTCTTTATGAGGACGAAGAAGAAACCCCTTCTCCTTTCACTAATCGAATTCGGTGGGATACTGTTTCCGATGATTTCAGAGAACCACGTCTCCCAGAGTATTCTGCATGTGATGATCCGTTTTCTCATTTGCAAGCTTTTGAATCAGCTATTTCACTAAGAAAAGTGTCAAATGGAGTAAAATGCAAACTCTTCGTTATGTCTTTTGGCAATGTTGCAAGGGAATGGTTTTACAGCCTTCCACCTCGATCAGTAACCAGCTTTAAGGATCTTCGAAGTCAATTTATTTCCAGATTCGCTATTTACAGGAAGCGGAAAAGAGACGTTGGAGCTCTCTTCCGAATCAAGCAAGGAATTCACGAGTCTAATTCAGATTTTGTTGATCAGTTCAAAGGAGGTTTTGGATATTTGTAACGTCCATCAGACTATTACTTGCATGCTTTCATAAATGCCCTTCAAGAAGGCCCATTGAAATCAAGCTCTACCACAAAATATCCCAAAAGCTACGGAGATCTTATTGATAAAGTTAATACATTCATAATAGACGAAGAAGCAAACAAAGGTTATGTTTCATTTCTGAAACAAATGGCTAAGCAATCTCAAGGGACTTCTGGTCAACAGCAATCTATTTCCTCACAAGATGTTTTGCAAGTTGAATATTGCAAGTCTCCTTATATTCTCCGGGATAAAACTCCAAAGTATGAAAAATATTCAGGTAAGTATGTTAGGTTCAAAATTCCCATGGAAGATCTTTTGATAATCATTCAGGGAATGCCTGAGTTCAAGAAGCCTCGGCGCATGAAATCCAAAATCAAGTATCGGCACGAGCAGCTTTTTTGCAAATATCATAAGGATATTGGTCATCTAACAGAAGATTGCAGAGCTCTCAAGGAATTGGCTAATCAACTTGTAAGAGCTGGAAAGCTGCAGGAATATTTCATTTAGTGACTCTCTAAGACAATCTTCCGTTTCTTGCTCAATGGATCAAGCAGTGATCCCTCTCTCTTTCTATAATGAAAAGTGCTTATGTTCAGAATAATGCATAACATCTCTCTCTCTTTCTATAAGGCATGATAAAATTGCAGATATATATCCTTTATCACTTCCTTAACATCGTGCAAATGTTACTTTTTCATTTAAAGCTTATTTTTAGCTTTACTCTTTATGCCTATATGTATGCATGTAGGGGCAAGAGCCCCTTTCGAATTCTTAAGCCCTCCACATCCTGCTTGACTTCAGTCACAGATAGGCATTACGTACTTGTCCCGCTTGACTTCGGTCACAGATAGGCTTTACGTACTTGTCCTGCTTGACTTCAGTAGCAGATGTGTAGTGAGTTTCCGCTTGACCTTCAGTCACAGACAGGCTTTGCGTACCCGTCACACATGACTTTAGTCACAGACAGGCTTTACGTACTTGTCCCGCTTGACCTCGGTCGCAGACATTGCGTACTTGTCCTGCTTGACCTCAGTCGGAGACGTTGCGTACTTGTCCTGCTTGACATTGGTCACGATTTTAAGAATTTCGATCTCGCTTATGTGTTCTTTGTGAGGAAAGCAATGCTACACGCACCTGCCCACATCGACACATAAGTGTCTGTCTTCACCTATTTTTGCAGGACAACACGAGCCTATCCGCTGTCTCGCGGTTTCATTTAGCGGCCTGTGCAGGTTTTATAATTATTTACACAAGCCGCCCGGTTTGATATTCCGGCTTAAATTTTTAACTTTCCTGTTCCTGCCTGCCGGATTATCATTAATATATTTGGGAACTCGGCCGACTTTATTCACCTATCCGCTATTCAGTATCTTATTCGGCTTATGTATATCAATTGCCGGTTTCTTATTCAAGAGGCCGCCCGACCTGCTTCTGGCACTTAATTCTTGGCTATTGATCTGCCGGCTTATGGTATTAATTATATAAGCTAATCAGCGAACTATCGTCACAAAAATTCCCGGTTTCCATATGGATATATCGGTCTGTATTATTGATCTGCCGAAGCTTGTTTCTCAATTCTTGTTCTTTTAATCAAACGGGTAATTCGCTTCAGAGTTGCCCTAGCCGCAATCTATTATTTCAATGTTATGGATGTTTGCCGACTGCGACAAGAGACCGCGCGGCTTAGCGGTCACGGCTTATATATGAGCAAGCCGCGGCAATCTTGCTCTTCCAGCAGATAATGTTGAATAATTCATCAAGAAAAATTGCGGTTTACATTATTAGCCGCTCGGCTTATTGTTGATATGCACTCCGGTATAAACCGCAGGGAAATGTCTCTCTCTTGCGGATAGCTTTGATGAAGTCGCAGCGCAAACTCAGCCGGTTTACATACTTATATATTTTAAATCGGAAGCTAAACTGAGACCGCGCGGACTTATTCAAGTAAGAAAAGTAAGATGCAACAAAGAGTAAGGTAAAAATGCCTTCATTACTATGTCAATAAGTGTTACAAAAACTTTAATCGCGCGGTTACAAAAAATGCCGCCGATTTCAAAAAAGTTCAAAATACAAAACCAAGTTATAAAATTTCTAATCGTCCGGTTTGAGCTTCTTAGTCGCAGGAGCATCCAAATCACTGTCATCGTCAACATCGACAGATGATAAGGAATACCCACTGCTAGTCGCGGAGCTCGCTGAACCATCAGAAGATGTCGAGTCAGGCCGCGCGGTCTCCGACTCTTGGCCGCCAGACTCTGGTGACGTGTGCGGGCTCCGGCTTCCCTGGCCGACCTCTTCCACGGCTTCTCCCGCCACCTCGCCGACTTCTTCCGCGACTTTGGCCTTGCCCTTGATCGACTTGTAGACGTCGGCCACCTGCTCCTTCAGGGAAGGGTAGATGTCGGCGCATGTGAAGTCGGTGAAGCCGTGGCCAAGCCGCCAATGTCCCGGAGGCGGTTAAGCGCTCCGTCGATCCCTTGGACGAGTTGGGGGAAGACCTGGTCTTGGAAGATCGGGTTGGCGGGGTTGTACATTTCCTGCAAAGCAAAGGTGAAGGTAAGGTCGCGCGGTTACATAATTCTAACCGCGCGGTATTGGTAATTACTTACCGCCTCCTTCTCTTAAAGTCGCTTGTTCTCTTCTTGCTGTTCGCCTAACTGTGTTTTCAGGCCGCTGTTCTCTTTCATCAGCTCCTTGTAGGCAAGCCCCATGAAGTGACTTGCCACGAAGCTCCTCGCGCCGACTTGCGCGGCTAGCCGCGACAAGTCGTCTGGAGGAACTCGTCGCATAGCCCTCAAGTTGCGCTTGCCGTACAACGCGCCGCCAACCGCATTAGCATGGCGGCTTACTTCTTCAGCTCCCCAGTAGGGGAGGGCGGTGGAGATCGTCACCGACTTGCCATCCGGACTCCACCGCAAGGCCGGTTCGCCATGGACGTCCTTCAGGCTGCTGCCGGTTCCTTGCAGCATGAACTCCCCAGAGTGTCCGACTCCTCCTCCTCCGCAGCCCGCGCCGGCTTGACCCGCTTCGCCCTCTTTTCTCTTTGTGTGAGGGTCAAGCCGCCCGGCGTCTGCGGCTTGTTCAGCGGGACCGCCACAGCAGCTGCGAAGACAGAAGCAATGTTAGATATCAGGCCGTGCGGCTAACAATGCAGTTCGGCCGGTTTTGGAGCTTACTCTCTTCCGCCTCAATTCCAACAAGGGACGGCAGCAGCGGGATGTAGTAGTTCACGTCAAGCCGCTCGCCCCTGAAGAAGTCGAAGATCTCCTTCTCCTTGCCGTCCAAGCCGCTGCTGCCAAAGGCGGCTTCTTCGCGGATTTGGGGGTCGGTCGGCAGCAACCCCAAGTTGCCCTCGAAGATCAGAAACCGCTCCGGCCAGTTCGCGATCTTGTTGGCCAGGTTGACTACCTTCAGCCCTCGGCAGCCGAAGTAGAGGTGCCCCCGGAAGATCTTTGTCCCGGAATCCGGGATAGACCGCACCGAGAAGCACTCTCGGAAGAGCCTCATCGAGAATCGGACTCTTTCTGACCGCAGATAAGAAATGAAGCCGTATATCGCGGCTATCGAGTTGGGGGGGAGTTGTCCGGGCACAACTCCATAGTGGTCAAAGACCGCTACGGCCTCTAGCAAGACCGGGAAGCTGAACCCGCAGTCGAAATGGTCAATGGGGACCGCGATCTGGTTAGCATTGGAAGAGTTGATCCGCTCATCCTGCCTAGGAAGCCGCGCGATCAGCGGGCTTCCTTGCATGTGTTTCTCGACAAAGGAATCCAGCTCGGCTTTTGTAAGCCGACATTCCTTGTGGTCAGCTGAGTAGAAGGCGGAGGCCGCGTCTGTCCTGACGGCTGTGGCCTTGTCAGACCGCGACGATTTGGACTTAGCCCGCATCCTTCTTGATTTGTGAAGAATCCAACGGGGTCTGCGCTATTTATAGAAAACCCGTGATGCTACAGTGCCCATGTCAAATCGCGGCTAGTCGTCACGCCGCGCGGCCTAAGCCCCAGGAAGTGCAGATCAGCTTAGTAATCAAGCCGCCGTTTAGTCCGTCAGACCGAGCGGCTACTTCCCTGCAATTAGAAAATTCTATGTCGAATCATGTGGATATCAATTACTCAAGCCGCGATCTGTTCGCCAGACCGCGCGGCTACTTTCCTAAACTTCAACTTTCTCAGAACAAAGCAGCAAACATGTGGATTATTCAAGCCGCATAAGCCGCATTCAGTTCGCAGCATAATAGAATACAACAGTTTACAGCAATTAAATTGTCCAGCATCCAGAGAAAAAATATATATTACAACACAATATATGCGAATGTCCGCGCGGCTTAGTTCTCTCAAGTCGCTCAGGGTCGTTTGTCCTCTTCCGGCCTGTCTCGTCCCATGTGCGCGACTTGTTCACCGGTCTGTACAATCGCAACATACACCTGGCTAACCAGATTATGAAGCGCATGCAGAGACCGATGAATTCGCGCAGCGTCGCGCTCAACTCTCGCAAACGGTATCATGTGGACCGCCTGGGCCCCCAGACCGCTTGGAGCAGCGACCTGGTTAGGCGCCGCGGCCCCCGGCGGATGCAAGTCTCGCCAGAGGCCGGGCGGCTAGTTTCCGGCAACTCTGCAAGAGTTGGCGGTGCAGGCCGCTGTTCCCCGCCGGTCTCCGCCGGCCGGTCTTGTTTTTCGCCGCCTTCAGCATCCGGGATCTGCTCTTTGTCTCCTTCCAGCCGCGCGGCCATCAGCAAGTACTTCTCCGCCCTTTCCTGCTCCAAGGTGACCTGCATCTCGGCAATCTTCGCCTCAGCGGTTTCCATTGCGGTCTGGAGCCTCGCGGTCTCTTCCTTCATGGCGGCCTGGAGCCTGACAGTCTCTTGTTCCATTGCCGTCTTCAACCTCGCGGTTTCCTGTTCAAGCGCAGTTTGCCACCTGGCGGTCTCTTGTTCCAGGGTGGTTTGCAACTCTTGGATCCTTGCTTCCGCAGCCTCCTGGGCAACCCGGCTTCTCTTCGTCCTTAATCCGCAAGTTTCGGTGGCCGCAGTCAAAGCCGCCTGCAGCGAGCCGACCTCCTTCTGGAAGTCGGCCATCTCCTTCTGACGAACACTTGGCGGAGGCAGCGTAGATATACGCAGTCAAGTCGCCCGTTTCATCGCGGTCTCCGTGCACCTGCAGAAGACAAACCGCAGTCAGGTTCAGCCGGATTGTTGCGACCTTCTTGTAAGGAAATCGGTAGGATAAGACCGCCGTTTTGATGTTTATCTCCTCCAGAGGCCGCGGTATGAATTTTAATCACTGGCCGCCTGAGCCGCTCAGGATCTATCCTCTTCAGCTTATCTTTCCATAGCCGCTCGGTTTCCTTTCGGCTTTTCAGTTGAGCCGTGGTCAGGAAAAAGCTGGCGGCGGATTTAATATTAATTCGCCCCCCTTCTTCCTTGACCGCGACTTGTAGAATTTAACAATTCGCCTAACGTCCCAGTGTTTACCTTGCAGTAATGGATGTGCGGTCTCCACCGGCTTCTCGGCGATCAGTTTCTTCATCTCCTCCATCTTCTCGCGGAGCTTCAGTTTCTCGGCTCCTTCAGAAGCCGCGGAAGCCGGTTCGCCAGGCTTCTCCCCAATAACCTGGACGTCCGGGCGGTCAACCTCCTCAGAGGCCGCTGGTGTCGACAACAGCGCGTCCTGCCGCTGGAGGGTCTCCATGCCCTTCAGGAGCTCGCTGAGCGAGTCGCTAGGCGCAGGTGTACCCTCCAGTTCGCTCGGCTTGCACTCCGGTGTGAGCGGGTTCTCGGCACCTCCTTCTCGTGCGGCCTGTGCTGAAGACTGTCCGCGCGGTCTTCTCAGAGATATTCCGGTTTCTGGCGTGCAGCTTCCTCATTTTCTTCTTCATCCTTTCTTCAAGGTTTTCGCTCCTTTCCTTCCGCCGTTTCAGGGAGCCGGACACCTTTTCAGTCCGCTCGCGCTGTTCAGCAACAGTCCCCCGGTTCCTGCGCCTTCTCCGGCTCGTTGTCGTCCACGACGATTAAGTCGACCTTGCTCGGCAGTTCGGTCGGTTTCCCAGAATCAACACTCTTCTCCTCCGTCCCAGCGATCTTTAGTAGTGGTTCTCCTGATGGGGAGAAAGTCACGTCAAAGGATTTGGCATCTCCGTTTGCAGTGAGCAGCTTTCGAAACCGCTTTGGGGTCGGCTGCAGCCTGCGATGGTCCGCCGACCATCTCTGTCGGCCTCTTTTCAGGTCCAGAAGCCGCTGTTGTCTCCGGCTTCTCGTTCTTCTTGGCGGTCTGCCGGGCAGAATCATTCGAATTCTCGCTCCGGCTCTGCTTCGTTTCTGTCGGTTTCTTGTTGCGGGCTAGCATCGACGACATCACATCCATCGCTAAAGAAATCGCGTCGGCTTGCAAAATCCTAACCGCAAGTGGCGAGTAGCGACCCGTGCTTGCCAGGAATCCTGAAGAATGTCAAGAGTCAGGGATTTTATAGACGACGATGAAGCAGTCGCGGTCTCCGGCTTAGTTCAACATTTTCGAAGTTTTTCTGCAAACTTAAAAATGTGCGGGGATTATGATAAGCCCGGAATCCGCGACCTGCCCGCGCAGTTTTTCAGACCGGGCGGTCTGCCTATTCAAGCCGCCAAGCCTCCAAGCCGGGCGGTCTCCATGTCAGGCCGCTGCCAGTGCCGGCCCTGCTCAGCGACAAGGCCCAAGGACCCAGCCGTCAGCTCGCCAGGAGGAATCCGCCAGGCCGCGCGCTTCCCTCCTTTCTTGTTTCTTTCTCTTTGCTTCCCCTCACCTCTGCCCGGTTCTCCTGTACCCCGGGCAGCCGGTAATTTTAGCCCTGCCCGTTTGGCAGGCCCCCGGCCTATAAATAGGGGGTGGTGCACTCCCCAAGACACCATGACTGGGATCCAGGAGCTCGCCTGTTACGAGCTGCGGTCTCAAGTCTAGTGTTTTGCGGCTTGTAGCCCGGCCGGCTTCTCCTTTTACTCGTTGTAACTCTCATTTTTAAGTAAAGGAAAGCCCGCCGCAAGAGTGGTATTTAGCCGCGGCGGGCGAACTCTGCTGTTGCCGCTGCCAGCGGCCCCCTTTTTTTCGGTCTGTCCTTTAGCCGCGACCGCTAGTAACCGATTAGTCGACAGTCTCCTCCTTTCCTTCCCTATTCCCCCGTGTTCGAACCGTTAGCTGGTGGTGACCGACTCCCTGTCCGTTTTCGTGCATCAACAGATTGGGCTGAGAGTGGTGTTTGGGGAGATAAGTCCAAGGGGGAGCTCGGGTTGAGCTTTGGCTTGTCCACCCATGGTGCCAAGTGGCCACCATGCTCCAAAATCCTCTGGAATTTCCTGAGGAGGCCGACCAGCAAGCTTAGGCAGCTGAATGAGTGGCCATGTGGCCATCCTCCTCTTCATTCCTCTTCTCTCTCTCCTCATTTCTCCAAATTCCTTTTCTACCCCATTGCATGAAATCTCTCTCCTGATTTTGGGGGTTAGGGGCTGACTTTGACCACTTGAGCTGGTCATGGGCCAAGGTTGTTGGGCTTAACCCAATGGAAATGGGCTTAGCCCTTATTTTCCTCTTTAGGCCACATGCTTGACTTTGTTGACTTTTAGTATTGACTTGGTCAACTTGGTGAGTGGGCTGACCCCCCCTGAAGGTCATGGAGCCTATGACACCATCCAACTTGGGTTGGGCCTTGGTGGTCTCCCACTTGGACTGTTTGGGCCTTTAGGTGTGGGTTTGACCAAATTAAGATTAGGGTTGACTTTGGTCAACTCTAGTCGACCTTGTGATATGTCCTGTAGTTCCTTATGTTATGGTTAGGGCTAGGGATGATTCCAGTGGTGAATCAATGTGTGGCTAGGACCCCAATTTGGGCCGGTTTGACCTAAATCACCTTGGGCCCTGTTGTGGTCCCATGTATTTATAGATGCAAATTCCATGGTTTAACCTAGTCTAAACTCATGTCCCCACCATATGTCTTTACCCAACCTAAGTAGAGGGGTCAAATTGCAAGTGGGATGTTACAAATTCCAATAAATAAAGAAATAATTTCATCCCCGAATTTAAGTTCGGGTCTACGGGGTTTCCAAGCACGAAAATTACATTTGGACTATATACTATATAGAACTGCTAATATAGATTTACTGTTTACATTCATATTGGTAGCATAGATTCCTTGTCACATGCTTCCCTTTTGTTACCCCTTGTTGTCCTCTGCTTCGTCCTCCCGCACGGTGCCTGGGAGTTGCGGGGCGAGGTGCGGAGGAAGCGGCTTAGTCTTTTGACTAATGGTCAGTGACATAACTATTTTTAGGTGATCGAGGAGATGGAGCACCATCACGACTGACAGGACGTGAGGAGTTGATACCACCACCACCTACTACGTCTACTGTAGCCCGACATCAGGTGGGATGAGTTCTCTAAGGATAGTTTTGCTTCCGCATTTTATTGTGTGAGGAGAGTTGATATTCATGTATAGGGCATAAGCCCTTTTACTCTTCTTATTATTGCGACTCATTGTGGACCGGATGTACTTTCATTTTATTATTTGATATGTACTGTGACTGTGGACTGGTTTGTAGTTCATTTCTACATTACTGCTATACTTCTTACTTTCTTTTGGCCAACAGGTTATGTGATCGTTATAGATGGCAAAATCGGCGTGTTGCGGTGTCGACTAACCTGTGTGTTAGTGCCACCATAAGACGGCGGTTTTGGACATAAGACCGGGGGCCTCCTTGGTAAGGGGAGGGGTCTTACAAACCGGCATCACTTGAACAAACGATCATATGAGAAAGAAGTCCACACCACTGGACCACCCCACTCGAGCATTAGTTTGCGGAAAAACTATGCAGCGGAAGCAATGGTTGCCCATGTGTAAAAAGTCACATAAAACAGTCCACATAAGCAATGAGTTAGGCAAATTCTAATATAAACATTACCTTTGTGCAACCTCCCAGGGTCACCGTACCGCAGAGTGTGGCTCCTTCCCCTCTGGATCCCCCCTTTTCTATAGACAGAGATGGGCCAGACTTTGACGGCCATCCTTGAGGCCTTCAGGACCCAGCAGGTTCCGACACTGCTGCCGAATCTGGGATCAAATTGGCTGTGTGCGTTCAAGAGTTTATCCCCTCCCATGTACCATGGGACGGAGAACGAAGTAAAAACGGAGGAATGGCTCGAGGCTATACATGAGATGCTAGCGGGCATCAGCTGCCTTGTCAGCGAGGTAGTTCATTTGGCGACTACAGCACTGGATGCGCATGCGAAGAGGTGGTGGAAGTCCATGATGGACTCCACCTATGCAGATAGAGATCTGTCAGAAATATCTTGGGAGGAGTTCGGCGAAGTATTCTTGGACCATTTTATGTCGACCACGGATCGTGATGAGTTAGAAGAGATGTTTCTTGACCTCAAGCAGGGGACCAGGTCGGTGATTGAGTACCAGAGGGATTTTTCCCACCTTGCCAGGTTCGCGGGGATACTTGATACAGACGACGAGAGGTATGCCAAGAGATTCTACTGGAGCCTTAGATATGATCTAAGGCAGGCCCTACTGTTCATCTCTCACGGCACATCAGCTCAGATCATCGTGATGGCCAAGAAGCTAGAGGCAGACAAGCTGATGGTTCAGAACAGAGGAAAGTGACCACAGGATGGGTCATTCTTTGGGGATAATAGCGGGGGCACGCAGAGGGCCAGAGTCATTAGGCACGGAGAGGTGGGGGACGTCATCATCCCAACTACAGACAGGAGCAGGGACCCCCTGCAATACCAGCTCCTCCACCACCACAGATGCATGGCCAGATGAGGCAGGATGATCGTGGTCAGCGACCGATAGTTTGCTTAGCGTGCCATCAGCCGGGTCATATTAGATCAGAGTGCCCACTTCAGTTTCGTCCACTCCCTCCTCCATCTCCTCCACCTCCAGTGGCCCCTCCAGTACAGCAGGGCCGAGTCGAGGACGAGGTCGAGGCCGAGGACCATTTGGCCGAGGCAGGGGACAGGAGCAGATGTATGCATTGGACCTCGCTGAATCGAGGAACCCGGAGGAAGTCATCACAGGTATATAATTTATGTTATAAAATTAAGACATTTTCCCTATTATTACTATTATACATAACCTTGACCATGAAGAATGACTACCCATTTGAAACCCAATCCACCTCAGGCATAGTCTTCATCAGCGGCAAACCCACTCATACTCTATTTGATACAGGTGCTTCACACTCATTCTTTTCAGAAGCCTTTGTTGAAGGATTGGACGGCGTCGAACGATTCACAGGCATGATGGTGAGAGTGAGGCTACCTGATGGATCGGTACTACTATCATCTGCCAAGTGCAATATGGAGGCGGAAATCGGCAGGAAGACTTTTGAAGCGCTTGCGACGATTCTGAAGATGCTAGATTTTTACTTGATCATGGGCATGACTTAGTTACATTGGAACCATGCCCAGATCAACTGCCCATCGAGGAGGATCACCATGAGGCACGGAGACTCCCATGTCGTCATCGAAGGTATCAGACCTATCTCCCATATATTATTATCATATGTACAGGCTGCCAAGGCCACCATCAGGGAGAGGAGGTGTTCATTATATGCTTCGAGATGGCGGGAGCAGAAGATTCCCTTGCTGATATTCCGGTGGTTGAGATTTCCCCAACGTATTCCCGGAGAAATTGCCCGGATTACCGCTAGCTAGGGATGTGGACTCCCGGATACAGCTAGTGCCAGGAACGAGACCCATATCTCGAGCACCATACAGGATGGCTCCAAAGGAGATAGCAGAGTTCAGGACCCAGCTGTAGGAGTTCGTAGAGTCGGGCTTCGTTCGACCCAGCTCATCGCCATGGGGAGCACCAGTATTATTTGTCAAGAAGAAGGATGGCTCGCTGCGTCTCTGCATCGACTACCGGGAGCTGAATCGGTTGATGGTCTGGAACACTTACCCATTGCCCCAGATCGATGAGCTATTTGATCAGCTTCAGGGAGCCTTCTGGTTCTCCAAGTTGGACTTACGATCAGGGTATTATTAGGTGCAGATTCAGGAGGAAGACATTCCGAAGATAGCATTCAGTCCCCGCTATGGACTGTACGAGTTCACGGTGATGCCTTTCGGGCTCACAAATGCACCTTCCACATTCATGAGTCTGATGAACCGTGTTTTCGAGCCTTACCTGGATAGATGTGTCATAGTATTTATTGATGATATCCTGATATATTCTCGGACGAAGGAGGAGCATATGCAGCTTTGGCACAGTACTGGAGAGATTGAGGGAGCACCAGTTGTATGCGAAGTTTTCCTAGTGCCATTTCTGGCTGTAAGAGGTGGCATTTCTGGGTCACGTTGTCAGTGGAGCCGGGTTGGCTGTAGATCAGCCAAAGTAAGGGAGTGCGTGATTGGCCGCAGCCAAAATTAGCTTCTGATATACGCAACTTCTTGGGACTTGTCGGGTATTACGGCAACTTCGTGGAGGGGTTTTCGAGGATAACACTTCCCCTCACAACATTGACAAAGAAGGAAGCAGCATTGTGTGGACCGAAAGGTGCGAGTCATCGATTCAGGAGTTAAAGACCAGCTTAGCTCTTCCCCATCCTTGCACTTCCATCTGGGAGAAAGGATTTCATATATACACTGATGCTCATACGAGGGGATGAGTGTCGTCTTGATGCAGCACCACCACGTTATTGCCTATGCCTCCAGACAATTGAAGAAACATGAAGAGAATTACCGGTGCATGACTTGGAGCTCGGGGCGGTCGTATTCGCACTAAAGATATGGAGACACTACTTGATGGGGTTTATTGTGATATCTACTCGGATCACAAGAATCTCAAATACGTCGACACGCAGAAAGATCTGAACCTTCGATAGAGGATGGCTGGAATTTCTCTGCGATTATGTTACAAATTACACTATCACCCAGGGAAATGAACACTGTGGCAGATACGATGAGCAGTAGAGCCGGCACTACTAGACCGGAGCCCCAGGTGATGTCTGTACGCACGACCACTGGTCATGCGTCACTGCTCGTGCGCGTTATCCCAGTTCTTCTTCCTAATCTGCCATGCCAGTGCGCACGATCACTGGACATAGTGCGCACGACCACTGGTCGTGCGCCTGTGATCGTGCGCATTGTTCATTTCTGTTTTCTATAAATATGCAAGTATTGCCCTAATCCGGGAGGATCGCTGAAGGAATCCGGAGCTCGACATTTCTCTCCGTCGTTTTCCGCCTTTTTCGCCGTTCCCCTTCATCTTCCACCCTAGGGAGGTGCTCCGGGCAAGCTTTCAGCGCCAAATCCAAGCCGGAGCTTCCTCTCGGCCTTCTCCTTCATCTGTGAGCTTCAAGTAGGGTTTGATGCCATAGCCATCAAGCAAAGGGAAGCTTGCAACTTTCGTCCGCTATCGTGACACGAAGAAGACGGGCCATTGAAGGTGGTGACAGCCCTTCTCTACCCCGGACGCAGTTGAGGACCGAGCTTGGACGCGGATTGACAACCCGACAATTCCAACCGTGGATCCTCAGCAAGACTTCGGATTCGGTCGATCTCTTGACTTGTTCTTGCTTTCTTGTTGAATATTGGTGTTTAAATCTATTTATATTGATGAAGTGTACTTTGGTTGTATATGTTATATGTTTCATGTCTATGTGATTCCTATTTCATTTTACTTCTTAAGTTGCTCGAGTTGCGCCATATTTCATCCACCACCATCCACCCTTGCCGCACTAGCAATTGTTAGAGGCGTGCGTAGCGAAGAGGTGCTCACGACCCTCATTCCGCGTTTCATCACTCATCCGCAAGCCTACTCGCTCATCCGCCTAGTGATTCGGTGCATAGCGGCCCGACTAGTCTCTCATCCTGCCTGGCGAAGCATCGCATAGCGGCGTTGCTTAGGAGTAGTTGTTATATTTTTATTTTATTTGTCCACAATATCAAAAACCTCATCGTTCCGCCGGACCAAGGACTTCAATCTCAAGTCCTCGAAATTAACTCCACCTTACTGTGTTCCTTGAGAGATCAATACTTGGGAAAACTCGCCCATGTTATATTACTTGTTCGATCGGTCACTGCCGTGATCTTTAGCATCAAGTTTTTGGCGTCGTTGCCGGGGAACACATTCGTGTGAGTTTTTGGAGAGGGAGATATAGATTGAAGCCCTTTTTCATTTGTGCATATCATTTTTTTTATTTGCTTTGGTTATTAGAATTTTTTAATTTTGCTTATTTATTTTTGCCCTTTTTTGATTTTTGATTTAGATAGCAGATCTGTGCTATTTTTATTTTAGCTGTGTAGCACTTTTTCAGCAATTATTTGTGTTTGTGATGGATCCTGATGCTGAATGCCGTCTACTTGACACTTTGCGCTGATCCATCGATTCCATTGCTGTTATGAATACCGAACATTGCATTCGGTGTTTGTTATGTCAAGGTGTGGGCCACATGTTGAAGGATTGCCCTCGTTTGTGCAAGCCTTCTCCCTCTGAGGGCGTGTGCACAACAACATCCCGTTCGCGGAAGACTGTGGTGGACAGGCCTACCAGGGTGTTGCCTGTCCTATACGCTGACATAATGCACTTTGCTCGTTCTCTACTCGTTGTGATTACCTAAGAATCTCTAGCCGCATACAGCTCGTTCACGGGTCCCTCGATCCTTTTACGAGCTTCCCTTGAGTAATGACGATCACTCTGGTGTTAGCCAAGAAAAAAAAGAGTAGCAGGAACTCATGGACGCTCCTGTATGGGACGATGAGATTGTTCCGATCGTCGACGGCGTGGCATCTGCGAATGACTGTGCGAGGGGGCCTGCTCATTCAGTGCTTGATTTTGAGAGCATCCTTGCCCCTCCGCATTTTTTGTCGGATTGTGCTATTCCTCTTTCTTGTGAGTCGGTTGATGATGTCGTGATTGTGGAAGATTCGGTGCCCGAGGTTGTGCCGAAGTGGGATGATGACTCTACTATCTCCGACGGAGAAGGTGGATCTTCGGAACACTATGACGCACCTCGGTGGGATGAGGAATACCCTCTTTCTGATGTGGAGGTTTGCACCTCTTTATTAGACGAGGTCGTTTCTCTTGCCACTATGGACCTCGAGTTCTCGAATTCTCCCCGATATGACTCATATGACACCGATAGTGATCTATGCTTGGATCCTGCTGAGAGTGACACCGGGATCACTCTCCCATTTTCTAATTATTTTAGTTCTTATTCTCCTGTATTTCTTGATCCCCTTATCTATCTGAGCCTGTGTAGGCTGAGTCTCCACGGGTATGCTGGGATGATGATGAGCCTGGTGTTCTTGTCGTTGCCATCACACCCTGCACACCTGTGGTTGACGATGCCTTGCTAGGCGAGGATACTTTTATGATAAGATGAGTGAGGATCAGGCCTCCTCCTCATCCTTTTTCCTATTTCCTCTGCCTGCGAGGAGCATGTATGATTATTTAGGCAGAGGGTAACTGTTCTATCGCCGTATCGGTACCGTTACCGAAACAGATATTGGAACAGTTACCTGTGCATTTTTCTTTTCATTGGCCCATTAGCTAGAACCTGTTCGTAGCCGAATAAGTCGTGCTGGGAGGACAATAACCCCAGTACTTATCTTTCATTTTCTGCATTTTATTTTTCATGTCTATTTTAGTTTTAGCATTTCTTTTTGTATATTTTGTTTTGTTTTTGCGGAGCTCACCCCTGCAGGTATTCTTGACAACTTCGTGTTGGCGGGGTTATGATTCTTCATTTGGCGGGCCTACTTCATGTTTCCACGCGTCTTCTGGTATGCTCACTAGCTGAGCATTGGGTAACCTCTTCCCTTAGCTCTTTATGATTTTAATTTCTCTATCATATGCTGTGTTGCATAGTTTAAGTCTGGGGGAGAGCCAGTTTTGTTACCTTTTGCATGTGCACATCTCATGTGCTCTTCTAGTTTTATTTTGATTAGTTCATTGCACTGCACACCACTACACCCACTTGAGGACGTGCTTAGCTGTTAGTGTGCCGCAAGTTAAACTCATTTCTTCGTTAGATTTGGGAAAATTATGGTGCTGGCTTAGGATTGTGAGACGGAGTAAAATGTTGACCTTGTTGTGTTTCTAGTCAACTGCTCTCGTCTCGTGTAGAAATTCGAGTAGACTTAATTTTTTTGTAAGCTTATGATTTTATATTTTTCTAATTGCGTAAATACTTTTTATTCTACTCAAAAAAATTGGTGAATCCATTGTGAATCCGACTATAGCTTAGGGATGTGTGTAGACGGCCGTTAGGTTCGTATTGCTCGAGTCGGGAGGATGGATAGTCTTCTCGTTGGCTAAGAACTTGCCCCAAGCTATTCTTAAAGCATGGGTATAGGTTAGTCATGCATGAGCGGGATGTAGGTCATCATTTTGGCCCGGTCGAGCTTTGTACCATTCCTAACGTCTTATCCTCGCTAGCCCTGTTGTGCCTACCCCTCCTTTTGATTCAGCTCCACCATGATTTCACCAAAAGCCTCCTAGCCAATACTAGTCGCACACCCAAGTTGAGCTTTAGTGTTTACATTTTAATGTTGGGGTGTGATGTGGTGATTTTACTTGTGATTATGTGGATGTGCTCCAATGTTATATTTGCTGAAATTGCAAAAAATAAAAAAATGATTTGAATAAAAAAAGAGAGAACAGTAAGAGTGAAAAGAAAAAGTATAATTGAAAATCCTATTTGAGTTGTGATTATTTTTAGAGTAGGCGGTGCACACACCCATATGTTAAAAGTTAAGTTTGGGGTGTGATGTACCCACGTGTATTTTGCTTAGCAGAGGGATTCTTTTTATGATAGCTCATTTGGGTTAGGTGCATAGCCTTCCTGTTTTTCATTGTTTACCTCACCGAAACCCAAGCTCCATCACTTCACCTAAAGTCCTACCGATTCGTGTGTGAACCAAACCATTGCTGTGGAGAGAATGCGAAAGGGCAAGCATATGGTCACCGACATTGGTGGATTCCTTTGGAGGTTATCCTGAGCCCTGATCTTTGGCAATGCTCGCCTAGCGATTAGTCTACTTTCTCCCTACGCGTGACCGGATGATTCACCGTGATTCCATTTTTGAGTAATAATAAATGTTGATACGCATTGTGAAAAATATAAACTATTCTGCATACTTCAAAATTTCTTCTATTATATTTTTACGCGTGCGAGCATGCGACTTCGCATGGTACTCTGTATCGCAATTTCTTTGTTAGCTAGTAATTTTCCCTATCTGCTTAGATTTTGTTTGCTCGGGACGCGCAAACAGTTAAGTCTGGGGGTATGATGAGTCCATTTTATATACCTATTTTCGGACTCATCTGGGCTTATTTTCTCGTTGATGCACTTTACTTTAGAGCTTTATTTGTTCATATTTGTTATTATGTCCTTTTTATGAGTAAGTGCACATTTATGCCCGTGGTTGTTATTTTGTTACTTTTATTGTTTGTACTCCTTTTTTGTGATTGCCTGGAATGTCTACACAGATTAGTGAATTGTTTTTCCTATCGGTACAGGGGTCGTGTGTGTGTTCCGGGATGGTTGCGAAACAGGAATACTGCGCACGATCATGGGATCTAATGCGCACGACCACTGGTCGAGCGCCCCTGATCGTGCGCACTACTCTTCGTTTTCCAAAATCTGCCTGGGGTGATCGCACGACCACTGGACCTAGTGCGCACGACCACCGGTCGTGCGCCACTGATCGTGTGCATTGATTCCTCTTTTCTGGAGTCCTGTCTGGGGTAATCGCATGACCATTGAACTTAGTGGGCACGACCACTGGTCGTGCGGCACTGCTCATGTGCGTTATCCCAGTTCTTCTTCCTAATCTGCCATGTCAGTGCGCACGATCACTGGACATAGCGCGCACGACAACTGGTCATGCGCCCGTGATCGTGCACATTGTTCATTTCTGTTTTCTATAAATATGCAAGTCTCGCCCTAATCTGGGAGGATCGCTGAAAGAATCCGGAGCTCGACATTTCTCCGCTGTTTTCCGCCTTTTCCGCCGTTCCCCTTCATCTCCCACCCTAGGGTGGTGCTCCGGGCAAGCTTTCACCACCAAATCCAAGCTGGAGCTTCCTCTCGGCCTTCTCCTTCATCTGTGAGCTTCAAGTAGGGTTTGACGCCATAGCCATCTAGCAAAGGGAAGCTTGCAACTTTTGTCTGCTATCGTGACACGAAGAAGACGGGCCATTGGAAGGTGGTGACAGCCCTTCTCTACCCCGGACGCAGTTGAGGACCGAGCTTGGATGCAGATTGACAACCCGACGATTCCAACCGTGAATCCTCAGCAATACTTCGGATTCGGTCGATCTCTTGACTTGTTCTTACTTTCTTGTTGAATATTGGTGTTTAAATCTATTTATATTGATGAAGTGCACTTTGGTTGTATATGTTATGTGTTTCATGTCTATGTGATTCTTATTTCATTTTATTGCTTAAGTTGCTCGAGTTGCGCCATATTTCATCCACCACCATCCACCCTTGCCGCACTAGCAATTGCTAGTGGCGTGCATAGCGAAGAGGTGCTCACGACCCTCATTCCGTCGTTCTCATCACCTCATCCGCAAGCCTACTCGCCCATCCTCCTAGTGATTCGGTGCATAGCGGCCCGACTAGTCTTCCATCCTGCCTGGCAAAGCATCGCATAGCGGCGTTGCATAGGAGTAGTTGTTAGATTTTTATTTTCTTTGTCCGCAATATCAAAACCCCCATCGTTCCCGCCGACCAAGGACTTCAATCTCAAGTCCTCCTCGAAATTAACTCCACCTTACTGTGTTTCTTGAGAGATCAATACTTGGGAAAACTCGTCCATTTTATATTACTTGTGCGACCGGTTCACTGTCGTGATCTTTAGCATCAGCTACCACTCACGACGTTGACAAGGAAGGATTAGAAGTTTGTGTGGTCTCCGGAGTGCGAACAGGCTTTTGAGGAGTTGAAGTGGCGGCTGACCACAGCGCCTATTTTATGTTCGCCAAGTGGAACCGAAGGGTTCGAGATCTATAGTGATGCTTCGGGCAGTGGTTTGGGTTGTGTTCTGCAACAGCATGGGAGTGTTATAGCCTACGGTTCACGACAATTGAAGGCTCACGAGAGGAATTATCCGGTCCACGACTTAGAGTTAGCGGTCGTGATATTTGCTCTAAAGCTTTGGAGGCACTACCTATATGGTATGAAGGTTGATATTTACACCGATCATAAGAGCTTGAAGTACCTGTTGGATTAAAAGGATCTGAACATGAGGCAGCGGAGGTGGATGGAGTTCTTAGGGGACTACACCTTCAAGATACATTATGTGCCTGGGAAGGGAAATGCAGTGGCGGATGCATTGAGTCGCAGGACTCCGGCGCAGGCCAATTGGTTATCGGTACATGATGAGAGATTGGTCCATGAGTTGGAGGCTTTGGAGATATCTTGCGTCGACAAGCAGTCTAGTATTGAGGCGAAACTGTTTTGTACTGAGGTGCAGTGTGACCTAGCTGATAGAGTTTGGCGGGCTTTGATTCAGGATAACAGCATGAAGCAGATCTTGGATGAATCATTGGATGGGTCAAATTCGCAGATTGCTGTTGAGGATGGGTTACTAAGGAAGGACGGTCGCCTATGCATTCCTAGTGCGGATAATCTTCGGGAGGAGTTGATGTACGAGGCTCATCATACCAAGTACTCGATCCACCCGGGAAGCACGAAGATGTATAGAGACATGAAGAAATTATTTGGTGGTCATGATTGAAGAAAGATGTAGCACTTTATGAGGCCAAGTGCCTTACATGTGCATTGGTGAAGGCGGAATGCTAGAAACCTGGAGGTTTCCTGAAGTCCCTACCTATCCCAGAATGAAAATTCAACGACATATCTATGGATTTTGTGCATGGTTTGCCAAAGTCACAAAATGGAAACGACGCCATCTGGGTGGTCGTAGATAGATTATCGAAGGTGTCGCACTTTATGCCGAACAAGAAGGAAAATCCAGTGGAAAAGTAGCCAAACTCTATGTGGAGAATATTGTACGATTGCACGGTGTGCCCCGCAGTATTGTTAGAGATTGAGATGGACGCTTCACGTCGAATGACTGGAGGTTGGTGCATAGTCTGTTGGGTACTAAGCTAAAGTTCAGCACAGCCTTTCATCCGCAGACGGATAGCCAAACCGAGAGGGTCAACCGGACGATGGAGGACATGCTTCGCATGTGCGTCCTAGATTTTGGAAAGCAGTGGGAAGATCACCTGTACATGGTGGAGTTTGCGTATAACAATAGCTTTCTGGCGAGTATCGGAATGGCTCCTTTCGAAGCCTTGTATGGGAGAAAGTGTCACACGTCGTTTTCTTGGTTGGAGACGGGCGAGTCGAAGCTTTACAAACATCAAACAGTGGAAGATGCCACTTCAGTGATTCGGACAATTCAAGAACGGTTGAAGATCGCTCAGGACAGACAGTCAAAGTACTATAATGCCAAACATAGGAATGTGGAGTTCAAGGTTGGCGACTGGGTGTACTTAAAAATTAAGCCGTTCAAGGGTGTCTCGCGGGTTCGACGCTTGAAGAAGTTGAGTCTGAGATACCTTGGACCATTTGAAATCCTGGAGCGTGTTGGCGAGGCGGCGTATAGATTGAAGCTGTCGGCAGAATTGAGTGGGCTACATGACGTGTTCCACGTGTCGGTGTTGCGTAAGGCGGTGCAAGAGCCTTCGCAGATCATTGCGGACAATCAAGTACCGGTTGATTATGAATTAATGACAAAGGTCAAGCCTGTACGTATAGAAGACGTTGAAGTCAAGCGACTCCGCAACAAAGACATCTGAATGGTTAAGGTCCGTTGGGATAATTGCGGACGTGAGGAGCTTTCTTGGGAGAGGAAACTTTGTTGGAAGAATACCCTGAGTTGTTCCATTCAGGTAACTTGTAGTTTTGTGTACCTTTACTTAATTTCGGGATGAGATTCCTTAAGTGGGGGAGATTTGTAACGCCCCGAAAATTGTATTTGAGTTGGTCGCATAAAAAGGGATTTTTGGTGCCGGTATAGGGGTACACGGCCTAGGACATGGGCGTGTCCAAGGGCGTGTCTGGCTGGTGTTTTGGTCGTTTTCATCCCGAGAAGGACACGGCTAGAATCACGGCTGAATGACACGGGTATGTCATTTGACACGGGCGTGTGCCTAACCGTGTCTGTACCCGTGTTCCCGAAAGTCAATTGAGTTCGACGAAAAGTGTTCGGGAGGAACACGCGAGGCGACACGGGCGTGTCGGGAGGGCGTGTCCACCTGCATTCGACGATCGATGAAAGACACTCGACGATTGTCGAGTGACCCTCTGTGTTTGACGATCAACGATTTTTGCTCGACGATTACCGAGTGACACGGGCGTGTTCATACCCGTGCCCCTACCCGTGTTCAGTTGGGTCGTGTCCGTTGATGTGGCGGTTATATGTGATACGCCCCCCTGTTAGGGGCATGTCGAGGATCCGACACGGGCGTGTTGAGTGAGACACGGGAGTGTCGTAGCCCGTGTGAGTCTTTGTGTTCGACAATCGTGCCTGGATCGAGGCACATGACCTGGGACACGACCGTGTGCCAAGCCGTGTTCGGCCCAGGATTGGGGATTTTTGAGCAGATCTGAGCCGTTCGTTTTCTTTAAATAAGATCCAACGGCCCAGATGGTTTCCTGCTCTATTAAGGCCCAATAGGGGAGTTAATCCTTCATTTCTCTCCAAGCTTTCTCTTTCCAAGGAGTTAGAGAGAGGAGGAAGAAGAAGAAGGATTTCGGCCGCCGGCGGAACATCGGAGCACCGTTTTGAGATCTGAGAGCAGATCCGTGGAGGAAAGTTCGTTGCGAAGATTTCCATCCGTGTAGTTTTTCCATGGCGCCAAAGCAGACTACAAGGGTAACGATTCTCCACTTGAGCATGTGAAGCTCTTCCTTTCTGCATATGGAATCCCTCTCCCACGAGTGTGTGGTGATTGCGTGGTGTTCCTTGGGGTTGATTTGAATAGTCCCCCTTGTGTTGCATATAGAGTCCGGAATCAAAGTACGGGCATAGGAATTGTGTGTGAAGCCTACCCAGACATGTTGGTCTGGATCGGTGATGTTGCATTTGTTATGATTTTCCGGAGAAGACTCCGTGCTTTGGGTTTTCGGGTTCTACGCGGTAGATTGCAGCAGGGATCCTTGGGGATTAACTCCAAGGCACACCCGGAAAACTGAGTGGAATCGTTGTTCTGCTAACTTGGCGGTCTGGGAACCGGCCTTGAACATAACTGGGTTACGTGATTGTTTGGAAAAGTTTTGGGATCCGAGAGAAGCTTGGCTCGTGCGTATGTATTAAAGTGACTATGTGGTGTGAGCAACGGGCAAGTGGAATTGGACCTAGGGTATGTGATTCGGTGCGAGAGACCCGAAAAGGGGACTGGCCGTTGGCAAAGTCGGGAGCCTTAGACAGTGGTCAGAAAGGCTATTTGCTCACGTGGTTGCCATCTTTGGGATGGTGGTGAAGACGCTGAAGTGTTAGGATTCACCGTTAATGTGCCCTGAGTGCACGGGGTGTTTGGCCGTGCGAGCCTACACCTGTGGCGTAGTATAATTGCACTTTATTATTTTACTGGGCTAATGATATGCAGGGAAAGAGTACCGCCGTCCCGAGTAAGGGGCGGGGTCGTTATAATTTGGTCGGCTTTTGGCTGACCGTTGCTTTGTTTGCCACCATGCGGTGGAATGTGCTTGCAGGTGCTGCGGAGCCGAGTACCAAGTAGCGGGCTGGAGCCTATGTTGTTGTGCTGGCCCTAGAAGGCCAAAGCGAATAGTTGTACTTTACTTTTGTCATGTGTGGCCGGTCTGCGAGCCGATGTATGGAAAACATTATTTAATTAAGTGAACCTCTGTGAGGCCATAAGGCCAAGTATCTTTCAGTGTATTGTTATTTCATTCCAGTGGTAGTGATTGTGGACATTCATGTTATTTGGATACAAGTTTGGGTTCTTTCTACTTTTAAAAAAAACTTCTGCTATAATGCTATGTGTAGGACGAATAGTCCTAATTGGGATGTTTGGATATTCTTATGTAACCCTTCCGTCTGTCTGTGATATATGGCGTCGGGTTCCAGCTGGACCGTCTGTTTTATGTCATGCGACGGACGGGGGTGTTACATGTGTTTTCCTCGGGTTTGGTTTGTTGGATTTCGATTTCGACTTCGTCATTGGATTCGCTGCGTCGATATTTAGTTACGGTGCGATTTTAATAGAATTCTGATTTGTTTTGAATTTCGGGTCATTTTGACGTTATTTAAATAATTATGATTTAACATTTTATTTATATATAAATAGAGAACTGTCACGTCAAACCCTATTTCCCTGTTCATCTTCCCCAAACCCGAGCGGCGACTTATTTCGCGAAGGAGAGTAGTGGTGACTTCGCGTGCGTTTGGCAGGCGATTGGGAGAGCTTTGATGGTTCGTTTTGTCAATAGATCAGAGATTTGGACCGATCTCACTGAGAGCTACGCGATCGTGGTAAGCTTTTCCCGTTTTTCCGATTTTTAGGCATTAGGGTTTGATATTTTGACCTCCTTCCCCCAAAACGTTTCAGGAAAAGTTGCTTTGGGCTTTTGGCGGCTGATCCCGGTCGTGGTGCGTTGGAGGAGGTGGGGTTTTTCCGAGATTTGAGGCAAGTGGCGATTTTCTTCTTGTGACCGTTTCTTGCTTTTCATTTTGATCGTTTCTTCTCCTTAGAACGTAGGAGGTGTGTAGGGATCAAGCTTGAGGAATCCATAAGAGAGTTAGATGATTTCAGCCATTAACCATCGAGTTTAGGCGTAATGGTTTGTCTGAATTTCGACAAGTATCGGCAGTAGCTTCGTCGAGTATCATAGTCATGTCTAAGGACAATTTCAGTGTATATCGTGGGAAGAATTCGTCGAGTATGAACTAGGTGTAGAAATTCGTTAAGGTAAATTCAATGTATATCGTAGGAATTTGTTAAGGTGGATTCGGCGAGTGTCGCCGAATTTGTTGAGGCAATTTCGGTGAGTATTGTGGTGATTCATCGAGTATCGATTAATGGAGCGGTTAGTGATCGGGCCACTAAGTCAAAATCATCGAGTATCGTGGTGATTCATCGAGTATCGTTAGTCTATTCATCTAGTATCGGAGTCGATTCGTCGAGTATCGATTGGGTCGTCGGGTATAATCGTCGAATTCGGACAGTACTTTGCTTATTTTCGCCGAATTTTGTCCACTTCGTCGGGTATGGTCCTTAGAGTGATTTTAGGGCTTGTCAAGGAATTTATTTGGGTTTAGGCTTGGGTTTGGTGCGGAGTGTTTAGGTATGATGTTTTCTTCGGCTAGGAAGGTTGGCAGTGGATAAAGGAGCACCAACTGGACGCCGGTTTGTGAATCATTACATGTGGTGGATTGTTTGGTCTCTATTTTATGGACTGTTGGGTTGTGTTTGGGCCTGGTGGCCACCCCAGCAGTGCCTTTTTGTGAGACATTTGAGTATGGTTGTTCGGTTTTGGACGTTTTGGTCACCTACTCCAGCCCGGTTGTTTTCACCAGTGTTAATGATTCACGTTTTCGAGCAGTTTTGTGCTCATTTGCTTCTTAGAGTTCGGTTTAAGCTATTTCATGCTTATCCTTGCAGATATTGTCAAAGCATGGCTTCGTTTCGCACTTGGTGCAAAATTTCTTTTACTCCATTATTGCAAAATTTTCACTTTACCTGTTTCTATTTGGCTAATCAAAAGTGGTTTCAGTTATTCTTATAGTTGGGTTTGGTAAACCCTTCCTTGCCTTTTTCTACATATTACCTATTTATTTCCTTTGTCACTTGCAAATTTCTTATTGGGCTGTTCTTTCTTTGAATGTCTCAGGTTCCGGGCTGTTGCCGGTGGAGTGGTTGTGTTAGGTGGTAGCATGTGGACTGTAGTTGTTGTAGTGGGTGTCCTCACCATCGTGAGGTAGTTTGTTGTTTTTGGTTTTAGTTCAAACATGCATACTTTCAGTGGGTTCGTGTTAGGTTGTTGACGCTCACTGGTAGTTTTCTTTTGGAATGTTGAATACTTTGCTAGCTGCTAGTTTACTTTTTTGGTTGGTTGTACTTGCTCTCTCGGAAGGTTTTATACTATGTTGCATGTCAGGTATTTTTAAAGTATAAAAATTATTATTATTTTTACTTCATGCATGTCATATTTGAAATCTAAATCACTATATTTAACGGTCATGAAAGTTACTTTCATAAATATTATACATCTAGAGTCTTGCATACCACGAGTTGTCCCCTGGGGGATGTGTATACTCATGTAGGGTGTCAATCTTTATAAATGAAGTATTTTCCGCAGTGTATAATTATTTTTTTCTCATGGACTAGATTAGCCATTGAGCCGAGCGATACGACAAACTGCTTAAACTTTAACTGGATTTTCTCCTTAATAACTTATGGATCTTTCATAAAAGTGTTAAGTTAGAGTTTTGCCTGAGCGCCTGTAGTTATCCCCTACTGACGTGACATCATGACGCGCATTTTCCCTTACTCTGATATATAGTTAAATGCGGAGGAAATGCGGGATGTGACATAAAATCTTCTTTATGTCCAGTAAATCTTTCCTTCTTGCCTAGTCGAAAGAGATATTAGATTGTTGATTGGCCTGACCAGAACTTTTTATCTTCAATACCTTTTTGATCTTGAAGTGACTTCAAATCGAGTCACCTTAGTCTTCTGCACGATCGTGTAGTAAACCTATACTGATCTTCAATATGCATGTTCATCTTCTACACGAATCGCCTTGATTCATCTGCACGAGTACTTTAAAGTTCAATTGTGTCTATTGTTTATATATTTCTACTTTTCTTTGCCTGAACCGCCTTGATAGTTCATAGCAATCATCTTGATTTCTCACTGAGTCTGTTCTTTAAGTGAACTTCTGCCTTCATCAACCTTCAGCCTGAGTTCCTTTGAATCTTCTACACGAGTGACCAAAACTTCTGGTCGAATCTGTCCTTAGCCTTCTCACTTATTGCTTTTACCGAATTATTATAGATGCCTCTTCATGTAATTTTGGTTTGATATCCAGTCGAATCAGTTCTTTAACAGAACTTTTGCACTCTTGTTGAAATGAGCACGATTCGACTTTGATTGATTAGTGTATTCGACTAGGCCATCAGTTCATTCGACTAAATATCAAGTCAAATTCTGACTTAGTTAATTTCTAAATCTCATATTTGATTTCCTTTTGTTTTTTCAATATTCTTGACATTGTTTAGCAATCTTTAAAGGATTGTTTCAAGTCCAATGCAGTGTAGAACTTAGGTCGACATGGTGTTTTGCACAATGAGGGATTACATTGACAAGACAATGTCTGATGACACTAAAACTAGCCATGTAAAATCCCTCCTCCCGATAATTGGGCACAGCTAAGGAGAGATTGTAGGCCTGGAATCGCCGTCTTGCGGTGACACCAACACACGGGTTAGTCGCCACTAGGAGACGTCAATCATGCCGGCAGGTACGATCATACACAAGGCCAACGAGAAAAAAAAAGTAATGAAAAATATGCCCACAATGAGATAACAAATAAGAAAGAGTATTAAGGGCTTAAGCCCAGTACATGTCCAAAATGTAAAGTGCACACTCTCACTCTATACTAATAATATAGAAGCTAAGCAAATTGTTGGGTATTGTATCCAAAACGTACCTGATTTGAAGAAGCCCCTGTACAAGCTAAGGTAAATAGGCAATGTTTTTGACAAATTATTTCAAGTTGTACTTGCAGTTATACCACGCTAAGTGCACACCAATGTCAGGGTGCAGTAGGTCAATATACACGGGTCTGCACGACGTAATCCCTCGTTGAGCAGATCAGTGTGTTGGCCTACGTGTACTCTCTCTATTGGAGTGCATTTACCTCCAAGTACAGGGCTGTGATCTTGCAAGAGCAGACAAGGAGCAAGGATGGGTCAAGGAGCACATCATGGGTGGAAAGACGAAAATTCGTCTAAGTGTAAATCGGCGAGAATCGCCAAGTGATTCTCGCCGATTCGGCCAGAATCACTAGTGATTCTCGCCGAATCGTCGAGAATCAGTGGCTGATTCCCGCCGACTCGATCCAACTACTTCATTGCAAGCAACTCTGATTCTAAGTAAGAATCGACGAGAATCACCAAGTGATTCTCGCCGATTCGGCGAGAATCACTAGTGATTCTCGCCGAATCGCCGAGAATCACTGGCTGATTCTCGCCGTCTCGACCTGCCGGCATGATTGACTTCCCCGTCCGAATCGATCGAGACGACCGATCCTCGTGTGACCGTTGGTAGACCTAGCTAGCTTCGCTACGAAGTTTGGATCTCCAAAGTACAGCAGTCGCACATCATCGTCGCCGCCGATCCCGTGAACCTAGCCGCCGCCAATCTTGCTGCCGCCGGTTCCGGGGAGATCCTCTCCAAGAGAGTTCTAGGGTTGTGGACTCTTCGTGGACTTCAAGAACACGTCGTCAACGAAGAGGGACACCTTGGTCTCCAAACATAGTTTGTATCTTTTGTACATTCTAGTTTTACTTTTGTTGTAAAGGAACGTAGGTTCCTAGTTGTAAGGGTTGGGTGCAACCCGTGTTGTGGGAGTGTTGACTCCTACGTGTGGAAGGGTTCCTTCTGATAGTGCAAGGATTGGATTTCAATCCTGTTGATGAAGAGACCGAGTCGTCCCTTATTGGGAGATAGGTCGAAGGGGGAAAGTGGATGTACCTAAATCGGGGAACCACTATAAATAGCTTGTGTATTATGTGTGTTATGCTGTTTGTTTTTATTGTGCAGGTACAATCTTAAATTCCGCAAAAACGCTGCACGTCACCTATTCCCCCCCCCCCCCCCATAGGTGAAGATAGTTGACACTAGGTGGACTTTCAAGTGGTATCAGAGCGAGGTTACTCATCAAAAAGGTTCACACCTTGAGTAGAATCCTGCCACTAGTGTCAAGAAGAAGACAAACATCTACTATGGACGGGCTCAAGTACACAGGCAAGATCCCAGTGTGCACCAGGCTCAACTTTCCTATCTGGAAGGAAAGGATCAGGTTCTACATGGAAGCTGTTGATCCTCGACTCTTCATGATCGTGGAGGAGGGACCTTATGTCCCCACTAAGGCCTCCACCATTGATCCTACCCAGAAAGTGCCAAAGAAACTTTCTGAAATGGACAAGGACGAGATGGTGCTAGTAGGACTTGACAAGAAGGCGCAGAGCATTCTGGTCAGCGCGATTGATGACTCAATGATGCAGAACTTCTGCAACTGCAGGACAGCTCAGGAGATCTGGCATGGCCTGATCATCCTAATGGAGGGCACTGATGAAGTGAGGGATGATCGGAGATCCCTCCTGAACCAGAAATATGAGGCCTTCCGACAAGGGCCTAAGGAAGAGATCGGAGTCACCTACGAGAACTTCCTCAAGATTGTTAACGCCCTCAAAGGATACGGAAGAGTGTTCACTAATGGTGAACTCAATGATAAATTCCTTAGGTCCCTTACTAAGGAATGGGACACAAAGATCTGCGCCATCCGAGAGTTTGGCAAACTAGCTGAAACTGATCCGCAAATTATGTTTGGAAAGTTGATGTCCTATGAGCTTCAGCTGAACACCAGGAAAGCAGAAGAAGAAGCAGAGAAGGCTGCAGCCAAAGAAAAGACTGTGGCTCTAAAAGCCAGTCACTCTAGAAAAGGCAAGGGTGTGGTTTCATACCGTGCCAGGAAAAAGGATGAGGAGGAGGACTCCGAGCCATGCTCCTCCAGCTCAGAGCTGTCGGAGGAGGATTTCTCCCTCATCACTCGAGAGTTCAAGAAGTTCCTCAAGATGAGAAATCAAAGAAAGAGAGACGGCTCCTCCTCCAGGCATCAGAAGAAAAATTATTCTTCTGACAGGTATGCCCCTAAACCGAACAAACATCGCTCCTCTGACATTATTTGCTTTGGATGCAATAAGCCAGGACACGTCGTGGCCGACTGCTATCAAGGCAAGAGAGAAAAAGAGAAAGAAGAGGAGCACAAATCTTCGAGAGATAAGAAGAAAGAGCGGAGCTACATTGCCAAAAGGCCAAAGACACTGAGTGAGTCTGATTCCTCAGACTCCAGTGATGATGAGGAAGCCTACTTCGGGCTGGTGGGTCGCTCCGACTCAGAAGGAGAATGCCCCCCATTTACTGGGAAGGTAAAAGCTCACACCCCTCTCTCCAACTCTGACTCTGATCCTGAGTCTCAGGATGATGAACCTGAGGATAGCCCTTCGGCCCGTGAAGCGGAGCTCCTCGAGAAGTATGAGCTTCTGCTCAACACTTTTGAGGAGTGCCGTAAGAGACTGAAGGCTGAGAAAAAGGAAGTGAAATTCCTTAAGGGTGAGTGTGTATCCCTAAGGGAAGAGGTCACTAGTTTGATTTCTCTCTGACAGGAGCACCTTGACCTGACTTCAAAGCATTCAGAGTCTCTTAAGCTCCTTGATCTTAAGCAGGAGGAAGTCGACAAGTTGGAAGAACAACTTGCGGCAGAAAGGAAGATCGTCAAGAGCTTCTTTATGCCAAAAACAGTTCTTCCAGTAGTTGATACCTTCTCTGCTCAGGCCAAAGGAGCTGGCTTGGGGCATGTAGGGGTATCTGGTTCCTCATCCAGGAGAAACAGGAACCAGAGGAAGAATAAGGCCGCCAAGAAGGCCTTTGCTGATGAAAAGGGAAAGGCTCCGCTCAGTCCTGTTGCATTCAGAAAGCCTAGCTTTCCTTGCAACCAACATGACTTTGAATCAACCTTTGGTCATCATTTTCGGCCCTCGGTTGCAAAGCCAAAGAGCCGATATGATGGTTGGACCTTTCCCCGGAACTTCGGTGAGAGTGCCCTCAAGGCACCTTATGAGGAAATCCACATGGGAAATTATGGTCAATTCTCTAGCGGCCATAATGGAAAGCAGGCACCAAAAGCCAAGCCTGTTATACAGAAGGTGACGAAGTCATGTGACTGCTGTCACCATGAGGCCTCCACCTCTAGATCCAAGGCCCCAGTTGTACCCACCATTCCCAGGGTAAGGCAGGAGCCTAGGAAGAGGTACAACAGATTCGACTGTTGGTGATGTGGCAAAGTCGGTCACTTTGCCGTGGATTGTTGGTTTAATCCAAGGTATTATGAGACTCCCTATGTTAGCAATGCGAGGCCGACCACTCGTAGGGTTAACCAACCGAGGGGGAGTATGCTAACCAGGAATCTAGGACCCAAGTTCGATTGGGTTCCTAAGGGAAATTAATTTTGTTTTGCAGGAATGTCCAAAGGCCACCAAAATGCCGATCTGGTATTTGGACAGTGGATGCTCCCGGCATATGACTGGGACAAGAAGCCTGTTGCGTGATTACACTCCAGTCGAGAATGGACCCAAAGTCATCTTTGGAGGGTCAGATCGAGGAGTCACCAGAGGTTACGGTATGATTTCCAACGGTATAATCTCTATCACTGACGTGGCTTATGTTGAAGGGTTAAATCATAACCTGATCAGTGTAAGTCAGTTGTGTGACAAAGGTTATGACGTTAAGTTCTGCAAGGATAAATGTCTGATAATTTCACGTACCTCTTCTGAGACGGTATTATCAGGCATTAGGAGCAGAAATATCTTCTGCTTAGATTTTCTCAGTGTAAATTCATCTACCCCCGTATGCCTTGTGGCAACAGGCAGTGCATCTCTTCGTGATCAATGGCACAAGAGATTGGCACGTATTAATTTCAAGACAATTAGTATGCTGTTTTCTAAGAACTTAGTAAGGGATGCGCCCATTATCAAGTGCATCAAAGATATCCCCTGTCCTGCATGCCAGATGGGCAAACAGACTCGGGCTACCTTTAAGGGCATTGCAGACAAAGACTCTTCCCGGTGTCTTTATCTTCTACATATGGACTTGTTTGGTCCAATGCAAGTTCATAGTCTTGGAGGCAAGTCCTATACGCTAGTGATAGTTGATGATCATTCTCGGTTTACATGGGTGTTCTTCTTAAAACGAAAGTCAGATACGTTTGACATCTTCACTAGCTTTGTCAAGCAGGTTCAGAACGAATTTAACTGCTCAGTGGTCAAAATCAGAAGTGATCATGGAACAGAATTCGAATCCGGTGCTATGACAGAGTTTTGTGAAGAACAAGGTATCTTTCATGAGTTTTCCTCCCCGCGCACTCCTCAGCAAAATGGAGTTGCGGAGAGGAGAAATAGAACTTTCATTGAAGCCTGCACGACAATGTTGAAAGACGCTTCTCTCCCAGAATACTTCTGGGCAGAGGCCGTCAATACAACTTGTCATGTACAAAACCGAGCACTGATCAACAAGCATCATCGTAAGACGCCTTACGAGCTACTGAAAGGCAGGAAACCAACCATGTCATACTTGAGGATCTTTGGTTGCAGATGCTATGTACTGAATAATGGGAAGTACCCGCGTACTAAATTTGGTGAAAAATGCTTCGAAGGCATATTCATGGGCTATAGTTTCCACAGTCGGGCATATAGGGTCTTCAATAAGAAAACCCTAGTGGTAGAAGAATCAATAAATGTTGTATTTGATGAAGGAAGTTTGCTTAACAGCAATTCTTCCAGTGGTATTCTTGAAGATGCAGGTGCACGACTTGAACAGCTGAGTCTGAATGAGACCGCTAAAGATGACACTCCTAAGTACGTCAAAGTTTCCACCTCCACATCATCTGGAAATGTTGAAGATCAAAATGGAACAAATCCCTTAGAAGAAGGAGAAGCCCACGAAGTAGTCGAAGCTCCAAACGCCAGACTTCTAGAGCTCCGGCACGTGAGGGATCATCCTAGAGATCAGATCATCGGAGATCCTCGTGTCGGTGTCAAAACTCGAAGAGGTACTATTAACGAAGTATTGCATCTTAGCTTCCTGTCACAGGTTGAGCCAAAGAAGTTCGACGAGGCGTACAAAGATGCGGCATGGATTCTGGCCATGCAAGATGAACTACATCAATTCGAACGTTGCAACGTTTGGACGCTAGTTCCCAGACCATACAAGCAGAATGTGATTGGCACCAAGTGGATCTTCAGAAACAAACTGGATGAACATGGTGTCATCATAAAGAACAAGGCCAGGCTGGTGGCTCAAGGTTACAGATAGGAAGAGGGGATTGACTTCAACCAGACCTTCGCACCAGTAGCAAGGCTCGAGGCAATCAGATTGTTCCTGGCGTATGCTTCGCACAAAGGATTCACAGTCTATCAAATGGATGTGAAATCAGCATTCTTGAACGGAGACCTGAAAGAGGAAGTATACGTCGCTCAACCCCCAGGTTTTGTCGATCCTACTTATCCCAATCATGTTTATTTTCTTAATAAAGCTTTATATGGGTTAAAACAAGCTCCACGAGCTTGGTATGAGACTTTATCTAGTTTTCTTCTTGAGAACAAGTTCTCTAGAGGTAAAATAGATAAAACATTATTTCTCAGGGAAGTCAAAGGCAAAATTTTGCTGGTGCAAATCTATGTCGATGACATAATATTCGGCTCAACGGACAACAATCTTTGCAAAAAGGTTTCCAAACTTATGCAAGGAAAGTTTGAAATGAGCAGTATGGGAGAGCTAAGTATTTCTTGGGACTTCAAGTGAAACAGTCTGAGGATGGAATCTTCATCTCTCAGACGAAGTTCACAAATGAACTCCTTAAGAAATTCGGCATGGAGAGTGCAACCTCTATGAGGACTCCAATGGGATCCACTATGTCTCTGGATAAGGATGAGAAAGGTAAACCTTTCTATGAAACCAAATACAGAAGCATCATTGGATCCCTGCTCTACCTTACTGCCAGTAGACCGGATATCATGTTCTCCACATGTGTCTGTGCCAGATATCAGGTGAACACTAAGGAATCTCACTATGTCGCTGCAAAGCGAATTCTAAGATACCTTAAAGTTACTCCCAATCTTGGCTTGTGGTACCCGAGAAACAATGATGTCGAGCTAATAGGTTTTTCAGATGCTGATTTTGCAGGGAGTAGGGATGACAGGAAAAGCACCTCCGGGACGTGTCAATTCCTCGGACGAAGGCTTGTTTCATGGAATAGCAAGAAACAGAATTGTGTTGCAACCTCCACAGCAGAGTCTGAGTACATCTCGGCAGGCAGCTGTTGCGCACAACTCCTATGGATCAGAAACCAGTTAGCCGACTACGACCTTCAGTTCAAGGAAGTTCCAATGTACTGCGACTCCTCCAGTGCAATTGCAATTGCCAATGTTAACCCCTCAGTCCGCAACATACTGCAAGATTCCAAAGCCCCCCATTCAGCAGGCGCGGACAGGATTTGTCAGTCCGCCCAGTCCGGCATTGTCACCAGTCGGGCGCCAAGGGTGATACTCCAGCAGCGGACGCAAGGACCTGTCCGCTCAGTCCGCCGGCGCTTTGGGTCAGGTTCTCTACAGCGGCAGACGCAGTATCTCATCCGCCCAGGCCGCCGCCCTCCAGTGGGCGCGCCCAGCAGCAGTGGAAGCTCCAGTTCGCGAGCCCAGTCCGCCACTTCTGTGCGGACTGGCGTGTTCTTTCTTTTTGCTTCCCGTCACCGCTGCCCGGTTCTCCTGTACCCCGGGCAGCCGGTTATTTTAGCCCTGCCCGTTTGGGCAGGCCCCCTATCCTATAAATAGGGGGAGGTGGTGCACTCAAGGCACGCTGACTCGGATCCAGGAGCCTACTTGTTACAGGCTGCGGACTCGAATCCTGTGCCTTGCGGACTCCCCCTTGCTGGACTCCCCCTTGCTCTGCTCCCCTCAGTCTTTTCCTTTCATTTGTAACTAGATCCTTCTTCAATCAAGGGAAAGCCCGTCGCAAGAGAGGCATTCAGGCCGCGACGGGCGAAGTCTGTTGTTGCCGTGGTTCACGGCCCTGCTCTTCTTCCAGCTCTCATCCGCTTAATAGATCGCTACTCGCAGTCTCCCTATTCCCCCTGTGTTCGAACAGTTAGCTGGTTGTGCTCGACCTCCCTTGTGTTTTCGTGCATCAACAGCCAACAACCCGGTATCGCACAGCAGAACGAAGTATATTGAAGTGCGATACCACTTCATTCGGGAGCACGTGGAGAACAAGAACATTTCTCTCTGTTATGTCCCCACGGACAAGCAGATTGCAGATATATTCACAAAGCCCTTAGACGAAGCCAAGTTCAGTCTCTTCAAAACTGAATTGGGAATGTTAAATTATGAGGAATGAAGACTACCGAAGCTCCAGGATCATGCATCTAGAGAGAGCCTATGCAGGTACTCAAGCTGAGCACAGGCGCAAGAACTGAGGGGGAGCAAGGTACTCAAGTATGAGCACAGGAGCAAGAACTGAGGGGGAGCAAGGGGTCAAATGCTACAGACCCCGATTTGTAGAAGTCGAAAAGGGGGAGATTACCCTCTCGGCTAAGGCTAAGGTGGCTCCAAGCTTGCTCTCAAGAAATTGGTATTGGTAATGAATAACTCACTCAACTCAATTTCAAGTTTATGATTTTCATTCCTATACGCTTTATTCACCTTAGCTTGTAGGGTTTAGGCTTCTTCAAATAGGGGGAGATTGTTGGGTATTGTATCCACAACGTACCTGATTTGAAGAAGCCCCTGTACAAGCTAAGGTAAATACGCAATGTTTTTGACAAATTATTTCAAGTTGTACTTGCAGTTATACCACGCTAAGTGCACACCAATGTCAGGGTGCAGTAGGTCAATATACACGGGTCTGCACGACGTAATCACTCGTTGAGCAGATCAGTGTGTTGGCCTACGTGTACTCTCTCTATTGGAGTGCATTTACCTCCAAGTACAGGGCTGTGATCTTGCAAGAGCAGACAAGGAGCAAGGATGGGTCAAGGAGCACATCATGGGTGGAAAGACGAAAATTCGTCTAAGTGTAAATCGGCGAGAATCGCCAAGTGATTCTCGCCGATTCGGCGAGAACCACTAGTGATTCTCGCCGAATCGTCGAGAATCAGTGGATGATTCCCGCCGACTCGATCCAACTACTTCATTGCAAGCAACTCTGATTCTAAGTAAGAATCGACGAGAATCACCAAGTGATTCTCGCCGAATCGCCGAGAATCACTGGCTGATTCTCGCCGTCTCGACCCGGCTAAATCAGTGCGTGCAACCAAGTAAAATTCGACGAGAATCATCTTTGATTCTCGCCGAATCGTCGAGAATCACCTTTGATTCTCGGCGACTCGGCGAGATTCACTTTCGATTCTCACCGATTTTGACTTGGGCGATTTTCTGGAACTTCCTGAACCGGATTCTGCCGCTGTCAATGTTCTGGACCGGGATTTAGGGATTCTTCTTGTGGGTCCCACAACGGTCATACTGAAGTTGTCTACAGTATATATATATACGGGTATTTTGAACAGTAGAAACACACAGAAAGAAGCCGAGCACGATAAAAAACCTAAAATCGCGAGTTCTGCTTCGCCGCCGCCGTCGTCGCTCGAGCTAGTTGGTCGCCGCTGTTGATCGCGATTCTTCCTGATCCTCCGGCGACAGAAGCTTAGCCACGCTTAGAGTCTCACGCGTCTATCCAGAGATCACTTGTCTCTCGATTTGTTGATCGGGAAAAACTTCCCCGTCCGAATCGATCGAGACGACCGATCCTCGTGTGACCGTTGGTAGACCTAGCTAGCTTCGCTACGAAGTTTGGATCTCCAAAGTACAGCAGCCGCACATCGTCGTCGCCGCCGATCCCGTGAACCTAGCCGCCGCCAATCTTGCCGCCGCCGGTTCCGGGGAGATCCTCTCCAAGAGAGTTCTAGGGTTGTGGACTCTTTGTGGACTTCAAGAACACGTCGTCAACGAAGAGGGACACCTTGGTCTCCAAACGTAGTTTGTATCTTTTGTACATTCTAGTTTTACTTTTGTTGTAAAGGAACGTAGGTTCCTAGTTGTAAGGGTTGGGTGCAACCCGTGTTGTGGGAGTGTTGACTCCTACGTGTGGAAGGGTTCCTTCCGATAGTGCAAGGATTGGATTTCAATCCTGTTGGTGAAGAGACCGAGTCGTCCCTTGTTGGGAGATAGGTCGAAGGGGGAAAGTGGATGTACCCAAATCGGGGAACCACTATAAATAGCTTGTGTATTCTGTGTGCTGTGCTGTTTGTTTTTATTGTGCAGGTACAATCTTAAATTCCGCAAAAACATTGCACGTCACCTATTCCCCCCCCCCATAGGTGAAGATAGTTGACACTAGGTGGACTTTCACAAATAACATGCATCAACCTGGTGCCTAGTAGTGGTAGTAGTAGTGCTCAGAAATTGCTCCTCAGGACCTGACTCCTCGTGTTGCTGGTCCTCCGGGTAGTACTATTGTTGCGGCTCCACACACTCCTAAAATGATGTAGTCCACTAACCGTTAGTCAAAAAGAATAAGTCGCTTTGTCCTCGCCTCAACCTCGCGACTCCTAGGCACCGTGTGGGAGGAAGAAAGAGAGATGGAGAACAAAGCAGTATAGAAAAGCAGGTGACGTGGCTCTAACTAGCAATAGTATATATATACAACAATAATATGAAAAAACTAAGCTAGCAGTAATCAGGTAAGCAGTAAACAGTAGAAGCAATAAATAAGAGATGCAAAAAGTAAAGTGCGACGCAGATAAAGTAAAGTAAACTACACTATTATTACATAAGTGTATCTTAACTTATATGAATGTCCATATAAACTTAAAAGTTAAGATTTTCGATAATATAACTCATCATATAAAAGAGCTCGTACTAATTTATATGATGAGGATATGCAAGTATGTTTGACTTATAGTATGTATGTTATGATATGTTATGCATTATGTCATGTGTCATACAAATGCAACTCACTTACACGACTCTGTGCATATAGACTTTTAGTTCCCAAGTTTCGGATATAGCTAACCTCTCGGGCACCCCCGTCGTGGTCAAACAGTAGAAGAGGAGCATGCATCTCTCCATCTAGCTGGGTATGCACACTACCAGACCTAGGCCCTCTTGTACGCCTATGTACAAGTCTTAAGTGTACCTCTTGAGATCTTGCATACTCTTGCTGGAGTCCATCAGTCTTTTATGGTCGGATGTGCATTTTTGGGGATTGTCCTTCAGATCGCAGTATAACACGAGGATTTCTTTGAAGGGGCTCTTTGGGATCGGGTATAGATAAACTAGGGATCCCGAAGTAGAGGAAAGGAAAGACGATGATAACTAGTCATATATGAACTTAACGACTCTATATGACCTACCACTATGTCTATAAATGTGACCTGAACCTGACACTAATACCAATTGATGTAGGGTAGGTTACGAAGGTGGTTAACTAACAGGTAAACCTAGGTAAAGTGTGGAAGATAATTTTGTTTCACAGATGAACTCTATGTGAACGCACTTGCAAGAACCAGCGGCAAAATCAACACAGAGCAATAAAGGATTAAATCGCACACATATGATTTTAGCAATGATAAAGTAATTTTTTAGGGAAAAGAAAACATAGGCTTTTCTCGTTGTGGAGGCTCAAAGCATGAGTGTGCAGCAAATAGTTCATGTAAATCACAAAATATTACAAAAGAAAACTACTAAACATTATATCCAATCAAACATGAAATCATATCATCATATATTAATATTGACCAAAATGTTTAATACAACAAACAATAAAACATTCATGAAGTAGGGGAATTACAGTGGAATGGAGATCTTGTGGCACTTGATGAATTGAGGGATGTTTGGAGGGGTGGAGTTGGTACTTGGGTGTTGGATTCAGGACTCATGGAGGGGAAATGGTTGGATTTAGGGTTGCTGGAATTTGAGGGTAAAGGTTGTGGGAGGGGTGATTTTATGGTTGTAGTAAAATCTGGCTGGAATAACATAGGGGGGCAAGAGGGTAGTGGCTAGCGGCTAGATTGCTGGATTTAGGTGGGGGTTTTGTTGTATAGGGGTTGGGAAATCCCTGGAAGTTTTGTAGGTTCCCGGGAGTAGGAGGATTGAGGCTGACTAGGGGTGTTCGGTTGGTGAAAGGGAAGGAGGAAACTAGAGTTTTGGTGGGTTGGGCTGGTTCAGTAAAGCTGGCAGTAGAGTTTGACTGTTCGGCAGAGGCTTTGATGGTGTGTGGCTGTTGCAGCTAGGGTTTGGGTGGGGGAAATGAAAGTTACGGATAGAGAATATCATGGTAAGAAAATCACCTAAAAGTGTCACCTAAGATTCCACGGAGTCGACGTTGTGAAGGAATCACCAAATTTTGAGATTCTTCTCTCCAAAATCTGTAATGAACCTCATGACAACCCCCATACTCTTATAATAAAAGAACATCAAGGCACCCTGACATCAACAACTATGATTAGTCAAGAGTATCAGGTGCCCGATTACACTAAATAATAACTGAAAATGCAGAAGTTATATATGAAAAAACATGTAAACAAAAACTCGAACGCATCCACAAAATCGGATCATCGATCTGGAGATGTCATATATGATAGGTCAATCGGCTCCAAACGGGGCCAAAACTCATCCTCCACTGCGGGTCCACGTCTCTGTTCCACATCAAAAGGAACAAACATCACCAAGTGAGGACAACTTTATCAACTACGGGCATGTACAAGGCATAGCAAGTTATGCTCATTTTGTATTATTATTTTCACATTAATAATTAACCTCCGCCTAGATGTTAGGGCTTTTATATTGGAATGCATTCTACTGAACCCTCTATGCCTATAATGACATGCATTGGAGCCTAGGGTTGGACAAGAAATTCTCCTTGGAGTTCTCTCCTCTAAATCCCTTTCTTCTTGTGCTTCCCCTAAGACCAGCCGGTTGCCCTAGCCCACCTGGGGGTAACCAAGTACTTCAATAAGTATATCCAAACCCTTCTGAACTAGAGAAAAGAGAACAAACCGGATTCATTTGACAGTAGCCAACTAATGATGCTACTATGAAGGCTACATATATTAACCCCTTTTGAAAAGAAAAAATAGGAGACTTTTTTCCACGACTCGGATGTCAGAAACCAACAATCACATTCAGAAGCAACAAACTGCTTAGACATGAAGTGATGCAAAAAAAACTCTTTATATTCATTAGTTTCAATTTGAAGAACATGTGAGCTGAATCACTCTTTTAGCTGTTTAGATTTGATCTCTAAACATAGTCAAAACCTTCATGTTCCACCAAAATCGCATTCACCATAACCCTTTCAAGTAGGATTTGAATCTTCTTCGCCCTCTTCAAACTCTTCTCTGTACATCTCTTCTATCATGGGTTTCCATAGCCGAACACGAGCATTTATGAACCAATTTGAAATCTGAAAAATAAAGAAAACAAAGAAAATGATCATGCAACCTGTTTTCTAGAAATAAGATCATGGAGGGAAAGTAGGAGCATTACTTGGTTTCTTGTTAATCCCGTCTTGGAAGCCAGCAAAAGCTTCTCATTGTCATTCGGGTAACTGTAATGGAGAAGAAACTTCATATATACTTAAATAACAAGAGATACAGAAATATGATAACACAAAATAAAATCTCACGGATGAAGGAAATGCTCGAAAAGCCAAGCTCGCAGCACCATAACTGAATCCTCCGGTAATCCCCTGAGCGGCCTCCAGATTTGTCGAACACGGATCATGCCCAGGTGTTGAAGAGATTCTACCTGTTTATGGTTTCTAGGCACATCTTTGGAAAAAGCCTCTCTCAAAGATTCTATATGAGTGATAATGGCTTCCCCGAGATTGGAAAAGTGTTTGGACATTGCTTGTGAGGTAAGAGTTGTATATGCAGCAGCAGACCCAACACCTCCCACAGCTTCGAAGGATGACACAAGTTCATCCATTTGATGGAAGTACTGATTGTGATGGTTCTCGAGCTGGAAAGGAATATAGTTAAGGATTTAAGTTTGAAACTTAGTTCTTAACACATTTTTTTACTAATAAAATCATTCATAGTAATCATTATTCTCGTCAACCTTACACTGAGTTCCCATTGCCATTCCTTCATGTTTGACTGATGTCTGAGGTGTTTAAACTCCTTCACCCAAATTAATTTTAAATATATATATTTTACCTATGCGCCTTCTTGATATTCTTTTGACACTGATTCTATTTACTTGTCTAATGCGTGTATTCTTTACCTTTTGGTGCACATGTCCAAACCACCTAAATCTATTTTTAATCATCTAATCTTCATAGGTGTTACTCTCACTAGTTCTCAGGTTGAGAATACAATTGCACATTAGGAAATTTATGCACTTAATATGCATCCTAGGCCCATTTATTTACAATCAATTGATTTGAGATTGAATGGATGTGTTCTAATATGGTTTCAAAGCAGCTACACCTCACAAACTACTCGTACATCACCTAATTTTAAAAAAAAAACTTTATGCTTTAGAAGTCAAAGACCCAGCAGGTGAGGGGTGTAATAAGAATATAATCCAACATCGAGAAAACCATATAGCCATGCACTTAATAGAGATCTTGAATCGCTTCACCTACAAGCAATTGATTTGGGATTGGATGCATAGGTTCTAATATCTCTGATGCAATATGTTTATTTATGTATGTTTCATAGTTCCTCAAACATCCATTTTCATATTCTCATTTTCCATCATATTTAACTTGTATATCAATAACTTCTTTACTTTGAAATACTGAGATCTACATAGCATCATAGAATATCATCAGCCAATTTTCAGTTTCTAAATTCTTGTATCACTGGTTAAATTACTAGTAATGTGAAAGTTAAAATGACACTCAAACATATAAAAGATAATTAAATCTAGTAAAACTGATGTAAGTGAAGCAAAAAAGTAAATTTACTGCCCACTAAACAACAATCTTTCCCGGGCAACATTTTGCTTCCAGAGGATAGAAAATATTTTAGAAAATGATGTTTCATTTTCGCTCTTTTACAAAGAGAACAAAATTTTTAGATCATGCAAAGTTTTCAAAGCATAAAATAGATATCTAATTACATCGAAGCAAATAGTTGAATCCAGCAAACTTCGGCAATCAGAGAAAAATCAGTAGTTAATATAGCAAAAAAAGGATTAAAAGAGCAAACCTCTTCCTGCAGAGTTACAAGTCTAGCCATTCTACACATCTCATGTTTCTCCTTGGAGGAATTTGTAGCCCACATGTTTCCCTTTATCGGATTCTTCCTTAGTACATTCTTGCATGAAGATGGCTCCAGGGCAGAGTTACTCACGCAAACAACTTCATTGAGCAACTGCTGAGCTTCTTTAAGATACGGTGACTTTTGAAGAACATCGATGATAAGGTCATGAAACTTCGTGTTCGAAAATCCAAAAGTGTAGCTACTACTCACTATGTCTCCGTCGCATATCATGCAATCATCCCTCGGATGTTTCCCACAAGAGCGCGAGATAACTCCGCCGTACACGGTTTTATTTCTGGCAACATTTTCTAGTATATGTGCTTGATTACAATTGTATGGCCTAGAATTGTTAGGCTCCAATTCAGGTCCAAGCCTCAGTGACAAACCATGACCCGGCAAATGACCAAAGCCTGCGAAGCCATCCTCTTTATGTCTCATTGAGACAGGATCGATGAATCTATCAACCGGTGCGCCAACTGGTTGAAAGCAGTACGGTAAATTATGAGGCCTGATGAAGGCACGGTCGACGCCATCCCAGTGCGAGCAATAACTGAGCCCGCCGGAATGAGATGGGCAAACATCCATATCTGAGATAGCACTCTGACGAACACCTGAAAGCTGTTCCTCGGACAAGTCTTGCATAATCATGACGGAATGTGTTGGAATGAAATGGATGGTGTAGATGCTATGGAGAATTCAACCCTAAAACCCTGAACTCTCTTTCTACGAGTTCATTGGTATAAAGCATGTCAGTGTTCATTTCGTCAATATTGCATGCGCATTGAAAATTTAATGGATTTTTTAAGTGAGCAACAACGACAACAACGATAATAACAGGTAAGTTGGCATTCTACATCGTTTTGTTTTGATTTTGATGTCAACGTGAAAGCTTTAGTTTAGCTAGTTTTGGTGATTTTGCTGGTTTCGCATTACAATATTGGTTTTGGTTTTTATTAAAAAAGTTTCCAGATGTATGTTGAAGGAGTAAAATAAAGAGCGTCACAAGTTGCAAACACACAAGAAATTTGGCGGGCTCTTAGTGAGGGGATTAAAAATTTTAACCTCATAAATTTCTAGCAAGTTTTCACTCACAAACTGAGTCTTTAGGTGAAACTCCTTCACTGAAACCACTCGAAATTGGAACTATTAACCGATCTCAAATATGATTCAAGCAACAAAATTATGGAACCATAAAATATGAAGATTATGTTACAAATGACTAAATTGTAGATTTGTATGGACATACAATATCGTCAGTAGATAAAAATTTACAGAGAACACAAAATGGAATAAATTATAAATAAGAGAAAAATGTATTTTATAGAAAAAGTTAGTATGTTATGAAAGAAAACAAGGATGTTTCAGTTACTAGAAAAGGATAGCGATCTTACCACATAATAATAGTTACTCTCGTCTGTTGAATATTCTCATTATATTTTGTATATTGTAAATTGTAACTTGTATATATATTGCCTTACCCATTGCAAGGGTAAGAGGTTTATTTTTCCCCAAACTATCTCCTAACAGGGTATTACAGCTCGAGCTTTCCTCTACCGTCGTCCCTATCGCGATTGTTCGTGACATTTCTTGTTGAAGCCTATCCACTTGAGCCCGAGACGACGTCAGCTTCACTATCTCTCTACTTCGATATCGTCTTTGACACTTTGATATTTCTCCGATTAACCACGAGGTCGGCTTCAACCTTTCCTCTGTGTGCTTGGCACAGCCCAACAATGGGAATTATCTACACGCTTTGACTTTTCCTCTGTGTACTTGACAGAAGCCCGATGACAATCTCTGTCGTGACTGGAGTCGACGAACTCTGTAGTCTGCCCTAGCAGTGGACGATCCATTGTTGTCGTGCAATCTCTGCTCCAGAATCTTTTTGATGCAGGGCGGGGATCTATAGACGGCGGATAAACGGTGACCTAACTCTCTATGCTATGCAAAAAGTCCGACAGATAAATTCACGATTGAATAATAAATAAAATCATCCCACGCAGAATATTGAAAGCAAGACAAAGATAATTCATTTAAGCGAAACAAGCTTAGGCTTCCCTCCGCGTGGAGGGCCAAATCTAGAGCGCGCGGCGAAAAAATCCTTCCTGTAGTTAGAGATTAATTCAGGCATAAATAACTAAAATAAAGTGAACATCCAAACTAACATGTAATAAGCAAGCAGTGACAATGTTCTACAACCCAAAACCAATACAAAAACACCATACGAATATTAGGGTTGTTATAAATAAATGGATCTGAATGTTGGAGGGCTCAAAGGGGGGGTTCCGGTGGTGGGGTGACTAGATCGGGTAAGGGGAAGACTAGTCGGAGGTTGGGAGGGCTGGATCGAGGAGGCTAGGGGTTGGGTCTGGGCCGGTTTGCCCAGAACTGTGCAAATCCCATGCGGGTGGCTGTTTAGAGCCGACTCCACATGGTGGGGAGGGGTGGTGGTGGCCGGAAGTGGGGAGTGGGACTGGAGGAGGGCTGGATCTGGAAAAAAGGAAAGGCGGCCTGTTTGAGAGGTGGTCGGAGAGGAATAGGTGGTCGGCGACCTGAGGGAGATAGGTGGGCGGCGGACCGAGGGGGGTGGACTAGAGGGGGTTGTAGGGAGGCTGGATTGCTAGATCTATAGCAGAAGAGGGTCGGCGGCTTCAGGGAGGAGAGTGTGAAAGCCGGCGGTGGAACAGGAAGGACGAAAGTTTAGGGGTGAACAGTAAATTTAATTTTTGAACAGTGAAATTGAAGTTAAACAAAGGGTGAAATCTAGACAGCTGCTAGGCCGGCATTTTTGGGGAGTTGGGAAGGGCGGCAGCCTACAGGGAGGAGTGCTGACAGCAACCAAAGGGAGAAGACGGAGGGAGAATCAAAAGAGATACACACTTACCCAAAGAGTCATCGCCAAGGGGATCCACAGAGTCGGCACCGCGGAGATCACCGAAATGAAGGAAGAAACTCTCCACTCATTCAGCAATCTGAATGACGGCATGACGGCAGCCCTAAACATTATATTTATACGAAATAAAATTAGGACACTCGGAATCAACGGATATGATTGGCCATTGGTCCCGGGGCCAAAACTACATGAAATAAAAACCGAAAAGTACAATGCTTTATATGAAATTGATTTGCAATGCGAATCTGGACGCATCCACGGAGTTGGATCGTCGATCCGGGCACGTCAGATATGGTAAGTCGCCAAAACAGCCCTGAATGGGCCCAAAGCTCATCCGCGTCTCTGTTCTGCATCAATCTCCCCGGCTTGAAAGAATTCATCTCCCGATGAATAGGGACTTGGATTCTCTCGATGTATGCCGGGTAAAACTCGAAAAGGCCTACCATAGGTCGTCCAAGTGTCTTCGCTGGAAAAGTGTCCTCGCCAATCAATTCCTCCGGACTGAAAGTTTCCATCTCTGATGAATGGAGATGGTCGTACTGAAGTCGAAGTCCTGGGGAGAGTCGATCAAGCTCCGCTGATAGCGTCCAGGTGTCGTTGGTGAAGAGTCATCTGCGCCCGCGAACCAGGTAGTGGCACACAAGACTGCATGTAGAGGGGGCAGACTCATGTGCAATGATCTCAGTGATAAGCTCATCTCTCAACACACAAGTGGAAGGATCTGATGGGATCCGAGGTGCCAATGGTGAAGCAGGTGGGACAGGATCCCAGGTAAGTGGGTTTCATGGACGGGGTGGGCACGGGGCAATGAATGTGGTGGCAAGGGATCGGGGGTGGACTGAGTGGTGGGTGGTAAAAATGGTGATGAAGGCTCGGGAGAGCCGCCAAGATGTGGGTCCGAATACTCGTGAAGTGCAAAGTATGGCGTCAGGTCCTCGACATTGAACACAGTCTGGGCACTCATGCTCGTGGGGATGTCCAGCTCATAAGCATTTGTCACGATGCGTTCAGGACTGATCAGGGGCTCATTCGCCAAACGCTCAAACTTTTAGCAAACCTCGCACGGAGCCTCACAATGCAGATTCTTACCATCACCTGTTCGCCTTCATGAAATACCTATACTTGTCATTGAACATCTGCATGTGATTTACAAGATTTATTACCAATATGGATTATTTGTCAGACCGACTCATGACACGCATGCAAACGATGAACAGACAAGACAACAATACAGACTCATGCAATTGATGACGAAACGACTCAACAGACTCATGCAAATGACGCAAATGAAACGTGACAAACACTACATGCTTTCTATCGGAAAATCTAGCGATGATCGGGGTGTTCCTAAAATGTGGTGGCCGATCAGGTAGCTCTTTTGGTGGAGTGTAGAAAAACTCATCTCGTGTGTGACGAGTGTTCAGAGGATCGTGTGAGACACCTATACTCAAATATGAGCTCGTGAAGATCCAAGTGCCTCTCAGGGAACGTGACACATCAGGGAGCTCACCAGGAGGTGTGTATGAAAAGTCATCGCGAATGCGACGACCGCCTAAGTGAAAATTGTGTACTCCGACTAGAAGATGTGACTCTCAAATGTGGTGTGTGAACCGGTGGTGCCCTAGACACTCAATGCTCCACACAATATCCATTTTCTGGGGTAAGTCCAGGGAGGATAATGGAAGAAGCGCCAATAACTCAGAACTCGTAAACAAGCGGCTCACCTGAATCGCATCCTCACTCGGATGTGGCGGATCATCCGGGGGCTCAACTGGGGGCTCGTGATAGAACTCGTCACTAGGGTCGTGGTCATCCAAATGAGTACCATCGTGAGGGGTAGTGTCCCCGTGAATGGGTGGCATAGCCACTACGAGATCAGTAACAGGATTTGTGTTCTTGGTCGTGATGTGCCTCAAGGCAATATGACCATGGGAGAGCGACATATGCCTACACTCAAGAATGGATCTGTGGGTGCGGTGTCAGGAAATAGGTTTATGGTTAGGGTACTAACTAACCCCGGTGGATGGCAGAGGAAGAGGCGTGGGTGAGGGACACAACACTACACACTCAATAGATCGCTCAGGCTCGCTCTCAATTGGGGTCACAAGAGTCGGGTCAGACACAAGAGATAGGTCACTCACTGGGCTAACCACCTCACAAGGGTGAGAGTCATCCGTATCAAGTATCACTTCAGTCATGTCTGACGGAACAATGATAGGCAAAGTAGTGTCCTCGGTGTGGGAGGAGCACGTGCCATGGAGAACAAGGTTAGGATCCAATCGACTAGCTCTTGTGGTTCTCAAAGACTGCTCATAACGAAGGGCGAGATGATATGTCGACTCAAGACACTTCGAGCAATAATAAATCACCTTAGTACGTGTTGGGTCCATTGATCACAATGTCTCAGATTTGAAGAACGTCTACAGGACAATGGTATACTCATGTTTGTATCTAATGCATATTATAAGTTATATGTATACAGGGGATCTTTGTTACTTTGATTAGACAGGTTATCCAAGTGACAATGACATAAGGACAAAAGACAGGAAGCTGACAAGGCTGAAATTTGTCTAAGTCCAGATGCGTTGAGTGAAGGTAGTTCACTCAACGCCAGATGGCCTTAAGTGTTGAGAAAAGACTAGACAATCAAAGCCTCAGCATTGCCAAGACAGAAATTTGGTGAAGTCCAGAAACGTTGAGTGAAGGCAGTTCACTCAACGCCCAAAGCCAGAAGCGTTGAGTAAAGCTCAAGCAGTCAAAGACAGAGAATCTGCCAAGAAATTTGGCTAAGTTCAGAAGAGTTGAGTGAATGCAGTTTACTCAACGTCATGCAGAAAAAGCGTCGACAGAACATAGTTCAGTCATAGCTGCAGTACTGGTTGATGCAGAATTCTGTCTAACGACAGAAGCGTTGAGTGATGTCAACTCACACAACGCCCATTCAACAAAAAATCTGTCTAAGGACAGAAGCGTTAAGTGAAGGTCATTCACTCAACGTCTCTTCAACAAAACAGGCAAAGACAGAGAGCGTTGAGTGAAGACAACTCACTCAACGCCTCCATACAGAGAAAATCAGCTAAGTCCAAATGCGTTGAGGGATGAAGGCTCACTCAACGCCTAAGTTAGACTGCAAGAGTCAATATTCGTTGAGTGATGACTGATCACTCAACGCCTGAAGATGCAAAATTCTATCTAAGTGTTTTGGCGCTGAGTGACAAGGCCTCACTCAACGCCTATGCAGAATTGTGAATTTGGCTAAGTCCACATGTGTTGTGTCATGATGACGTCAACAGTAATTCAAAATGTTGCGGAACTGAATAGTAGATGACAAATGTCGTTGCTTGCCTATTGTACTGCATTTAATGCAAAAGACTTGTTGCAGCTAACAACTCTCGGTGGTCTCACTGCTCAAAGAGTTGTTGGATGGCGGAATAGAAAAGGAAGAGATCAAGGAAGAAGATATTAACTTTTTGCAGAAGAACAAAACTTAATCTTCTTCCTCTAGACCAAGTCGCAGAAGTTGAACAACTTGCTCCTTCTGCTAAAACAAGCTGTTAAAGAAAGTTAACTGTTGACCTAATCAACTTCAACAGCAAGTTCAGAGAGCTTACTCTCTGAGGTAGAAGAACCAACAGAGCAAGCACGTGTTGCAGTGACTTCGCAGTTTCAGCAGGCCGAATCTTGAAGATACATTCTTGAAGATGTAAAGAAGGCAGGACTGAGTTTTCTCAATTCAGAAAGAGGAAGACACAGAGATCATTTCTCTGGTGTCCTTCATCATCAACAAACAACATTCTAACTGTAGGATCTTTCAGAAGATCTGAGTTGTAGGGCCTTTAGGCCTGAGTTGTAGGATTCTAGTTGGGAATCTGAGTGGTAGGATCCCTGCGTGGATCTGAGGTAGGGTTAAGTGCCTGAGCTGTAGGAGGTTTATCCTCTGAGGTAGGATCCAGTGTTGGATCTGAGTGTAGGGCTTTCCTCCAAGCCTGAGTGTAGGACTTTGCCTAAAGTCTGAAGTAGGTAGTCTGGTGTAGATTAGACCAATAAGCCCTCGCCTGATTTATAAGTTTAAGTTTCGCAAACTTGACGCGACACTCACCGAATAACTCAAAATGATCAAGATAATACTCAATATCCACGAGCTAATAACTGAAAGACTCGGGACTCGATGAGCAGTCAAAGAAAGGGGCAACTGTACGAAATTGACTCTTAAGATCTCTCTCAAAGCGACGATCCTCATAATAGTCATCCCTAAGATAATCAGGTTGTGTCAAAGGGTCAACATGATTTGCTCGCGTGCAAGGATATGAACGATGACAATCATCATACTGATCGTCTCTAGTGTAGTGGGTGGGGTCGTGTCGGTGGTTCAACACGATCTCTAAATGTGGTTTGTTGCAATCGAGAATAATCATCGTAGTACCGTGAAGGTCTTCCTAACGGGGCTCTGTGAGAGCGTGTACAAGTGGTCTCGAGTCCTCCAAAGTGAGGTGGCGACAAGTGGTGAAACCTAGACATGACGAACAAACCTATACACTCTACAACTGCGTATCGAAAAGTGCGCGTAACCTGGATTTGATATCAATTGACGCGGGGTGAGGATCTATAGACGGCGGTTAAACGGTGACCTAACCCTACATGATATGCAAAAAGTCGGACAGATAAATTCACGATTGAATAATAAAAAAATCATCTCAGGCAGAATATTCAAAGCAAGGCAAAAATAATTTATTTATGCGAAACAAGCTTAGGCTTTCCTCCGCGTGGAGGGTCGAAGCTAGAGTGCGCGGCGAATAAATCCTTCCTGTAATTAGAGATTAATCCAGGCATAATTAACTAAAATAAAGTGACCATCCAAACTAACATGTACTGAGCAAGATGTGACAATGTTCTACAACTCAAAACTAATACAAAAACACCATTCGAATATTAGGGCTGCCATAAATAAATGGATCTGAATGTTAGAGGGATCAAAGTGGGGTTCCGGTGATGGGGTGACTAAATCGTGTAAGGGGAAGACTGGTCGGGGGTTGGGAGGGCTGGATCGAGGAGGCTAGGGGTTGGGTCGGGGCCGGTTTGCCTAGAACTGTGCAAATACCATGCGGGTGGCTGTTTAGAGGTGGCTTATAACGCCTAACATTTTTCGATGTTTAGTTTAATTCCTTTTTTTGGTGTATTTATGACGTCGGAGCGTTACGTTGACGCGTGTTTGTCAAGTGTCGTGGTTAGAGCGTGATTTTTGCTCTTTAGGTTTTCATTATGGTTGGGTTTAGCCTGTCTGCAAGATTCCCTTGCGAGTCGGGTCTGTTTTTATGACTCGATGGAGCCTTTTGGGAATGCTTGTGTTTTGGCTTCGGAAGGTGTTTGCCCGAGTTTGGTTTGTCGGATTTGAATTTCGACTTCGCCGTTAGATTCGTAGCATCGGTATTTAACTACGGTGCGATTTTCGTAAGATTCCGAGGTCGTTTGGATTTCGGGTCGTTTTGGCATTATTTAATTGATTATTATTATATTATTTATATATATACGCGTAAATCGAAACCCTATCCCCACTGTTCATTGTCTTCCCTAAACCGAGCGGCGACATTTCGCGAAATAGGGCGAGCGGCAGACTGGGCGTGCCTTAGGCCGACGGTGGTGGGCAAAGTTGTCAGGATCGAGATCCTAGATGAGATCATTTTGAGGTAAGATCGGATCAGATAGTAGGTTCGGATCGAGAATTGCTTTACAAAATCAGGATCGATTTACAACATTTGGATCGTAGGATCGTAAGATCCTATGATTCGGATTGTGATCCTGTCAACCTTGGTGGTGGGTGCTCCGGTGGTCGGTTTCGACGAAGGAGTAGAGATTCGGAAAGCTCTCGGCAAGAGCTACGCGATCGTGATAAGTTTTCCCTGATTCCTCGAATTTTATACGTTAGGGTTAGCGATTTTGACCCATTTTCCCCTCCAAAAGTTTTAGGAAACGTCATTAGGACCTTTTTACGGTCGATCCTTGTCGCGGTGCGAGCGGGCGACGTTTCTTCAGAGGTTTAAGACAAGTGGATTCTTCCCCCTTGCATGACCGTTTCTTACTTGATTTCGTTTCTCTTTTATCCTCTCTTAGAGGGTGGGGGTAGTACAGGACGAGCTCTAGAAGAATCCCTAGGATAGAGAGTTTTTGGCTGGGTATTCGTCGGGTGCGGGTAAACTATCCTAAGGAGTTTTCGTCGAATATCGGCATGAGAGTCGGAAGCCGGGTGAGTAATTGTCGAGTTTAGCCATGTAGTTTTTGTTGGATATCGACTAGTAGGGTGCAGCGGTTTTTTGCTTGAAATCGTCGGGTTAGGTAAGTTAAATTCGTCGTGTATCGTTGGCAAATCGCCGGGTTTGGGTTGGTTAGACTAAATGTTTTTTGGCGTGTATCGTTGGGTGGTTCGTCGAATATACATGACGAAACGAGTCGATTCGTCGAATATCGTCGGGTGAAGTTTCGTCACCAAGTCCTTTCTCGCCGATTCGTCGAGTATCATCGTGTTTGTCGAGTATACTCGCCGAATTATCGCTGGACTTGGTGATTTTTGTCGTCTTTTGTCTGATTCGTTAAGTTCGGTCCTTAGGGTGTAATTTGGGTATTTTGTCCCGTTTGTCTTGGGAAGTGTTTGGATTTTTGTATTTGGGCTTTGCGGGGTTTGGTTGCAGTTTATTTTATTTTTTTGTATTGAAGGTATATTTGGTATAGCCATGGTTGGCTGTGGATATTTGACCCTGGTGGGTTTGTGACTGTGGGTGTGTTGGGAAGGTTCCTACCACCACAAGTGTCGGTTTTCCAAGGTATTAGGTGTGTCAAGGTATAAGACCACCTTTCTTTGGATCCTTGCAAGCTTTATGACTGTTGGTGTGTTGGGTAGGTTCCCACCAATGCAGGCGCCAATTTTCCCCGGTGGTTTTGTTTTGTGACTGTTGGTGTGTTGGGTAGGTTCGCACCACTGCAGGTGCCGGTTTTCCTCGGTGGTTTTGTTTTGTGACTGTTGGTGTGTTGTGTAGGTTCCCACCACTGCAGGTGCCGGTTTTCTCAGCGGTTTTGTTTTGCAACTGTGGGTATGTTGGGTAGGATCTCACCACTGCAGGTGCCAGTTTTTCCCCGGTGTTTTTACTTATAAAGTTATGAGCAGACTATTTCCTGATACTTATACTTACTTATGTACACGTTTCTTAAAGCATAGTTTTTTATCGCACTTGGTGTAAATTTTCCTACTCTTAGATTCGGTAAGTTAGCTTTTACCTTTGTTTGATTCTCTTTCAGCTGAGGTTGTCAGCTTTTTCTTATAGTAGAGTTTGGTAAACCCCTTTTTGTTTTTCACTTAATTGCTATATAACTGATTTTGTTTATCACTTGTATTTTCTTGCAGAGGTGTTCTTTTATTGAATGCCTCAGGTTCAACGCAGTAGCCGGTTGAGCGGCTAGGTTTGCGAGTTTGTCAGTGGACTGCTTTGTTGCAGAGGTTTTCCTCACCCTTGTGAGGTACTTCGTGGTTGTTTCCTTGTTAGTACAGACATACATACCTTCAGTGGGTTCGTGTCAACTTGTTGGCGTCCATTGGTGGTTTTCTTTTACATGTTAAGTATTTTACTAAGCTGCTAAGTTTACCTCTTGTGATTGTTTTTGCGTGCTCTCTGGGAAGGCTTTATGTTAGGTTACATGTTAGATATTTTAACTTATAAAAATATGACTACTAGTATTTCATACATGTCATCTTTATAAACTAAAATATTATTTTCTAGCTAACGTAAATACTATTTTTATAATTATAATAAATCTAGAGACTTGCATGTCGCGGGTTGTGCTTCGGGGATGTTTTTGCTCGCGTAGGATGTTAAATCAACATAATTAAAGTATCTCCGCAGTGTATAACTATATTTTTCTACTGGACTAGTTGATCCACTGAGCCGAGTGATATGACCACCTTAAATTAAAAATGAATTTCTTTCATAATAACTTATGAATTTCTTATGAAAAGTATAGTTGGAGTTTGTCTGAGCGTCCGCAGTTATCCCCTGCATGATGTGGCATCACGGCGCGTGTTTTCTCCTTACTCTGATACATCTTTTAAATGCGGAGAAAATGCGGGTTGTGACAGTTGGTATCAAAGGGATGAGTTATTTGACAATTGGTCGAACAGCCATCTCAGATTTGTGTTAGTCGTCTAGCGTCATTTCATACACACACCGATGTGTAATCAGTACGTCTTGCCTGAAGCATGAACACTACACTCATAAGCATGATAAGAATTATACGGGGCATATTATGTGTTTGTATATGGATCCACCATAGGTGGCAACATGTGACGGTTATGTAATATGAGATGCATAACCACCATCAAATGGATGTTCATTAGCACGTTTTCTCTTTCATTGCATGCGATGTTATGTAGTATGGGATGCATAACATTTCATGTGTACGTCGTTCATAACATGCATTAAGGCTTTTTTTTAGATTACATAGCACAACATGCATGATATAACATTGCATCAGTACACGTGTCAAGCTAATGATTTACATGATGGCATATGCACACACATGATTTTGAGTCAAAAAGAATAAGAAATTCATGCATTCATGGTTTAGGCACATGAGTAAGTAGGATGACGGTTTATCATCCTAAGTTTAGGCATGACATCATTATTGAAAATCTCAGAGCAAATTAGCAGCATGAGCAAGTACTTAAGTATGTTTTGTCTGGACTATGTTATTTGGTGCTAGCGGTTGAGCTAGGTTTTGATTAGTGTTTGTTGTTTTATTAGAATGGTGTTTAAGCGTGTGGCGACTAGGTCGACTCCCCAGTCGGAGGGCGAGTCTTCAGGTGCGCAGAGCGAAGCGATGATTGATAGTCTACGGCAGAGTAATGAGACTTTGTCCAGACAGATGATGGAGATGCAGTCGCAGATCCAAGCGTTGTTATCAGTTGTGTCAGGACAGCTGTCGAGGGTGCACGACCCTGCGGTGGGTCAGACTGTTCATGTTCCTGTCCCCCGTGCTCCTCTGGTGCCCCCGGAGTTGTTGTCAGCAGAGATGACGTATATTTCGCATTTCCAGAGACTAGGACCTCCTACTTATGATGGTAGAGCTGATTTTATGACTTTGGATGATTGGATAATAGCCACCGAGGAGATGTTTGCTTACTCGGGAGTTTCAGCGGACCAGAGGGTGATGGTCGCTGTGTATCAACTCAAAGGACTTGCTAAGAGTTGGTGGCTGAGAGAGAAGGAGAACCTTAAAGATGGGTGTTCATGGGAATCCTTTAAGGAGTTGTTGCTGAAAAAGTTTTTGTCATCGGTCGAGAGAGACCGTCTGATGAACGATTTTATGCATCTAAAGCAAAGGCAGCTTACTGTTATCGAGTACGAGGGGGAGTTCAGCAAACTGAGTCGTTTTTCCCCTGACATGGTGTCTTCATAGTGCAATCGAGTTAAACGATTTCTGGATGGTCTAAGGAATGACATCCAGCAGTTAGCTAGTGCTTATGGATCTGAAAGCTATACTGAAGTTGTGGAGGCTGCTCTGAAGGTTAAGGCGATTGACAATGTCAAGAATCAAGGTCAACAAATGAGAAAGGATAAGAGGAAGACTGGTGAGGGTAAGAGTTCCCAAGAATCTGGCGTTGCGTCGAGGAAAAGAAGGAGATATGCAGTTTTTTGTGGCCGGTCAGGCCATCCGTTCGAGAAATGCTTCAAGAGGATAGGAGCCCAGAAGCAGGAGCAAGTTCATGCGATCCAGAGTGCTCCTAAGGGAAATTTAGTCTGCTCTGCGTGTAATAAAAAGGGGCACGACGTTTTCAATTGTTGGGGAAAGAAAAGAGACTGCTTTCAGTGCGGGCAAGGACATTTCAGGTCGAAGTGCCCGCAGACTCAGCCCCCGTTGTAACCAGTTCCACTTCAGGCCTTGCCGCCGCCGCAGAGCTATTGGACAGGGGAAGGGCAAGTTGAACGTTGTGTCTTTGAAGGAAGCTCGGACATCTTCTCAAGTAATTTCAGGTTAGATCCTAACCCAGTTCCAGCTTTTAGTTTGTAGCTGCAGTTTCGACGTACGTTCGTTTCCTTAGTTGCGTATACGATTTTATAGGAAAGTTTAAGGTCAAGAATCGTTGGGCGCGTGTTCTTTTCGATTTCGGTACTACCCACTCGTTTGTGGCTAGAACCTTCGTAGAGCGTCACGGTTTGACCCTTGATCTTGTTGGCGACGCGTTTTGTGTCAAGTTTCCCTCTAGCGAATCTGTGGTATCAGACCAAGGCATTCAGAGTTGTCTGATTCAGTTAGGAGATTTTCTAGCCGTTGCGGATCTGAAGGTGATAAACTTGGAAGATTTTGATGTGATTTTGGGCATGTACTGGTTGTCCAAGTATGATGCAGTCATCCAGTGCAAGGTTAAGCGTTTGCACTTCAAGATAAACAACGGTCATCCCAGAAGTGTTTATGGTTTTTCGCGCCAAGTTTCTCCGATTATTTCTGCGGTACGTGCTCGGAAGCTTGTAAATTCCGGATGTTTTGTCTGTTTGGTTTCGGTGTTGGCGACCGATAGTAGTTTGCCGCGAGTTGAGGAGATTGCTGTTGTGCGCGAGTTTCCTGATATATTTCCTGATAATCTTCCTGGTCTTCTACCTAAGAGAGACGTGGAGTTCGTCATAGATTTGGAGCCGTGTACCCGTCCTATTGCTAAGGCGCCGTACCGTATGGCCCCGCGCGAACTGAAGGAATAGAGTATGTTGTGTATGTGAACGCATCACACGTTGGACTTAGTTGCGTGTTGATGCTAAGAGGCAAAGTGATAGCGTATGGGTCGAGGCAGTTAAAGACACATGAAAGGAATTACCCTACGCATGATCTAGAATTCACAGCTGTGATCTACGCCTTGAAGTTCTGGAGACATCTTTTATATGTCTCTCCGTGCAAAATTTATGTTGATCATAAGAGTTTGAAGTACGTCTTCACTCAAAAAGAATTGAATTTGCGCCAGCGGAGATGGTTAGAGTATGTGGCAGATTATGATGTTGAGATCAAATATCATCCGGGCAAAACTAATGCGGTTGTCGACACCCTGAATAGAAAGTTAGCGAAAATTTTTAATCTTTTTGTTGATTCGTTGGTGGAAGAATTTCTTTTAATGGATATATCGATGGGGAGTAGCGACTCACCCAACAGTTTGGAAGTATTAGAGCCTTCATGGATTTCACTAACAAGGCTACATCAAAGGGATGACCCCGATTTGTTGCACCTTTATAACAGAACTGCGAAAGGGGAATTGCAGGACTTTTCGATTGATGACGCGGGTATTTTGAAGTACCGCGGCAGATTTTGCTTTCCCGCAGTTGAGGATATCCGAGTTAAGTTGTGCAAGGAGACGCATGGTTCTAGTGTTGTCTACCACCCCGATTCTACTAAAATGTATAAGGATCTGAAGCAGATCGTCTGGTGGTATGGTATGAAGAGCGATATAGCTAAGTTCGTATCAGAATGTTTTACTTGCAAGCGAGTTAAGGCCGATCATGGTAGGCCTGGAGGCAAGTTAACGCCCTTAGAAATTCCAAGTTGGAAGTAGGAGAGCATTTCGATGGATTTTATTACTGCCGAGGACACGATTCTGTTTGGGTCATAGTGGACAAATTGACGAAGTGTGCTCACTTCGTACCGTTCAAGATCGACTATTTCATGAAGAAAATAGCTGAATTGTATTCGGATGAGGTCATCAGGTTACATGGAGTGTCTGTCAGTATTGTATCAGATCGAGACGTTAGGTTTACGTCTCGCTTTTGGAAAAGCCTACAGGAAGGATTGGGTACCGATCTGCGGTATTCCACCGTCTATCATCCGCATACAAATGGTCAGACGGAAAGAGTCAATCAGATCGTGCAAGATATGATCATATGTTACATTTTAGACCACGGAGAAGTGTGGGATGAGCGTTTGAGACTAATGAAGTTTGCATACAATAATAGTTTCCAAGAAAGTTTGCAGATGGCCCCGTTTAAGGCTTTGTATGGGAGGCGTTGCAGAACTCCCTTGTTTTGCGTCGAGGTTGATGAGAGACCATTGTTAGGTCCTAAAATGTTAGAAGAAATAGATATTTCCGTAAAACATATTCGAGAGAAACTTCGGATAGCTCAAGAGCGCTATGAGAAGAATGTCAATCGGCGTAGGACCAATTTGGAGTTTACTGTTGGGAACTTGGTGTTTCTTAAAGTTTCCCCGATGTCTGATGTTAAAAGGTTTGGTAAGAACAACAAGTTGGACCCGAGATATGTGGGACCGTTTGAAGTGGTTGAGAGGATTGATGTATCAGCTTATAGGCTGGATTTGCCCGTATGTTTTCCCGGTGTGCACGATGTTTTTCACGTGAGCCAATTGTGGAAGTGGGTGCTAAGCGACAAGCAAGTTCTTGATTTTGTGCCCTATTTGGAACCCAACCTTTCGTATGTGGAAGTGCTTGTTCGTGTTTTGGATGCTCAAGATTGAGTATTGCGAAGGAAGACCATACCGATAGTTAAAGTTTTGTGGCGGAACCAAGACGTGGAGAGCGCGACTTGGGAGTTGGAGTCAGCTATGAGGGAAGCTCATCCTCATTTGTTCTCCTAAATTGTTTGGTCGTCACCTTTTCGATAACCCTGGATTATTTCCTTCTTCTGTAATGGAAGTTTTGTGCGTAAAGTTTCGGGACGAAACTTTCTTTTAGGAGTGGCTGTAACGCCCCCGATTTTTCAATGTTTAGTTTAATTCCTTTTTTGGCGTATTTATGACGTCAGGGCGTTACGTTGACGCGTGTTTGGCATGTGCCGTGATTAGATTGTGGTTTTTGCTCTTTAGGTTTTCAATATGGGCCATATGGCTGGGTTAAGCCTGTTTGCAAGATTCTCTTGCGAGTCGGGTCTGTTTTGGTGGCTCGGTGGAGCCTTTTTGGAAATGCTTGTGTTTTGGATTCGGGAGCTGTTTGCCCGAGTTTGGTTTGTCGGATTTGAATTTCGACTTCGTCGTTAGATTCGTAGCATCGGTATTTAGCTACGGTGTAATTTTCGCAAGATTCAGAGGTCGTTTGGATTTCGGGTTGTTTTGGCATTATTTAATTGATTATTATTATATTATTTATATACATATTCGTAAATTGAAACCCTATCCCCGCTGTTCATTGTCTTCCCTAAACCGAGCGGCGACATTTCGCGAAATAGGGCGAGCAGCGGACTGGGCGTGCCTTCGGCCGACGGTGGTGGGTGCTCCGGTGGTCGGTTTCGACGAAAGAGTAGAGATTCGGAAAGCTTTCGGCGAGAGCTACGCGATCGTGGTAAGTTTTCCCAATTCCTCGATTTTTATACGTTATGGTTAGCGATTTTGACCTCTTTTCCCCTCCAAAAGTTTCAGGAAACGTCGCTAGGACCATTTTACGGTCGATCCTTGTTGCGGTGCGAGCGGGCGGCGTTTCTTCGGAGGTTTAAGGCAATTGAATTCTTCCCCCTTGCATGCCCGTTTCTTACTTGATTGCTTTTCTCTTTCCTCCTCCCTTAGATGGTGGGGGTAGTACAAGATGAGCCCTAGAAGAATCCCTAGGATAAAGAGATTTTCGGCTGGGTATTCGTCGGGTGCGGGTAAACTAGCCTAAGGAGTTATCGTCGAATATCGGCATGAGAGTCGGAAGTCGGGTGCGTAATCGTCTGGTTTAGCCATGTAGTTTTCGTCGGGTATCGACTAGTAGGGTGCAGCGGGTTTTTGTTTGAAATCGTCGGGTTAGGTAAGATAAATTCGTCGTGTATCGTTGGCAAATCGCCGGGTTTGGGTTGGTTAGACTAAATGTTTTTCGACGTGTATCGCTGGGTGGTTCGTCGAATATACACGACGAAACGAGTCGATTCGTCGAGTATCGTCGGGTGAAGTTTCGTCGCCAAGACCTCTCTGATTCGTCGAGTATCATCATGTTTGTCGAGTATACTCGCCGAATTATCGCTGGACTTGGTGATTTTTGTCGTCTTTTGTCCGATTTGTTAAGTTCGGTCCTTAGGGTATATTTTGGGTATTTTGTCTTGTTTGTCTTGGGAAGTGTTTGGATTTTTGTATTCGGGCTTTGCGGGGTTTGGTTGCGGTTTATTTTTTTTGTATTGAAGGTATATTTGGTATGGCCATGGTTGGCTGTGGATATTTAACCCTGGTGGGTTTGTGACTGTGGGTGTGTTGGGTAATTTCTCACCACCACAGGTGCCGATTTTCCCCGGTATTGGGTGTGTCAAGGTATAAGACCACCTTTCTTTGGATCCTTGCAAGGTTTGTAACTGTTGATGTGTTGGGTAGGTTCCCACCACTGCAGGTGCCAGTTTTCCCCGGTGGTTTTGTTTTGTGACTATTGGTGTGTTGGGTAGGTTCCCACCACTGCAGGTGCCGGTTTTCCCCGGTGGTTTTGTTTTGTGACTGTTGGTGTGTTGGGTAGATTCCCACCACTGCAGGTGTCGATTTTCCCCGGTGGTTTTGTTTTGTGACTGTTGGTGTGTTGGGTAGGTTCCCACCACTACAGGTGTCGGTTTTCCCGGTGGTTTTGTTTTGTGATTGTGGGTGTGTTGGGTAGGTTCCCACCACTGCAAGTGCAGATTTTCCCCGGTGTTTTTACTTATAAAGTTATGAGCACACTATTTCCCGATACTTATACTTACTTATGTACACGTTTCTTAAAGCATAGTTCTTTATCGCATTTGGTGCAAATTTTCCTACTCTTGGAGTCGGTAAGTCAGCTTTTACCTTTGTTTGATTCTCATTCAGCTGAGGTTTGTCAGCTTTTCCTTATAGTAGGTTTGGTAAACCCCTTTTTGTTTTTCACTTGATTGCTATCTAATTGATTTCGTTTGTCACTTGTATTTTCTTGCTGAGCTGTTATTCTTTTGAATGTCTCAGGTTCAGGACAGTAGCCGGTTGAGCGGCTAGGTTTGGGAGTTTGTCAGTGGACTGCTTTGTTGCAGAGGTTTTCCTCACCCTTGTGAGGTAGTTCTTGGTTGTTTTCTTGTTAGTACAGACACACATACCTTCAGTGGGTTTGTGTCAGGTTGTTGGCGTCCACTAGTGGTTTCCTTTTAGATGTTAAGTATTTTGCTAAGCTGCTAAGTTTACCTCTTGTGGTTGTTTTTACTTGCTCTAAGGGAAGACTTTATATTAGGTTGCATGTTAGATATTTTAACTTATAAAAGTATTATTACTAGTATTCCATACATGTCATCTTTCTAAAACTAAAATACTATTTTCTAGTTAATGTAAATACTATTTTTATACTTATAATGAATCTAGAGTCTTGCATGTCGCGGGTTGTCCTTCGGGGATGTTTATGCTCGCGTAAGATGTTAAATCAACATAATCAAAGTATTTTCGCAGCGTATAACTATATTTTTCTAGTGGACTAGTTGATCCACTGAGCCGAGTAATACGGTCACCTTAACTTAAAACTGAATTTCTTTCATAATAACTTATGAATTTCTTATGAAAAGTAGAGTTGGAATCTGTCTGAGCGTCCGCAGTTATCCCCTGTGTGGCGTGGCATCACGGCGTGTGTTTTCTCCTTACTCTGATACATCTTTTAAATGCGGAGAAAATACGGGTTGTGACATGGCTCCACATGGTGGGGATGGTGGTGGCCGGAAGTGGGGAGTGGGGCTGGAGGGCTGGATCCGGAAAAAAGGAAAGGCAACCTGTTTGAGAGCTAGTCGGAGAGGAATAGGTGGGCGGTGACCTGAGCGGGGATAGGTGGGCGGCGGCCTGAGGGGTGTGGACTGGAGGGGGCTGTAGGGAGGTTGGCATGCTGGATCTATGGCAGAAGAGGGTAGGCGGCTTCAGGAAGGAGAGTGTGAAGACCAGCGGTGGAACAGGACGGGGGAAAGTTTAGTGGCGAACGGTAAAATTAATTTTTGAACAGTGGTATTGAAGTAAACAAAGGGTGAAATCTGGACAACAGCTTGGCCGACATTTTTGGGGGGGTGAGAAGGGCGGCAATCTGCAGGGAGGAGTGCAGACAGCAACCAAAGGGAGAAGACGGGGGGAGAAACAAAAGAGACACACCCTTACCCAAGGACTCGTCACCAAGGGGGCTCCACGGAGTCGGCACCGCGGAGGAGATCACCTGAATGAAGGAAGAAGCTCTCCACTCATTCAGCAATCCACATGACGGCAGCCCTTAACCTTATATTTATAAGAAATAAAATTAGCGCACCCGGAATCAACGGCTATGATTGGTCGTTGGTTTCGGGGCCAAAACTACATGAAATAAAAACCAAAAAGTACAGTGTTATATATGAAATTGATTCCCAATGCGAATCCGGACACATCCACGGAGTCGGATCGTCGATCTGGGCACGTCATATATGTTAAGTCGCCAAAACAGTCCCGAACAGGACCAAAGCTCGTGCTCGTCTCTGCTCCGCATCACTTTTGCTCATACTCCATCAGTTCAGCAAATGTGCAAGAATTGCAATAGCACAAAGGAGCTCTAGCACACTTTGCATATGGTGTTCTGTCAAGTAAATAATCTAACTTGCTTGGGTAAATTGTTCGCTAAACAGACTAATCTATGATAGGGTAACCGCCTAGTCACTGAGTACTTCGTCGAATGGAAGTTCCATGCAGATGAGTCCTTGATATATGGGAAATACCTTCCACCGGAAAGAAACATCAAAAGTAGAGGAAACAACTTGTCCTCTTATGGCTATTGAATTGGTCTTGCAACACATATCTCGACCACCAAATCAAAAATATTTGTCAGTCCATCTACTCGTCATATAGTTATTGTTTATCATCTCTTGGCCAAGACTGGATCGGTCCGTGTAGATATTTGTCCCTCTGCTCTGCAGATCTCCAATAGTTCTGAGCTCACTGACATTACTTCTCGTGGAGGTCATGGAGAATGTCAAGGTCGTAAAAATATATGAGGATGAATATCATCGACTCCAGTCTCTTCAACCAGATCCATCACATAGTGTTGTCATTACTCAAACCATACAACCAACGTGCACCACTTGATGCCCTATCTGTTGATTAGAAGACTCTGGTGCTTCTGATCAACTTACCAATACATGAATACAATATGTAGCTAACATTTGTATCAACCTCATAGTGGCAGATCTGTCACTGTTGTTGATGAATCTAATGTCCCTATATGGAATTTAGTGATTGTGCAATCACTTCAGACATGACTATGTCCATAGTCATATATATTCCACAATTTGATTATAATATCTTATCTAATAGTAAGTTGACTAATGATTTAAATTGTAATGTTATTTTTACTACTTCTGGGTGTGTTTTTCAGGAACACACGCCGAACAGTATTATTGGTAGAGGGAAGCTGAGTCGGGCTTGTATGTTTGAGACGAAGCTCCTTTTGTTGTTTGTCCTACTGTCTCTACCCAGGTTCTAGATCTCCATTATCATCATGGCCATCCTCCCACTTCGGTTCACCAATGTTTGCGCCCTGAGTTAAAGTATATTTCTAATTTCAGTTGTGATTCTTGCCATTTTGCTAAAAAAACATCATGCTAGTTATGTACCTCGTGATAATAAACAAGCCATTGAACCTTTTGATATCGTTCACTCTGTTGTCTGGGGACCTTGTCTGGTCCCTATCTTATTAGGTAATTGTTATTATGTTATGTTTAACAATGATTTCTTTCATATGAGTTGGGTTTATTTAATGAAAAATAGTTTTGAATTGTTCCCAAACTATCTCGTAACATCATCCTTTTCAATAAATGGCTTATTTGGATGTTTGAAATTAGAAAACAAGTTGAATAAATCAAAGTGATGTGTTAAATTCACTATTTGTTTGGATGTAATTAGAAGATCAGATTTAATTCAAAAACCTCTTCTAAACTTACATGAAAATTGTGATATCAATTTACCCATAAAATGAAGAAAACCTAAAATATCATCACTATGTGAAACATATAGCGTAGCCTTGGAGACACATATTGCTGAGAACAAATGACCCACGTATTAAACTCTCAACACTAGCCATTACCCTCACACTCCAAGAGGGACTATGTTTTCAAAATGATAATTATCGTATTCATGCACATTATTCCAATTTAAAGTACATAAATTTGGCTTAAGACAACGAGAGTAATAAATAAAATAATAAATATTACAAGTTTTCAAAGTATAATTTGCACAAGTTTCTCGATGCTTGTTGTGATGTACATGAAAATGCAATTGATAGGAGTACCTGGTGAGAGTATCTTGGCAAGAGTATTAAGTTTTCACCATATAGGTATTGGAGGTACAAGACCAAACATTGAAGGTTGGCGAGATCCCAATCGAGTTTTGCACAACCACATAAACAATGTTATTGATGTTATTTAAGATGGAAGGGATTGAACTTCCTTGGTTATAACTTCTCATATAGTCATCTGTGGACTCGCTCTTTCCTGAAGTTCTTGTACGCGAAGTTTTGTATCATGTGCTGACATTTTGCAAGTTCTTGCTCACCTCTTCGTGTCCCCATTGTATTTCATTTCGCGAGTGCTCTCTCCATACATGTTTCCGGCAAGTCGCTAAAGATTAGGAATGTGTTTAAGCAATTTGGAACATACAATGTCGAATGGTGATTTCCCTTTCGCTAAGTGGACCAGGTTTTTTAATGAGAGTTTCACTTGCTCCAAAACAAATTCTCGCTACCTCCACTGTCCATCACAAATACTATGAATCATATTCCTCAAAGTTGTGTTGACCACCTATATTTGGTCATCATAATTAAGTTGTCATGCTAAGCCCCAATGATGAACCAAAGAGACTATAGAATCTGTCAAAATGTACTGAAAAACTTATTTTGTCATGTGTAATCATATTTGGAACTCCATGAAGTCCATGAAGTCGCAAGACTTCGATGAATAATTGGTTGGCACGGGGTAACATTGGCTATCCTTTTGCGGGGAATGAAATGGATCATCCTGATGAACTGCTCAGCTTGAACAAATACAAGATAAATGCCCATCAAAAATCATGAAAATCCCAAACTGAAATCCATTGACACATCTTCCAATATGGTGGTTAAGAGGAGTGTATATCCCTAATGCTCTTTTATTTTAGTTGTTTTGCATGTGAAACACCTATGAATTATATTCCAGACATCTCATCTCAGTTGTGGCCAGTAATGATATGCTATCCCTGCCAAGTAGGTTTCACCAAACCCTTAGTATGACACCAACTTTCCACCCTATAGTTCTCGGATGAATACAACTCTTATGGAGGTGAGAGGGATGACCATGAGACACTTTTTCTAGATATCCTTTGATGGCATGGTAGTTATCTGCAGTTTATTTTCGCCTTTAAATTATATTCCAGACATCTCACCTCAGTTGTGGCAAGTATTTATGTGTTGTTCCTGACAAATAGATCTTATTGCAGCCTCGATGTGCCTCCCACTTTGCACTATATAATACTCAAATGAATCTGATTCTTAAGTAGGTGTGAGGGATGCACCATAAATCACCTTTGATTAGATATCCTTTGTGAGTATGGTATTCATCCGCAACTTGCTTTGTCCTACTTTCTCCTAGACTACTTTCAAATCTTCATCATCCTTATATAGCTCCTTCAAGTTGTAGCCCGACCACATCTTGGCCCAGTATCATCAATAAAATAGAGCTTCTACTTGGTACGTCAACAACACTATTATAGAAGCAAACATAATAATGAGCTTGTATGAGAACTTCTATAGGGCACAAGACCTCTTGCAAGTTCGTTTCAAATTCTTCATTCCATTTAAACCTTCTCATTTTTCTTACATTTTGTCACTAGCGGTATGATTATGATGAAGTTATTTATGAAACGAACAATAAAAAGTTGTCATTCAATGGACCCCCCCCCCCCCCTCACACACACTTTTTAAATGGTAAGATCTATTGTCTGCTTAGATGTCAGCCATACACGCAAATGTCGAGAAATACAACTTCAACGTCAGGAAAAACACTTCCTTCTTCAGGTTGAAGACAATTGGTTCCACCTTGGGGTTTTTTTTACCTTCTTAAGTTGTCATGGACACCAAAATAGATTGCACTAAAATGTAAAACAAGATAAACTCGCAAAATAAGCGCCAAGTATTGGGGAATTGAACCTTACGGCTGGAGTAATTGTCTTACTTATGTCTTGTTGTAGAATCTAAAGCATCAATCTTTATTGAAATTGTAAGGGCATTGAATGTAATAGTTTAGTATTCCTACACTAGAAATGTTATAAGTATGCTGATTATTGTAATAGGCGTTGTCATGGATAAATGAAGAAAATCAGCTTATCTTCTCCAATGCTCACTGTTCATCTTCACTCTCACCCTTGTGTCTTTGTTTTCTTCCCTGTTACAACAAAACACAAATGTTAAAACAGCTTTAAGCTATCAGTGGTATTAGAGCCGGTTGAGTCCTGCATCTTTACTGTTGGATATCATGGCATCATCATCTACCCCGCAATTCTCTCCATCCCTAAATGCTTCCCCCATGTTCAATGGGGAGATGTACGAGCATTGGGCAATCAAGATGGAGACCTATTTTGAGTCTCAGGAGCTTTGGGAGACTGTTTAGCACGGCCCTGTTCCAGACCACAAAGGAAAAGTGACGGAAGGAGGTGAAGCAGTAATACCCAATGGAGAAAAGAAGAAAAACTCTCCAGCACTGCACATCATACAAAACGTCGTTACTAGCAACATATTTCCTCGCATCATGGGGGCCCAGACTGCAAAAATGCTTGGGACACCCTCAAGGAATGTTATCAACGGGATAAGAAGGTGATTTCCATTTGACGTCAAAATTTAGGGGCGCCAATTTGATGATCTGAATATGAAAGAGAATGAGAAAAATCTTTAATTATCTCCCTCGGGTCACAAATTTAACAAATAACCTCAGTAATCTGGGAGCACCCATCCCAAATTCTGAAATAGTTCTCAAGATTTTAAGGAGTTTACCCAACTCTTACGAGCATGTTGCAGCAGCCATAGAAGAGAGCAATGATGTTGAACAGCTTTCCATAATCGTGCTTGTCAGCAAAATCCAATCCCATGAAGAAAGAATGAAAAGGTACTCTCCAACCTTTGATCAAGCACTCCAGATGAAATTGAATCTTAGAAGATCTGATAATGAGAAGAAGCATAAAACTCCTCAAAAAGGTTTCCAACCTAAAGGTGCGTCCTTTAATCAGCCTTGCAAAATTTGTACCCCGTAAAACCCCAGGAGGAAATGCTTCACCACTCTTTTGCACACTTTGTAAGAAAAACACACACGATACCAACAAGTGTTTTTAAAAGTGCAAACAGTGTAAAAAACCAATGCATTTTGACAAAGATTGCTGGTTTAAAAAAAGAAAAAGAGGAAGCAAAACTAGCAACAGAACAGTTGGATAATGAAGAAAGGATGTTGCTGACTTACTCTTCAGTGGGAACTAAACCAGAGAAGTCTAATCAATGGTTCTTAGACTCGGGCTGCTCTAGCCATATGTCCAATGACATAAATCTATCTGACTCATTGGAAGAGCCATATAAATCAAAAGTGTATCTGGGTGATGAGAAAAGTGAAGCTATCGAAGGGAAAGGGAACATTACTGTAAGGAACTCTAATGGGAATCACAGAATTCTACAAGATGTGCAGTTTGATCCTAGTTTGGCTCAGAACCTTCTTAGTGTGGGCCAATTTCTGACCAAAGGGTACTCAGTAATCTTCAAGTCAAATGCTTGCTCTATCCTTGATTCCACCAACAATCAAATAGCTGAAGGAGCAATGGCTAAGACCGGATATTTCCTTTCCAACTGGAATCATCAAATCAGGCTGTCCTCTCCTCTATGGGTTGCAGCACGAATTTGGTTACCATCTGGCACAACAGATTGGGACACTTAAACTTCAGTTCTTTGAAGCATTTGATAGAAGATTGCACTCGGAATACCACAACTTGAAGTTCATCATCACCAATATGAAACATGTACTCTAGGAAAGTCTCATAGACTTCCTTTTCAGCCAGCACAAGAACAAAGTTCACAACCTCTAGAGCTTATTCACTGTGATTTATGGGGGTCTGCTACTGTTACATCACAAAGAGGAATGAGGTACTTTTTCTTACTTGTTGATGACTATACAAGGTACTCTTGGATCTATTTCCTAAGTCCTAACTAAAAAATCAAAAACCTTATCACTGTTTTGTAATTTCAAAAGAGAAGTAGAAAAGAAATTTGAGAAACACATTAAAACAGTGAGAAGTAACAATGGAGGAGAATTCTCCTCACACCCATTTAAGCATTTCTGTCAAATGAATGATATCCGGCATGAATTCACTGTTCCTGAAACAACACAACAAAACAGAGTGGTTGAAAGAAGAAATCGAAGCATTGCTGAGATGGTCTGGTCACTCATTCACAAAAAACTACCTAAAAACCTTTGGGCAGAGGCTGCAAGCACAACAATCTACCATTTAAATAGAGTACCAACCAAAGCCTTGAAGAATATACTCCCTATGAGAAACTATATGAAAAAAAAAAAACCAAAGCTGGATCATCTGAGAACTTTTTGATGCATAGCATTTGCCCACATACTTAAGGAAAAAGAAGAAAATCTTGATCCCACAAGTGAGAAATGCATCTTTAACGAATATAGTGAAAATAGAAAGGCTTATAGACTGTGGAATACAGTCACCTCTCAACTGATTATCTCCAGAGATGTGGTGTTCTATGAAAATGATATATGGGAATGGGCATCAGACATTGAACGTGAACCTATTTCTTCAAGTTCTCCGGTTGAGCTAACTTTGAACGCCTTCCAGGAGACCTCAGAAGAAACAGGTAAGGCATTTCAGCAGCTAGAAGGTGAACCTGTGACAGATGAAGAAGATGAAGATGCCTCTGATGAGTCATTATTGCCCAGAAAAATAAGGTCTCTAACTGACATATATGAAAATACTAATGTTGTTTTATTTCACAGCACTCCCGCATGTTATGCTGATGCAGCCCTTTTAGAAGAATGGAAATATGCTATGAGAGAAGAAATAAACTTAGTAGAGAAGAATAGCACATGGAGCCTAGTCCAAATACCTGCTCATAAAGATGTGATTTGGTTGAAGTGGGTGTATAAATTAAAACGTAATGAACGGGGAGAAGTAATTAAACATAAGGCCTGAATAGTTGCAAAGGGGTACAGCCAACATCCTAGGAAAAACTTCACTGAGACATTTGCTCCAGTGGCCCGTATGGAGACAATATTGTTGGTGCTGTCAATTGCTGCCAACAACCATTATCCAATCCATCATCTTGATGTTAAGTCGGCATTCTTAAACGGGACACTTGATGAGGAAATTTATGTTGAGCAGTCGGAGGGGTTCAAGAAGAAAGGGAAAGAGTGTCATGTTTATCGTCTGCACAAGGCCCTGTACGGTATGAAACAAGCCCCACGGGCTTGGCATTCCAATATCACCTCATACTTTTATCAAGAAGGTTTCATTGCCAGTAAGAATGAGCCCTCATTGTTTATCAAAAGGGAAACTGGCGGAATCGATCTCACCATATGCCTCTTTGTCGACGACCTTCTCATAACAGGAGGCTCAGAGATTTCAATTGGTGAATTTAAGAAGATGCAAGCAAGGTATGAGATGACTGACTTGGGCACTTTTAAAAAATGGGAATACAGGTAAAGCAAGATGTCGGATATATCTTTCTCTCTCAAGAATCTTATGCTAAGGAACTCCTGAAGAAGTTTAACATGAGTGACTGCAATCCTTGCTTGACTCCCATGGACACTGGGGACAAGCTCTACAAAACTCAAGATGATGATGAACCAGTTGATGAAGAACATTATAAGAGTTTAGTGGGATCGCTGATTTATCTCACTCACACCAAGCCTGACCTGGAGCATGCTGTCAACATGGTATTTAGGTTTGTTAGTAAACCTAACAAACAACATCTAAATGCAGCTAAAAGGATTCTCTGATATGTTCAAGGGACGAAGAATTATGGTCTTCATTTCAGCAAGGATCTCAATCCAGTTCTAACAGGGTTTAGTGATTCTGACTGGGGAGGCTCGATGGATGATAGAAGAAGCATGGGAGGTTATGTTTTCTTTTATGGAACAAGCACTATTGTCTGGAGCTCACGGAAACAGTAGGACGTGGCTCGCTCAAGCACAGAGGCTGAGTATATGCCCTAAGCTCTGTCATTTGTGAAGTAATCTAGTTGAAGAGAATGTTACAAGAACTGACAGAAGAAAAGACTGGTGCAATCCTACTCAAGTACGACTGTACAACCCCGTATCCGGCGAGTGGGGTCGCCAGGAACCAGACCGGCCGGCTCCTTTTTCCTGAGTCTCGGGCGAGCACCAAGGGGGCCAGAGCTCGACAGCCTCCAGCTCGCCCAGGCGAGCCCGGCTAGTGGCACGCGAGTAGGGCCAGCCAGGCCCGCACTCGCCGGGGGGGAGTAGAAGCGGCGAGTATCGCCCAGTCCACTCAGTTCGTCGAACGGAGCTCGGTGTTCGTCGAACGGAGCTCGGCGTTCGTCGAACGGAGCTCGGCGTTCGTCGAACGGAGCTCTGCGTTCGTCGAACGGAGCTCGGCGTTTGTCGAACGGAGCTCGGCTTTCGTCGAACGGAGTTCGGTGTTCGTCGAACGGAACTCGGTGTTCGTCGAGCTCTGGGCCTTTTGTCGAGTCCCAGGCCGCTCGCCGAGTTCTGACCGCTGAACGAACTCGCGGCATGCGAGCAGGGCAGTCCGGACTCGTACTCGCCAAAGGCCGGGCGGAGATGGCGAGTGTCAGCTCCATCGAGCACTCGCCGCCCTTGCCGAGCAGAAGTTGTTGAGGGCTACTCGCTCAATGATCTGTGAGGTATTTTTACCATTTTGCCCCCGCTGGCCTGCCCATAGCCTTTCAGAACTGCGGAGTTACGTTGTTGGCAGGCCAACCTGGACTGCACATAGCTGTTTGGAACAACGGAGGTTGGCTATTTGTAGGCCGTTTTTAGAAATCTATAAATAGGACTCAAGGGCCATCTCAGAAGGAAGGCTTTAGATGCTCACTTGTTTCCTAATCTTCTAGTGCTTTCTGAGGTACCCTTAGCTCGGCCTTTGGCTAAGGAGGGGAAGCGCTCTAAGATCTTCCGGGTGTGTGGTGGGTCCTCCACGCCGAGCCCTTGGGTCAGTTTTCCTTTGTCATTTTGCTTGCAGGAGAGAAGTAGGTGTGCGATCACCCCTTCCCCAAGGGTGAACTCTACAAGAGACCGAGTTTTCTGTTTCAACAACGACAATGTCTCAGCAATCGCCTTGTTGAAGAATCCTGTATTCACAATAAGAGCAAATGCATCGGAATCAAGTACCATTTTATCCGCGAGAAGATAGAGGAAGGAGAAGTAAAGGTCGGGTATTGCCCAATTAAAGTCCAACTCGATGACCTACTTACCAAGCCACTGCACAAAACTCGCTTCTCAGTGCTTCGACAAAATGTAAATCTTTCCCGCCTCAGGTTCAAGAGGGGGTATTGGGAAAACGGCTGGAGTAATTGTCTTACTTATGTCTTGTTGTAGAATCTAAAGCATCAATCTTTATTGAAATTGTAAGGGCATTGAATGTAATCGTTTAGTATTCCTGCACTAGAAATGGTATAAGTATGCTTATTATTTTAATAGACGTTATCATGGATAAAATGAAGAGAATTTGCTTATCTTCTCCAATGCTTACTGTTCACCTTCACTCTCACCCTTGTGTCTTCATTTTCTTCCCTGTTACAACAAAACACAAATGTTAAAACAGCTTTAAGCTATCACCAAGCTCCTGAGTGTTGATCCCTCCTTGAGAGTCCTCTCCAAGAAGATATTCCTAGCCTAGATTTCAAAGATAACGTCTAATATAAGGAGAGGAGACTACAATAAATTACCAAAATTTCACTAATACATCATACAATAATATTAAACTTGTTGGGGTTGTCGTCCGAACACACATATATGGATGTGGAAACATAGTAATATTCTACCCGTCAAAATCGACCGTGTCCTCAAGCTCAGATTCTAGTGGTGTCCTCGAGTTCAAGATCCTTAAAGTAGGCAAGGGTGATGTTGACATCTTTAACAATGAGCAACAATCGCAGTTTTTAAGGGGGCATTTGCGAGTGGGGGAATAAAGTTGTTTGTAGCGACAACAAAGGACCAAATGGTGAAAGTCAAGGTAATCTTGGTGGGAGAGCCGGTGTGATAGTGCGTTTGGTGGTGGAACTGGAGGCGGTGGACGGAGAATGGGTATTGACAAAATCAATGACGGAGAAACTTTATAGAGGTGTAGTGAAGGGCATGTGTTAGCTTGGGCGGACCAGCATGCAACCATAATTGGAGGTTAGAATGTTGTAGTGATTGGAGACTTCAGGTAGCGCTGTAATTTTGCCTCCACGAAACAGGCTTGTGAGATGGCCAAAGTGAGTATGGATGGGCTCAGAGTCCCCAAACGGGGGAGGATGTGAGGTTGCAACTCATACATGAAGTAGCATAAGTAATAGGTCATTGAGAAACCTAGACTACGATGTGCTGGCTCCACTAAATCGTCCACATACGCCTCCGCAAATTCTGACTGATGCATGTCACAAAGGCACTCAAAGACATTCCCAAGACGACATGGCCCATGTCATGTGTATTTGTGCAACATGGACCAGCGAAGCCAGCACATCTAATGAAGTGCAGACTCTTCCATGTAGATGATCATCAGGGGCCCCTTGCTTGGTTCCGGGGTGACCTATATTTCTAACGATTGCTCAATCCGAGTGATCCCCCCCGGTAGAGTCAGGTCGATCAAATAAGGATACCTCCACGCATTGGGGCGGAATGTGTGAGGGAAGCAACAACTGAGGCGTCCCCAACGTAGGGAACATTTGCGCTAGTTAGTTATGTCAGATCTATGGGCAGAGAATCAGCCTCTGAGGATAGGGGTGCTTTGTTAAGGGCATGGTTGACCTACACAGAGAATTCGCATGATGTCAGCCAATAAAATCAACCACATGCATGCAGGAAGAAAGAATGCACATAGAACACTCCACCTCTTCAAGACGATGGCATGGTTCACATGACAGACATGCAATAGGACCATGAAATATTCATCCAGGGGATCATCTACTCCCACAAGTACAAGCACTAATGGTGTTGGAAAGGCATTGGCGGACGCTGGAGAGATGGTGGTCACCACGCAACACGTTAGAGCAAGGAATACGGTCGGGCGTGCGCAGGATCGAGACTACCCTTGGGACTCAATGTAGTCTTTCGCAAGGACTGTAGTTGTTGGAATTCGCAGTGCGCAAAAGGACTATGCTCCGATAGGCATGTGGTTGCTAGATCACTGGAGAAGAGTGGGGCTCATGAAAGCTACTGACGAATGGTAAGGAGATGTCCTAATGGGACGAGAAGACGTCGAGATGCTGGAGAAGGATGGGTCATCGTGCGTGAAAGTTTTTAGCGGCCCACAGCCCACTAGAATGCTCAACATCGCGTAATGGTTAAGAATTTTCGGAGGAGATGAATGATGGCCAGGCCGGCAACAGCGAGCAAGATGATGTGGGTAAATAGATTGAATCTAAAATGGGGAGTCTAGCGCTTTGCTAGATCGACATAGTAATTTGGAACGAGAGTCATCCTAGAGAATCTTGTGACATTGGGTGGGGTGGGAGCTACGTTGCTAAAGGTGCGCCTCAAGCGCCAGGCGCGATGGTACTTGCCTCGGCTATCCCGAGGCGAATGAGATAAGCCCAAAGCGAGTGAGGTGAGGGTGTGAGGCGCGCCTAGACGCACACCTCATCTGAATCACAAGGCGCGCCTTGGGGTTATCATGGCATAGGCGGACTAAGGCCGACTACGTATTTTTAGGGTTTTTTTATACTCCCATAAGACGACTAAGCCCACTCATTATTTTTCTTTACAACCCATGAGCCTACTCCTCTCGCCCGCTCCTCTCGACTCTCTCCCTCTCATTTGTCATCAATACTCCTCGTTGTCGATCGTGAAGCCCCTCCCGGTGAAGCTCTTGCCCATGTGAAGTTTTTTTTGCTAATGTGAAGAACCTCCTCTCGCTCATATGAAGCTCCTCTCGTAGTCTCTCCCAGCTCAACTTGTCCTTGTAATTTTTTTTAATTACAGAGGAAATAAATTGATGAATCATACCATGAAACTATGAGAACGAGTAATAGAAAGAAGAGTAAGACGGAAGACTAACATCTCAGAGAATCAATTTGGATTCATGTCGGGGAGGTCGACCATTCAAGTTATACATCTCTTGAAGAGACTTATTGACAACTATCGAGAAAGAAAACGGAATTTGCATATGTCATTTATTGATCTTGAGAAGACTTCTGATGAGTTTCAAGAGAAATCTTATGGAGAGTCTTAGAAAAGAAATGTGTAAATACTTCATATATTAACATAATCAAAGATATGTATACAAATTCGGTGACAAGGGTGAGGACATCTGGAGGATTAACACAGGAATTTCATATCATTGTTGGCTTACATCAAGGCTTTAAGCTCTTATCTTTTTACCCATATCTTAGATGAGCTCACCAGACATATCCAACAAGCAATACCTTGGTATTTATTGTTTGCAGATAATCTCGTTTTGGTTGATGAAACGTGCGAGGGTGTAAACGCAAAGCTTGAATCTTGTCGAGATACTTTAGAAAAGAAGGGTATTAGGTTGAGCAGTGCAAAGACGGAGTATTGGAGCTTAAATTTAGCACTACAAGAAGGACGGATGACTTTGTTATTAAGTTAGGTGATCATCATATTTCTTTTAGTGAGTGTTTTAAATATTTTGAATCGATAGTTCAAAAAGACAGAGGAATTGATAAAGATGTGACAGAGAATCCAAGCGGGTTGGTTGAAGTGGAGAAGCGCATCAAGGATCCTATATGATTGTAAAGTACCACTAAAACTTAAGGGCAAGTTTTACCATACTGCTATTAGACCCGCGATTCTCTATGGTTCTGAGTGTTGGGCAGTGAATTGTGTACAGGAGAAAAAAATGGGAGTTGAAGAGATGAGAATGCTTAGGTGGATGGTGGACACACGAGATTGGATAAAATTAGGAATGAATGTATCAGGGATAAGACGGGAGTAGCACAAATTGCAGAGAAGATGCGAGAAGCTCGTCTAAGATGGTTTGGAAATGTACAAAGGAGACCATTAAAGGCACTTGTTAGGCGTTGTGAGAGTCTAGTCACTAGGCATGTTAAACGAGAGAGGGGTAGACCAATAAAGACATGGAATGAAACTGTAAGGAAAGACATGATGTACTTAGACATTAATGAGATTATGACAAAAGATAGGGCACAATGACGACAAAGGATCCATATAGCTGAACCCACTATAGTGGGATAAAGACTTGAGTGTTGTTTGTTGTTGTGGAAGATTTTGCTTCAACAGAAAATTAGTTAAATAGCGTGTAATTTTCATTGACAAATATTGATGATAGCACTGAACGGTTGATGGGCGGAATGGAGGAAGATAATAAGGATGACAAGTACTTGACTTAGGGTGCAGTTGCTAGGGCCATTGAAGTTGAAGAGAATATCTATCACACGCGCTTATCAAAAGGAAAGAATGTTATCCTTATAAGTACAAAGGTAGTTGAAAAGGGGAGCACATCTAAGACAAAGGTTTCTACTCCAGAGTCCATGGAGATGATGAGGATGAGGATGAGAAAACTGGGTACATTGAAGAAGAAGAAGAAAGATTATAACGACAGCAGAGGTGATAATGAAGATATAATCTTTCTGAGGATGAGTAATTGATATAAAACTAGTGAGTAATAAATTATTTGCCTTTTTAATATTTTTTACTTTTAATAGTATTTTTATTCTTCTTTTGTATCGCATTATTTATTGTTGGCAATAATTCTAGTGTGTTGATATAGTTGTAGATTTATTTTAGGTGTTTTTTTCATTTCATAACATTTTTTTATTTTCTTTTTTGAGCCTCACATTCGCCAGGCGTGTCTGCGCTTTGTGCCCAGACTCCAAAACCCCTTTATGTCTTTGTGCGCCTTGTGCTTTTAACAACATAGGATGGGGAAGGCGACATGTTGAACTAAATTGATAAAGGCCAAAATAGATTGCACTGGAATATACAACAAAATATAAAGATACATTCGTGATGCATGCTCGCACCACTCTCCTAAGTATTGATTCCCCAAAGATACCTCTCCAAGTGGAGATTGCTATCCTAGATTCTAAAGAAAACATCTAGGACACCTCACCCCTCCTTATATAGGAGGGGAGACTACAATTAATTACCAAAATGTTACTAATACACCATACCATAATACTAAAATTGAGGGCGGTGGTTTTCTGAATACACAAAATTTCATATCACTTAGTGTTGACAATGCACTTACTTCTGAATAGTGATGGCGACGATGCTGATGCGGCCGTGGATATACGACATCGAGAGTTCGTGGATTGGGACGGTCGTTGCCGCAAGCTCGAAGATGGGAGTCTACCACGATGTTTCTTCGCCAACGCCGTCACCGCTACATGTTTTGCTCGACGTCCGCCGCCGCCAATAAATAAAATATATAATTATAAATTATATAATTATAATTATATATTTTATCAATTTTTATTTTAAGCAATTTTATTTTAAAAGTACTTTATTTCATGCATTTTATTTATTTAGTGAATTGTTTAATTTCATGTATTGTATTTTCATTTCATGTATTATGATGGGTGCATATAACCATCATAATTTCTTTGTGAATTTTGAATTTTGAATGGATGATGATTGAGTGGTGTAGGCTATATATAGTCATGGTTATGAAGGAATAATTAGATAATAAAAGAAAGAAATCCTAAGAATTCAAATTTTGAATTTTTCCCCTGCTTTCTCCTTCCTCTTTGAGAAATTCTCCTCCCTTTCTCTTCTCTCTTGGCCGTCGGCCTTCTATCTCTCCGACTCTTAGTGGCTCGGCCACCTTCCCCCTCACCTCCTCCTCCTCCTCCCTCTCCAAGGGCTTGTCAAAAGGAGAAAACGGCGAGCGTCTTCATCGTCCGGTGTGGATCTGAGGATTTCTGCGTGGAAATAGAGAATATACCACCGTCAACGTGTGTTCCTCCACTCATCTTTATGGAAGGTTTTCTTGGGATTTGGGTAACGATTCCTACACCTCTTTGTGTGATTTCTTCTAACTTATTTTGTGAGGTTTTGGTGGAATTAGAAGGCTAGTTTTTAGTCCGGATTTATATTGAAATTAGCGCTTAATAAAATCTGAATTTTCAAGCATATATTTCCCGAATATTTTTCATATAACTTGGAGCGGGTAGATCTCGTGAACACTTGAAGAAATCGGGTTCATCACCTTTGATTTCCCCTTGCGTTCAAGTGATTTGGTAAACCCTCATTTTAATTAATTTGGGATTGAAATTAGGACTTCATTTTAATCACTAATTTAGCCTGGAACTTTCTTTATTGGAATTGTGAATTGCTTGCGCATAATTTAATTTGAATAGCTAACTGTCCGGATCGTATGGGTCTTATTCGCTTGAGCGAACATTGGCCTATAGCCCTTGTTCAATCTATAAAAGGGGTTGCGTCCCTTTGCGTTGATGGTTGTGGAATTTTTGTCTCTTAATGTTTGAGTATTTGATAGTACTAAGTAGAGAAACCGCGCACTAGATATTTAATTAAATTGTCGAACAGAAGAACGCGTAGTTTAATCTGTCGAAACCTTGGGCCTTCATCAATATGGTATCAAAGCGAGGTTGTACTAATTTCTTAATTAGTACCGTCCTAGGAAAAATTTCTTTAGCACGCCGACACGCACTTGTCCGTTTCATTGCACAACATATAAATCAATTTTTAAATTTGATCTGCCAATAGTGGCCTATATTTTTATTTTTTTAGCAAAATAATATCAAAAAAATATTTTAATAATCTCTTATTTATTGTCAGTAAGAAAATCCCAAAAAATATTTTCTTGCCGTAGTTTTTAAGCGGGAACAAATACATCTGTTGCATTTTATATAGGGTCAGGTTCATTATTTATTGCACGTACACCAGTTCCAGGTGAGTTTTCTCTCTGGTACTCATTATTGTGTCCTATGATGTTTATGCTTCCCGTTTAGATTACTGGTATGTTAATCCCATGGCTAAACACAACCCAGCCTTGCCTTCATACCATGGGAATACCAACCGTCCCCACGCTCATCCTCCCACTAGAATTGAGGCACCTACTTATGACGGTTTGGGGTATCCCCAAAATTTTAGAGACTGGCTTAAGGGAATAGAAAATTATTTTAATTGTCACTTATGGGACGACCACCAAAAGGTTAACATAGCCCGAGATCGATTAGTAGGTCAAACCTGCGTGTTTTGGCTAAATGAAGAGCGTCGTGTTGGTAGTTATAAACATGTTTGGCCGGCAATGCGTAGCCTACTCTCGGATCAATTTGATCCCGCCTACCTCCGCACTACTAACACCAAGCTTGTGAGTGAGTATCGTTATGGTGCTAGTCTCATACTTGCCTATAGGAATGATTATATACCTAACGCTAGATCATTTGTCCCCAAAGGTCGGCCTGCTCTTAGTGTACCTACTACCACCTTTAGGGAAACCATTCCTAATAGATCTTATGTCTTGGACTCAAAAGATGTTACTCCTAGAATTTTGACTCATTTATCCTCAACGCCTAAGCCTCCTAATGTAGTGACTGATAGTCATGAGGATGTTGATGTAGATGTGGTATCTCTTGATCTTGAGGATGACCAACTAGGTGAGTGTATTTCATCATGTACGTTAGTGACCGACGATTCTACTGAGTCTGAAATTGAGATTGGATACCCTAGTGATTTGGAAGACGATGTATGGGATGATTACGTTCCGATCTGTGAGAGTATTACGTTGCCTATTACGTGCCCTACTAGAGTTGTGTCTGTTCACCCTAGTATTGAGTGCCCTCTCCATGATACAATCCCCATCGCGTTAGATCCTATGATCGCACCCACTAAGATTATATCTGAGTTATCTGAGGAGTCTGAGAGTGAGGATGTCCCAAGTGTTATTTTGGATGAGTTACCATCTAAGGGATGGGTATTTTTGGACGATTCAGTGGTTGTACACCCGGATGAGAGTTCTTTGATGTCGTCACCGTTGGGTGAAATTTTTACTGATTCGGATTTTATCCCAGGTTTGATTTTACCAACCCTTCCCGCTATTTATTTGTCTGTCTTAGATGACTTTTTAGGACGTGGAACCGGTATCCCTAGTCTGAGTTGTTGTGTCACGCCCACTTTATTAGCTCCTACTTTGACGTTGACTCAGTGTGTAGATATTACTATGTTGCGCGCACTAGTATTTGGACTATTCACCGCACCTCATAGTCATGACTACGTGTCACTTTTGGCAGCTCCTTTTTCTGCGTGTCCGTCTACGGTTCCGTCCCCTACTACGAATGACTCTATTTCTTTGGCGACTGTGCCTCTGGATGTGGTGTCCCTTATACATACTTATATAGCACACCCGATCGCAAGCATTTACCCGCCGTCATTTGATGACCCTCATTTCCCCACGTTAGCGACTATAGTTGGGTCTCTTGAGTTGTTTCGCTCGCATACCTTTGCACATTCGGGGGCATCCAACTATATTGGTTATGATGCGCGGTTCTCCTTAGCATATATTCATGCCAAGCGTGAAAATATTAAAATTGAAATTAAGACTGCGGTGTCGGTGCCCATAAAAATTATCTCTGATTACAAGGCTCCCGTACCACCTGACTTACCCCCCTTATCTTCTGCTCTTGGGCCAAGTCATGTATCGCATGGATTCTCTCCTCATGTATCTAGGCCATTAGTGATTCATTTTAAGTTTTATCGCATGCACTTCTACTCCTTTTTGAGACTGTCTGATGCAAGATATAGTGATTTGGGTTTAGTCTGGTCAGTCCCCGAGCAGATGCCTTCTGGCTCCGTTAATAAATTAATATGTAGGAACGCTGACTCATCCGTGATTATGAAGAACGTTGGATTTTATGCTTTTACTTTAGATTTTTATATAGCACATGGTGTTTCACTTTATTTCAAGTTTTCGGACTTTTTACTGTACGTCTCTGTTCCACTTGAGCGACTTTCTCTGTCGTCTCTTCCTACCACTAAATATTCTCTTGGGATGGGGAGTGTTAGTACTGTTGTGTCTATTTTCCATGTTGACTCCTTGGTTCTTGAACCGGTCGGTAAGATTCTTGTTTATTTTCTTTTGATTGACACCCTTTCGAGTTTTCTCGAAAGTCTTGTTGTTTGTGTGTCAGACAAGTTCTCAGTGCTATGGGATGTTCATGCTACGAAGACACGGATTGTGGGGCCATATTTGTCCCATGTTGTTGCTGCTTTTGACGGTTCCCCCCTCACGGGCCACTCATCGGTGATGAGTGATTTTGAGCGGGGGAGGATTGATGGCGACGATGTTGATGCGGCCGTGGATCTACGACATCGAGAGTTTGTGGATTGGGACGGTCGTTGCCGCAAGCTCGAAGATGGGAGTCTACCACGATGTTTCTTCGCCAACGCCGTCACCGCTACATGTTTTGCTCGACGTCCGCCGCCGCCAATAAATAAAATATATAATTATAAATTACATAATTATAATTATATATTTTATCAATTTTTATTTTAAGAAATTCTATTTTAAAAGTACTTTATTTCATGCATTTTATTTAGTTAGTGAATTATTTAATTTCATGTATTGTATTTTCATTTCATGTATTATGATGGGTGCATATAACCATCATAATTTCTTTTTGAATTTTGAATAGATGATGATTGAGTGGTGTAGGCTATATATAGCCATGGTTATGAAGGAATAATTAGATAATAAAAGAAAGAAATCCTAAGAATTCAAATTTTGAATTTTCCCCCTCCTTTCTCCTTCCTCTTTGAGAAATTCTCCCCCCTTTCTCTTCTCTCTTGGCCGTCGGCCTTCTATCTCTCCGACTCTTAGTGGCTCGGCCACCTTCCCCCTCCCCTCCTCCTCCTCCTCCTCCCTCTCCAAGGGCTTGTCAAAAGGAGAAAACGGCGAGCGTCTTCATCGTCCGGTGTGGATCTGAGGATTTCTGCGTGGAAATAGAGAATATACCACCGTCAACGTGTGTTCCTCCACTCATCTTTGTGGAAGGTTTTCTTGGGATTTGGGTAACGATTCCTACACCTCTTTGTGTGATTTCTTCTAACTTATTTTGTGAGATTTTGGTGGAATTAGAAGGCTAGTTTTTAGTCCGGATTTATATTGAAATTAGCGCTTAATAAAATCTGAATTTTCAAGCATATATTTCCCGAATATTTTTCATATAACTTGGAGCGGGTAGATCTCGTGAACACTTGAAGAAATCGGGTTCATCACCTTTGATTTCCCCTTGCGCTCAAGTGATTTGGTAAACCCTCATTTTAATTAATTTGGGATTGAAATTAGGACTTCATTTTAATCACTAATTTAGCCTGGAACTTTCTTTATTGGAATTGTGAATTGCTTGCGCATAATTTAATTTGAATAGCTAACTGTCCGGATCGTGTGGGTCCTATTCGCTTGAGCGAACATTGGCCTATAGCCCTTGTTCAATCTATAAAAGGGGTTACGTCCCTTTGCGTTGATGGTTGTGGAATTTTTGTCTCTTAATGTTTGAGTATTTGATAGTACTAAGTAGAGAAACCCGCACTAGATATTTAATTAAATTGTCGAACAGAAGAACGCGTAGTTTAATCTGTCGAAACCTTGGGCCTTCATCAAATAGTCATTTACTCTGTGACAAATCATCAATCTTGGTTGCGAGCATTATCTTTCACACAACCCCAAGAATCATTTCGTTCTCCTCAAAATCGCTTAGACTACAAATATCTTCTTTGCAATTATCTTCCTCATGCGCTTTGTGGACGATATATGCTACATGTTTTCATCATAGAAAATCACTGGAATGATCCATGTATTAGTTGCCAATTGCCATTGAAGAATTTTTTGACTATAGCTTTGTCTTAAAAGGTTGTCTGGGCAAGTACTCACTTCTTCAAGTTTCTTATCTTATGACCTCTTCGTCATCTTCCTCAATGTCCTCTGTCATTTTCTCCTCAAAACTCCAAGTAGGGTATCCCGCATTGCTAGGCCTGGGTTCCTCTATGAGCTTGATAAACACCGAGTCTTACTACTTAATTTTCACTTCTCTTGCAGCAATCGCTCAATTTACCTAGCACAATTTCAAGCCCTCGCTGGAGTAGAAATTCATTTTGCCCCGATGAAAACTCACATCATTATCTCTAGGCCATCCATGAAACTTAAGCCAAAATAATAAATGTACGAATAAATATTAGTTTTCTAAGTTATACTTAGCATAAGTTTGAGGATCCTCAAAATGGGCATCCTGAAAATTAGCTAGCAGGAGCACACGTGGCTAACATAATCACCATTCTTGACAGGAATACCGGGTTTATTAGTCATCATTTTCTCAGTCCACTTCAACATGTAGCAAGTTTTTTCCTACCCACAAGCAATCAAGTGAGCCCCAAACACGAATAAGTATGCCTAGAAGATAAACTAATTCATATACATCATTTTTATCTCCTTGGGCAACATATTTAGGGGTAGAATTGAAAGGTCAAAGCAACTGAAAAAAAAACTAGTAAAACGCGAGCAATAATACCAACAAAATACTAGTGAATCCCAAACACATCATCTGGCAAATAGAAATCTAAAATAAAAATGGACGGAAAATAAAAGGAAGTTGAGGGATTAGAACAGAGCAATCCAATCATTCTGCGTAATTCAACATAAACAAATCTAGGGCACTCATTCAAACCTGAGAAAGAAATCAAAAGCGGAGATAACGATGTCCCTTCAACCAAATCCCTTCCCCGAGGAGCCAAACCCTACACCAACCATTAAACGAGCAGAGAAGAAGAAGAGGAGGAGATAAGCTGAACGAAACGGAAGAGCGGACAACAAATACTAACAGGAAGAGAGAGAAAGGACGGAAAACAAGTGGGGCTCTGACCTAATCAGTAGAAAGGTGCAAAAGAACAAACAGAGATAAAAAAAACATCTATAGGGTTTGCTGCTTGTTGCGACTGAGAGAGGTCGCTATCCCGTCGTCCAGTGGTCTCTCTCTGTATGTCTGTCTACCTGCGCAGAAATGTTGGAAGTTGTGCGTAGAGATATTTCTGGACGGAGATAAAATTAAGACGGAGATATTTGCAGGAGGATGTCTTGCTCGGTGAAAGCTAAGGGACGATGTGTCTTCTCCTTCAGATTTATAGACGCGTCCCGCCATTAAAGAATGAAAAATAAGGGGGGCGGAAAAGGACGTCATCTCCATTTTAGCGATTGGCTGGCAGAGTTTGGGGAAACTGTGCATCGTCAGAACCGGAAAAGAGTTGGGGAGACTGGGGAGTACTTGCTTCTACTATTGATGCTCACATCCACAACATTCAGCAACTGTAGATTTGGGGGGAATTTTTCACATTCGGATGCTGGATCATTGAGATCTTTGCAATCAAAGTTGGATTTGTTGCCATCAATTTGTAACTTCGGGATCATTATTTTGATGTGGTTTCCCTTAGGTTGCGTTCGTTTTGCAGGTTTTCAGAGATAGGAATTGGTTTTGGCCGAAAACCTATGGCGCAGAGGTTTTGGAATTGGGTCAAAACCAATTCTTGTGTTCGGTTGGAGGAAGGTTTTCAGTGACAAGAATTGAATATTTCAACATTTCTGTTCGGTTGTAGGATGAAATTCAAAGACAGGAATTGACAAGAATGTTTATTCCAATCATTCCAATCAGATTGTTCGGCATATTCAGACAATCTCATATGAACATTATCAATGAATCAGTAACATTAGTGACAACAATTAATGATTAATCAACAATCAATCTACGCAAATATGACAAAAAAAAATAAAACATAACAATAGTGATAACTATTATTGCACGATTGCTGGACAGGCCCTGTTTGCGAAATGGATACTTATGCAGTTCTCCTTTTTGTTCGCGGAGTAACGCCAGTGCACCTAAAATCTTGTTTGGTTCGGCCGTTTCATCCCCAACGGGGCTGAAAGTGCCGATCTTTCCCAGTGCTGTCTCGAGCTTCTTTTCAATGCTCCGTTCACATTTCTCCCCCTTGTAATTCCCTCTCCACGCGCGCGAACAACCGGCGATGTGACTTTTCCAATCGGTGACCTGCTACAACCGGCGGCCCCAAGCTTCTTCTCAACAGATCGGGTGCTATTTTCGCCGGAGTATGCCGAAAGCAGTCGGCGAGATTGAAGAAAGGTTGAAGAAAGAAAGAGGCGTGCTAAGGGGGAGGGAGGGCGGCCGCTGGAGCTTGCCGGGGCAGTTTCGCCGATCGCCGATCGCGCACAGGAAGAAGAACAGCCGCGCGGGATTTTTTTCTTTCCCAAAACTCGGGAAAACCGACCCGGTGGGGAGGGTTTTGAGGGATAGGTAAGTTTTATATTTGGTAAAACCTATGGGTTTTTGATGAATTCCAATTCTGCCCTCATTTTTGATGAAACGAACATAAGAATTGGAATTGGAATACCCAATTCCAATTCCACTGGCCGAATTCTTAGCAAACGAACGCAGCCTTAAAGTATTTCTGAGTCAAGCCAAGGAAACTAAGGGGACCAAGCGATCACGCGAGGAGTGTACGCAAACACAGCCGGCCTGAGCACAAGCTCAACACGCCAAAGCAGGCGCAGCGCCCTGCGGGTGCGCGCACGTCGGCGGCAGCCGCCGCCTCCGTCCATCGCTGACTGCCGCCGCGACACCTTGCCTGGGCTGTCCGGACTGCCCAGGGGGCACTTTTGTCATTTCGTTAAAATTGGTGATCCAGATGATCGAAAATGATCGACGCCATTCGTCAACACAATTTCTGTCCAGGCGCAATTATCGGCATATCGCTCCAAAAAAATATAAATAAACCCACAGATCTTCATTTAAGGGCAAGCAACTACAGAGACTAGAGAGAGTTCTGACGTTTTTCGACGAGGACGTGGGACTTAGATCATACCCTCGCTTTGAATTCGCTCTGCTCCCTCTCTAGTGTGAAGGCATCTCAAGGCTTCAAGGACGTGACATCCTTCTCCACAGGAGCGCTCTCATCAAGGCTCCGGCTTAACAAGAGCGTTTACATCAAGGCTCTGAGAACTAAAAAAATATTGTGTGCATTACTCTCACCTAGAAATAGGTGCAGGAGTAAATACTGGTCATTGATTTTCTGCAGAAATAGTATGATTGATCCAAATACTGATCAACGGTTGTTATTTAATACCGTATGGGTTGTAAGATATCAGATTAACGGTCATTATTTACTTCTGGGGATAGAAATAGGTGAGAGCAACTCACCTAATTTTTTTTCCTGATAACTTAGTGATTTTCTCCACTACAGTGCTTCCACCCGGGTTCCAAGAACTTAGTTTATTTTTTTTGTTGTTTTCATATTCTAAACTTGTAATGTAGAGATGGTATGTCACCCTCCGAGAAAATCTCTCAACTCTTGTAAACTCAAACGAACTATTAGATTTTGTCCCGGCACAGATCCGGTCACGTGGTTTTTTACCCTTCCCGGGTTTTTCACGTCAAAAAAAGCATTTCGTCATTTGACGATTTTTCCTATTGACTGTTTGCGCGCCCGATCCAATTCCGAGCTATGGCAGTCTGATTCTCCGAACCGGGGAACAACCGAGTGACCCGCAATAGTATGGCACCGTTTGTGGGAATGTGTTCCCAAAATCTCTAAAGAATTTCAAGGTACCAACGTGCAAGCATCCCTAGCAAGCTGCAATGATTAAATTAGGCGCGCGCACCGCCGACCAAACTGCTTACAAGGAGCATGTTTGGTACATTGGAAAATGTGTACCAGATTTGGAGAAGGCTCACCTAACTCAATGATATGCATCAAGTTGTATTTGATGTTGTGTTGAGTTATCATGTGCAGGTTAAGTAAATGGAAGAAAAATTTTCTAAGTACAAGTGTCGACACTTGGGAATGGCTGTGTCGACACCAAGGGCCAGATTGTGTCGACACCCAGAATTTGTGTCGGCACACAGAAAATCTGTCGACAACGCTGTGTCGACACCAAGAGCTAGATTGTGTCGACACCCAGAATTTGTGTCAACACACAGAGAAGCTGTCGATACATTCCAGAATTCTGTCGACAACGACTGTGTCGAGACACAGAACTTGTGTCGACACACACCAGAATTCTGTAGACACCAACTTTGTCAAGACAAGGAGTGATTGTGTCGACACTCAAGACTTGTGTCGACACATTCCACAGAAGCTGTGTCGAGAAGTAAAAGTGAAGTTGTATCGACATCATCAAGACTTGTGTCGATACATGGACTATGTGTGTCGACACATGTGAAGTATTCACTCGACATTCTCTACTGTTGGGTCAAAGTCCAATGAAGGTTGAAGTAATACAACTGGAGACTTGACAGCTGTCATTACTGACATTGCTGTCACATCTGTCAAAGGTGTCAGAATACCGTTTAGAACCGGAATAGCCGGTAACCATGGATGAAGCCTATATATATATATATGCTCTCTTAACAATTGTGACAAGAATAGAGAATTATCAATTGTAAAGAAGTGATCGTGAACACGATCAGTGAATAAAGAATAATCTCTAAAGGATTGAGGATCCGGAAGAAGACAAAGAAGAAACAGTCAACAGATTGTAGAGAGAAAAACAAGAAGGAGAGAAGTCCTCATCCAGTGAAGGTAGATCCTGAACAGTCTGCCAGAAGAATTCAGATCAATTCTGAAGAAGAATTCAGATTAATTCTGAATAAGAAGGAAGCTGATTGAAGATCAACTCCAACACCAAGAAGATCAACCTTACTTTGTTCAGATTCAAGAAGCTTTGAAGGAGCTAAGACAGGTTATCCTTAAGTAATTAGTTCTATCAAGAACTGATCAAGAAGCTTTCAACCAATTCTCTCTCAATCTGGTTGAAGATATTATTATTTTTTCATCAATAACTTTTGTAGGATCTGTAATAGATCTAAGTATAGGAGATTTATTTCTCTGAGTTGTAAGCCTAAATTATAAAGGCTGAGGTAGGGCTGAGTGCCTGAGGTAGGGGAATCTTTTCCCTGAGTTGTAGGCATGTGAAAGAGGCTGAGGTAGGGCTTTTGCCTGAGTTGTAGGAGTGGGGTTTCACTCTGAGTTGTAGGCCTGTGAAAGAGGCTGAGGTAGGGCTTGTGCCCGAGTTATAGGAGTGTGGATTCACTCTGAGTTTTAGAAACCATTTTTGGTTCTGAGCTGTAAGATCTGCGAATCTGAGAAGAAAGAAGGAAGTTAGACCGAATCTAGTACACTACTAGATAGACGAAGGGGGAAAGTGGATGTACCCATCATTTGGGGAACCACTATAAATCTGGTGTGCAATCTGTGGAATGTTGTGTGTATGTGAATGTTGTGCTGTGATATCTGCTGAATTAATTGTTAAACTAGATAGATTTGTCTGCCTAAGTTAGAAAAAGAATTGAACTTATTCACTCCCCCCCCCCTCTAGGTGTTTACGACATCTTGAAACCCATTCTTTCAAGTGGTATCATATGGAGGTTACTCAAAGAATAGACTTAACAGTCTGAGTAGATCTCCAAGGCAAAAATCTATTAGGTAAAATGGGTTCCATTGAGAATCATAAGGAGTTTGGTTCCATGAAGTTACCTATATGCAGGAAAGAGATTTTTGGCATATGGAAAGAAAGAGTTAGACTGTTTATGGAAGTTTCAGATCCAAGAATCTATATGACAGTCAAATAAGGGTCATTCATCCCAATGAAAGTCTCAGTTCTTGATGCAAATCTCAGGACACCAAATGAGTATTCTGAAATGACAAAGGATGAGATCATCTTGTCTACTATGGATAAGAGAGCACAGAATACAATAGTCAGTGCTATAGATGATTCAACATTCCAAAATTTGATTCACTGCAAGACCTCCAAAGAATTGTGGGATACCCTGATTGTCTACATGGAGGGATCAGAAGAAGTGAGAGAAGACAGAAAGTCTATGCTGAATCAGGAGTATGAAAGTTTTAGACAATCTAAAACAGACAGCATAATTGAATGTTACAAGAAGTTCTTCAGAATAGTTAATGAATTGATGTCATATGGAAGAGTATTCAACACATATGAGTTAAATGATAAGTTTTTGAGATCATTAACTAAGGACTGCGACACCAAGATATGTGGCATTAGGGAAGTGGCCAGACTGGCAGAAATCTCACCTCCAACATTATTTGGCAAACTGCTTTCATATGAGATGCAGCTGATGGCCAGAAAGGAGGAGGAGAAAAGTAATAAAGTTGATTACAGAGATACTGACTTTCAAGATTGAAGCCATAAGAAAGGACAGGAGGATGTCTCCATCTCCTCCTAGGAAAGCTGCAGAAGTAGTTTCAGAAAGTTCTGACAGTCACACATCAGATAGTCCAAATTCTGATGAAGACTTAGTTGCTTTCTCAAGACAATTTCAAAGGTTCTTGAAGAAGAAACAGTGGAGATCCAAGCCATCCTCCTCACAATCCAAGGATGATTACTATCAGAAAAAGAAATCTTCTAAGAAGGACAGGTATGACTCTAAACCTAGTAAATTATCTTCAACTAAGATTGTTTGATATTGTTGCAACAGGTCTGTACATGTAGTAGCTGATTGTTCTGACAAAAGGAAATAATCTAATGACAAGAAAAAACTAAAAAACAAGGGCAAGAAGGAGAAATCCTTTGTTGCAAAGAAGCAAAAAGCTGGTCAGATTCTTCATCATCAGATTCTGAGGCTTAAGCTGAAGCTGAAGCATACATAGGACTGTTGGCAACTGAAAAGGATGTAGAAGAGGCTGAGTTCTTGAAATTGCTGGACTCAGTAAATGAAATTGAAGAACATTGTTGTAAAGGGATGATGGCCTTGACAGAAGAAGATCAGTGCCAGGATCAGCCTGGTCCTAGTAAGGTAAATAATTTTTCAATAGTTTCTGATTACTATACTGGATCAGAATCAGAAGCATCTACATCAAGAGATGTGGATGAATCTGAATTTAAAGGGGATGTTCATCAACTTATTGATGAATATGGTGATCTGCTGCAATCACTTAAGAAAAGCAGAATCCTTAACAAAGCGCAGACCAAGAAAATTGCTGCTCTTAAGTTGGTTGCATTAGATTCAGAAAAAAATACTGGATCTAAAGATGAATGAAGTAGCCAAACTAAAAAAACATAACTATTATTTAGATGAGTATAATTACATTCAAGAATGATTAAATCAAAAGTCTGGAAGTCAAACTTCAGAGGGAGAAGGATCTGGTGGCTAAATTCTCTATGCCAAAATCAGTCTTACCCTTAATTGATGACTTTATTCCCAAAAAGGGTAAGACAGGATTGGGGTTTAAGAGAAATGCAAGGGCTATCAATTTCAAAAGAAAAGGCAAAGCCCCAGTACATCCACTAGCCTTCAAACCCCCCCATTGCCTTCAGGAAAGTGCAACAGCCTACCAATAGATATGATCATGATATCATATATGGTTATGGTAAGCCTGATATTCTGAATGACAAGGGTGTAGCTCCAGCACTCAAGCAAAGAACCACTGTACCAACAGTGTAAGAACAGCTGACAGCAATGCTGTTAAAACTGTACCTAAAAAGAGGTATAATAGATATGAGTGCTGGTGTTATGGTAAGATAGAGCATTATGCCAAGGATTGTTGGCGCAACACCAGTGTCAGGAAGAATGCCAGCTTACCTGTGAGGAAGGCTGCTGGAAAGAATATCAAGTTTCAATCTAACTTGAACCTAGAACCCAATAAACATTGGAGTTCTAAGGTAAATTAATTTTATTTGCTGCAGGTGGGTCCAAGTTGTCATACCCCTATGTGGTACTTGGATAGTGGATGTTCCAGGCACATGACTGGAATAAGAAGAATGTTAAAGGACTATACTGTAACATCTCATGTTACTTCTAGGCCCCTTAACTTAGATTGGGTTAGACATGGAGTGGGTGATAGGTGTATTTAGCTAGGTTTGACCCTAGTAGGTGAGTGAAGCCATGTGGGGCCCACCATAGGGCCCAAGTCAAACTAGGTCAAACTAGCCTAAATAAGGACCCTAACCATACCATGACCCCACCACATTGCCCTAACCCTAAAAGCAATCTAATTGAACCAAAAGCCACATTATTGGGTCAACCATTGACCCAAGTTGACCCAAGTCGACCATAACCCTAATTTGGTAAAATCCACACATATAGGCCCAATTAGCCCAAGTTGGGCATCACCATGGCCCAAACCATATTGGGTGATGCCATAAGGCTCATGATCATCAAGTGGGGTCAGCCCACTCATCAAGTTGACCAGGTCAACCCTAAAAGTCAACTTGGTCAACCATAGGTCTATTTAAGTAAATTTGAAGACCAAGTTCATTTCTAATAGGCTAAGGCCTTGAGCCATGACCCAACACATGTTAGGTGGTGACATGAGGTTCATGACCATCAAGTGGGGTCAGTCCACTCATCAAGTTGACCAGGTCAACCCTAAAAGTCAACTTGGTCAACCATAGGTCTATTTAAGTAAATTTGAAGACCAAGTTCATTCCTAATGGGCTAAGGCCTTGAGCCATGACCCAACCCATGTTAGGTGGTGACATGGGGTTCATGACCATCAAGTGGGGCCAGCCCATTCATCAAGTTGACCAAGTCAACCCTAAAAGTCAATTTGGTCAATATAAGGCCTAAATAGAGAAAATGAGTGTCAAGCTCATTTCTAATGGGCTAAGCCCATGAACCAAGACCCATGACCAGCCTTAATGGTTAATGACAGCCCCTACCCTCCTGAAATTGGAGAGAGATTGCATGCAAGGGGGTAGTTTTGGAAATTGGGGGAAAAAGAGGAAAGAGAAGAGAGGGAAAATGGGGATGAAGGCCATGTGGCCCTCCTCCTCTCTTCCCAAGCACACATTTGAACCCACACATCAATTATCATCCTTTCCAACCCAATTTCATGCCACTTGGAGCCAAGGAGGAGAAACCAAAGCTCATGGCCGAAATTTCCATCATGGCATCTCTGTATACAAGTCATATCAGCCAAAACCAACCATCCCATTAGCTTCAGAAGGTCCAAAGGAGTGGAATTCAATACCTGGATCGAAGCTTTTGGTGGAGAATCAGGTTCGGGAGCAAGCTCGCCGGAGAGGAGAAATTTCATGGCCAACCACCGCCACCGCCGCCGTCGGGCTCCGATCAAGGTCCGTTTCACCTCACCTCTACCCGTACTAGTTTCCTAGATCTATTAGGCGAGACATCGGGCTCAAATGAGCCAGATCCAAGGTGAGCTTTTACATGAATTTCGGATTTTTGATGGAGTGTAAGTTCGCCGGAAACCGCCGCCTCCGGCGGCCAAGTCACCGCCGAACGTTAGCCCTCACCTCAACGGAGGTGGTGGTGGTGGTGGCCGGCCAGGGAGGTGGCTGGATGGCCGAGAAATGGCCCTAAAATGAGCTCCAGGTCGGGCAAATCTCGGCCATTGGCTGGAGGAGGAAGATGAACAGATGCCCTCCATTCTGCTTTAAGATTCGTGCTACATCAAAATTTAATTTTCTGCCCCTGTTTTTGCTGTCACTTGCAAGCTAATTTTAGGCCTCTTAGAGGCATTTCTAGAAACTGATCCATGAATGAAAATTGTAGCCTTACCTGTTAAATTTAATTTGACATCTTAATCATTAACTTTGGTTCAGTATTCTGGCCTGTAGGACATTTCACCTAGGACTGGTCCTAGACAAGGGCAGAAATTCATTTGGATGCCCAAGTCAAACCAGCAATCACCATGGCCCCAAACTTTGGGTACATGCATTATTAGGTCATACGTAGCCCCTGCCAAAAATGAGGAATTTTTGAAATAACTTTTTCTATAGTTTTGGTCATAATTACAAAAACTAAATAAATGAAATATTTGGAGTTATATGACTCCTCATGACCCCAAATTTTGGTGGTAGGTCCTTGGGGACATCATTGGTGCATGATAAAAATTTCAGCACATTTTGATCACTGCATGTTGGAAAATCCACTTGTATGTGTTGGTGTATATATTGCCTTGGGGTGCCAATAGCAATAATTTAAATATTGTGCATTCAGCCTAGTGGAGGCATTCAAAAATCATGGATTTGATTCCAGTGGTTCATTAGGGTAAAGTTCACCCCTCAGATTAATTATGGGATTTTTGTAATCAAAAAATCCCATTAATTGGAATTTTTAAAAACATAGCTCCTTTTGAAAATAAATTTGAAAAATAGGTTTTCCTCAAGTAAAAATTATCAAACTTTGCCAAGTTGAAAATAAGGTTATATTTGACGTAGGAAAATTTGATCTTTCTGTTTGAAGAACTTTTGGAGTAAAATATCTTGAAATGCCCATTTTACCCTTATTTCATTTATTCTTGAATTGATGGATATACACCTCAGAAAAATTTGGAATATTTTTAGTATTGTAAAATTGTATTATTAGTTTTGCATAATTATTTCAGAATTTATGGGTGTGCTGATAGTTTTAAAATTAATATAATGGCATTTTGGTAAATATGTAAGAATGGGAATTGTTAGGCCATTACACTATAAAGTTGATGAAACTCTGCCAATAATCATAAATTAATATTTTATATGTTTTGTAATTTTCCTGGAATTTTGGATTACATATTCCTTGTACTTCATTTGGAAAAATGGAAATTATGTAGGTTTGATATTAAATAAAGAATTGGTACAAATAATCAAAGGAAAATTGTGAAACCCTGAAGACAGAAATATTTTATCATTATACATCTCAGGAAAAATTACCTAGGTTAGTGGATTTTAAATCATACTACTTCATGTGTAAAGTGACCTAGGAATTAATTTAAAAGATTTAATTAAGAGATTAATTGGCCAAGGAAAATTATGAGAACTCATATGATAGTTCCATTAGCCCATACTACCCTAGGATAAATATTTAAGGGCAAGAGGCCCTAAGGATTGGAAGATTCCATTTTTGGGGTAATAATAGGACACAGTCTGCATATAGTATAAATAGGGTATGCTTTAGGGGATTACCAGAGGATTGATTATCGGAAGAAATAAATGGTGCAATATGAATAATCCCTGGTGAGTAGTATTATCTTAGTGACGGGAGTAAAAGTGCAAGTCTTTAGGTAGCAACTGGAGTGGAGGTCGACGGAAGACCGTCGGTTTCTCGGTAATATCTTAAGTCACTAGGATTGTTCCAGAGCAACAATGAGAGCTGGGGTGAAACATGGGTAGTCATCAACTAAAGTAAATACCCTTGCGAAAGGGAACTTTGGGCGTAATCCCATCGTAGTTCCTAGTGCCCCCGAGAGCCCTTCACCGGGTATACCTTGGGCAGTCCTGGGATTAACCTTAAATCACTAAGTATAATAACCCGTAGACAAGAGTAGTCTAATAGGTAAAGACATTTGTGGTACCTTCTCACCCGTGTAGGGTTGGAGAGATTCATGATATATGCTCACCCGTGTAGGGTTTGAGGGAATTGGTATAAAGGCACTAATGTGCGTTCTCACCCGGGTTGGGTTTGAGGGTTTTCAGGACGGGTTTGGTCCTGCGAGCGGAAGGCTCGGAATGAAATACTTGCATGTGCATAAATATAGTGGCGGGGCATGCGGTACTGGCCGTTCGTCACACCGATGGCAGTACGGTGCACCAGGCGGTTGTGAGGGTTAGAGGGGCCAGTGGGTTGTTTTACACTGCGGTCTGAAGGACGACCCCCAATAACGCACATCCGACCCAACAAGACTGACGGGTTGTCAGCAAAGTACGTACGCGAGACTCTAGAGTGCACCTTGGACGTGTACAGGGGCGTATGAGAGGGGTCTAAGGCTTGGTAGTGTGCATACCGGCCTAGAAGCGGAGACGCCCGCTCCGCTGCTGCCGTAGCCACAGCGGTGGTACCCGAGAGTGATGCTAGCTCTCAAAAAGTGGGAACTAAAGGTATGTGATCACAGAGTTGTTGTGTGTGAGTTGCACTTGCCTGTGCATAAAATTGCATCATAACATTCATTCATATTAGGTCATACGCTTCATAGATCCTTATCATATAAACTAGTATGAAATCTTTTATATGATAAGTTAAATTTCATGGAAATCCTAACTTATATATTTGTATGAGCATTTATATAAGTTAGGGTACTTTTGTGATGGTAGTATAGTGGTAGAATAGTTTTTATTTACATGCACTTACTTGTTGTTCTTTACTTCATTTACCAGTACTGCTCTTTACTTACTTGTACCATATTTAGAACTGCTAGAGTAGAATTTATAATATCTATTATAACTGCTAGTTAGATCTTGTCACCTGTTTCCACCTTTGCTACCCCTTGTTGTCCTCCGATTCGTCCTCCCGCTCGGTGCCTAAGAGTTGCGGGGCGAGGTGCGGAGGAAACGGCTTAGTCTTTTTGACTAATGGTCGGTGACCATACTATTTTTAGGAGCCCGTGGAGATGGAGCACCAGCACATCGAGGAGACAGGACTTGAGGAGCAGATACCGCTACAACAGGCTACTACCACTAATGTGCGTCCTCAGGTGGGACGAGTTCTGATGTATTAGTATAGCTTCCGCTTTTATTTGAGAGAGAGAGTTGATATGATGTACTGGGCATAAGCCCTTATTACTCTTTCATTTTGTACTCATTGTGGACTATGTTTCTGTACTTTTCATTCTATATATATGATATGTACTTTGTGACTTGTGGACTAGTAGATTTGTTACGCTGTTATACTTCTTTTCTCATATTGGCCTACAGGTTATGTATATGATCGTAATAGCCGACAGAATTGGCGTGTTGCGGTGTCGACTAACCCGTGCGTTAGTGCCACCGTAAGACGGCGGTTCTGGGCATAAGACCCGGTAGCCCTCCTTGGTAAGGGGGAGGGGGTCTTACATATACTCCCATAGAGAGTGGACCAAAAGTGATCTTTGGTAGATCAGAAAAAGGGGTCATAAAAGGGTTTGGTAACATTTCTACTAGTTCTATAACAATCACTCAAGTGGCTTATCTAAAAGGTTTGAAACATAACTTAATAAGCATAAGTCAGCTGAGTGATCTTGGGTATGACACTTCATTTATTAAGAATGGGTGTCAGATTAAAAGGACAAGTGATCAGAAGGTGATCTTGTCTGGTTATAGAAAAGGGAATGTTTATTGTTTAAATTTTGATTATGAAAACATGAACTCTCATGTATGTTTAGTTGCAGATGAGAAAGCATTTTAGTGTGTCCAATGGCACAAGAGGCTAGCTCATCTGAACTATAAGACTATAGTCCAACTCTATAATTTAGAGTTAGTGAGGAATGATCCTCAGTTTAAGTGCATAAAAGAGGGTATATGTTCAGCTTGTCAAAAAGGCAAGCAGACCAAATCCTCTTTTCATAGTCTTGATACCAAAGACTCTGTGAGGTGTTTGTACCTCTTGCATATGGATCTATTTGGTCCTATGCCAGTTCATAGTTTAGGTAGGAAGGTCTATAATTTTGTGGTAGTAGATGACTATTCTAGATTTACATGGGTTTTCTTTTTGAGGCAGAAATCTGAAACCACTACTGTCTTTCATAACTTTGTTAAACAAATTCAGAATGAACTTAACAATTCAGTGGTCAAAATCAGAAGTGACCATGGAACTGAATTTTAGTCTGAATGTATGATAAGATTTTGTGAAGAACTAGAGATTCATCAGGAATTCTCCTCACCTAGAACACCTCAGCAAAATGGAATTGCTGAAAGAAAGAATAGTACTCTTATTGAGACTGGTAGAACTCTAATAAGTGACACTTCTCTCCCAGAATATTTCTGGGTTGAGGCAGTAAATACTGCTTGTCCCATTCTCAATAGAGCATCCATAACTAAGAGCCACAAAAATACACCCTATGAGATTATGAAGGGCAGAAAACCAAACATATCCTACTTTAGGATCTTTGGTAGCAGGTGTTATGTGCTTAACACTGGTAAGTCTCACATAACTAAGTGTTGGGTACATTGGAAAATGTGTACCAGATTTGAAGAAACCTCACCTTACTCAATGATATGCATCAAGGTGTATTTGATGTTGTTTTGAGTTTATATGTGCAAGTTAAGTAAATGCAGGAATGCAGAAAAATTTCTAAGTCCATGTGTCGACACCAGGAGAAGCTGTGTCGACACTTATGAAGGCTTGTGTCGACACTGGAGAAAAGCTGTGTCGACACTTGGAGTTAATTTTGTCGACACTTGGGAAGGCTTGTGTCGACACTAGAGAAAAGCTGTGTCGACACTTGGAGTTAATTGTATCGACACATGGAAAGGCTGTGTCGACACCAGAAGAAATTGTGTCGACATACAGAGGTAGTGTCGACACACAGAGAAGCATAATCGACATCAACTGTGTCGACACATAGAGGCAGTGTCGACACACAGAGAAAGTTTAGTCGACATCATTTGTGTCGACACACAGAGGCAGTGTCGACACACAGAAGCTTAGTCGACATCAATTGTGGCAACACACAGAGGCATTGTCGACACACAGAAGACCTTATCGACATCAACTGTGTCGATACACAGGACTTGTGTCGACACATGACAGAATTTCAACAAAGTAAATTTGTATGAAGAAAAGAAGTGACTGTGTCGACACCATAGAACTAGTGTCGACACATTCTACAGATGCTGTGTCGAGAAGCAGTGTCAACACCAAAGGAGCTGTGTCGACATCACCAAGGCTTGTGTCGACACTTAATCTACTTGTGTCGACACATGATGAAGTTCAGTCTCGACACTTTGCTGACAGAGACAGAGTTTCAAGAAGTGACTGGATGACTTGACAGCTGTCATTACCAACCAGTCTACTGTAATTGTCAGAGCTGTCAAAAGTTTGTTAGAAATCGGATCAGTCGGTTACCATGAAGAAAGTCTATATAAAGGCATTCTCCTTCAACAGATGATGAGGATTGATGATAGAAGAAAAATACAATACTGATATAGAATAAAAAGAAGTTGGAGAGAGAGAGCTCCATCTATTGAAGTGCAGATCCTGAACCAGTCTGCTAAGAAGGTTTCAGATTGAGATCTGAATATCAAGAAAGAAGCTGATTGAAGATCAACTTCACAGGAGTTCAACCCTACTGAGTTCAGATTCAAGAAGCTTTGAAGAAAGCTAAGAGTGGTTGTTCTTTGCCATCAGATTCTTCCAAGAACTGATCAAGAAGCTATCCATTCATTCTCTCTCTACTAGGGTGGTGGTAAAATACTTCGTTAAATCTATTTTCTATAGGATCTTTATAAGATCTGAGTTGTAAGCCTGTGTTTATAAAGGCTGAGTTGTAGGAGATTATTTTCTCTGAGTGGTAGGCCTTGTTGAAGGCTGAGGTAGGGCTGTGAGCCTAAGTTGTAGGAGATTGTGATCTCTGAGTGTAGGCCTTGTTGAAGGCTGAGGTAGGGCAGATTGCCTGAGCTGTAGGAGTGTGGACTCACTCTGAGTTGTAGGAGCCTAGTTTGGGTTCTGAGCTGCTGTAAGATCTGAGGATCTGAGTTGAAGAGAAGAAGTTAGGTCGAATCTAGCACACTGCTAGATAGGCAAAGGGGGAAAGTGGATGTACCCAGACCTTGGGGAACCACTATAAACTCTGTGTGCAATCTGTGTTTGTGTGATTCTGTGAATGATGTGATGTGTTAACTGTAGAATTAGTTGTTTCTGATTAATTAACTGAATAGATATTCTGCATTAGAAGAAAAAGGAATTACACCTATTCACCCCCCTCTAGGTATTTAGGAACTAATTCTTTCAAGTGGTATCAGAGGGAGGTTGCTCAAAAGATAGACTTAACAGTATGAGTGAGATCTATAAGGCAGAAATAAGTTCAAGAAAATGGGTTCAGGAGAAAACCATAAAGAACTTGGTTCAATGAAATTTCCTATTTGCAGGAAGGAGATATTTGGAATATGAAAGAAAAGGGTCAGATTATTCATGGAGGCATCTGATCCCAGAATATACATAACAGTTAAGGAAGTACCATATGTTCCTATGAAGATTTCTGTTCTTGATGCAAATCAAAGAATTCCAAAGGATTTTTCAGAGATGACTAAAGATGAGATCATCTTGGCAACAATGGATAAAAGAGCACAAAATATTATAGTAAGTGTCATTGATGATTCAACATTCCAGAATCTAATTCACTACAAAACCTCCAAAGAGATGTGTGACACATTAATTGTCTACATGGAGGGTTCTGAAGAGGTTAGGTAAGATAGAAAATCTATGCTTAATCAAGAATATGAGAGTTTCAGACAAGCTAAGTCTGAAAGTATAACTGAATGTTATAAGAAGTTCTATAGGATTGTCAATGAACTAATGTCTTATGGAAGAATATTCAGTACTTATGAGCTGAATGATAAATTCCTTAGGTCATTGACTAAGGATTGGGACACAAAGATCTGTGCCATAAGGGAAGTGGCCAGACTGGGTGAGATTTCTCCTCCAACAATGTTTGGAAAATTGCTGTCATATGAGATGCAGTTGTTGGCCAGAAAAGAGGAAGAGAAACATACAAAGGCTGACTCTAAAGAAAAGTCAGTGGCCTTCAAGGTTGAAGCCACCATGAAGAATAGGAGAATGTCTCCATCTTTTCCTAAGAGAGATGCAGAAATGATCTTAGAGAATTCAGATAATCCCAGTACATATAGCAGTGACTCAGATGAAGACTTTACAACATTCACAAGGCAGTTCCAGAGATTCTTAAAGAAAAAGCAGTGGAAATCTAGGCCTTCCACATCACAGTCCAGGGATGACTATTATCAGAAGGGGAAATCATCCAGGAAGGACAAGAATGGGACAAAGCCTGGCAAGTCAACTTCATCCAAGATTATATGCTATTGCTGCAACAAAGCTGAACATGTTGTTGTTGACTGTCCAGATAAAAGGAAGGAGTCTGCTAATAGAAAGAAGTCTCAGCACAAGAGCAAGAAGGAGAAATCCTTGGTTGCTGAGAAAGAGAAAAGCTTGACAGATCAATCAACTTCAGAGTAAGAATCTGAAGCTGAGGCATATATTGGTCTGTTTGCAGAAGAAGAGGATGAGTTCATACAATTACTGAACTCTATCTATGAGCAAGAGGACCATCAATGCAAAGGATTGATGGCAGTGTCTGAAGAAGACAAGTACCAGGATCAGACTGGCCCCAGTAAGGTAAAATATGTATCTGTATATTCTGATTACTTCACTGGGTCAGAATCAGATGCATCTCCATCAAGAGATGAAGATGGGTCTGAATCTGAAGGAGATATTCATCAGCTGATAGATGAATATGGGGATTTATTGCAGGCACTAAAGAAAAGCAAAAACCTGGCCAAGAATCAGGCTAAGGAAATTGCAGCTCTTAAGTTTGCTACATCTGATTCTGAGAAGATGCTGGATCAAAAGTCGAATGAGATTGCCAGATTGAAAAACATAACTGTTATTCAAATGAGAACAATCACATTCAAAAATGATCAGATTAAAAGTCTAGAGAATAGACTTCAGAAAGAAAAGGAGATAGTGGCTAGTTTTTCTAAGCCAAAATCTGTATTACCAATAAGATTAGGGTCAGTTTGTGTCTCAAAAGGGTAAGGCATGATTAGGGTTTAAGAGAACTGCATGCGCTGCTAAGTCCAATAAGAAAGGCAAAGCCCCAACACAAAATAAAAGACCAGCTGCAAACAATACAGCTAAGATTATACCTAAAAAGAGGTATAATAAGTTTGAGTGCTGGTGCTCTAGCAAGATATGCCATTATGCCTTAGACTGTTGACACAATACCAGTGTCAAGGAGAGTAGCAGTCTGCCTGTTAGAAAAGCTGCAGGCAGATTTGTTAAGTTTCAGACTAACTTGAACCAAGAACCCAAAAGTTATTTGCGTTCTAAGGTTAAGTAATCTTTGTTGCAGGTGAGTCCAAGTTTCCATGCCCTTATATGGTACTTGGACAGTGGATGTTCCAGGCATATGACTGGAACAAGTGGATTGCTGAAGGACTACTCACATATGCTGAATGAGCCTAAAGTAATCTTTGGTGGTTCTGAAAAGAGAGTCATCAAAAGTTTTGGTAACATTTCTAATAACTCAATTATAATCACTCAAGTGGCCTATGTAAAGGGTTTGAAACACAACTTAATTAGCATTAACCAGCTGAGTGATTTAGGATATGACATTTCATTTGTCAAGAATGGGTGTCATATCAAGAGGTCAAGTGATCAAGAGGTCATATTGACTGGATATAGAAAAATAAATGTATATTGCCTAGACTTTGTCTGTGAGAATAAAAATTCTCCTATCTGTCTTGTGGTTGATGAGAAAGTCTCTCATTATGTAAAATGGCACAAGAGGATAGCTCATCTTAACTACAAGACCATTGGCCAACTTTTTAGCAAAGAGTTAGTGAGGAATAGTCCTCAAGTTAAGTGTTATAAGGATGGAATATGTTCAGCTTGTCAAAAAGGCAAGCAGACTAGATCCTCCTTTCATAGCCTTGAAACTAAGGATTTAGTGAGGTGCTTGTACCTCTTGCATATGGATTTATTTGGTCCTATGCCAGTTCAGAGCCTAGGTAGGAAGGTTTACACTTTTGTGGTTGTAGATGACTATTCTAGATTCTCATGGGTATTCTTTCTGAGACAGAAATCTGAAACCCCAAAGGTCTTCTACAATTTTGTCAAACAAATTCAGAATGAATTAGATAGTTCAGTGGTCAAAATCAGAAGTGACCATGGAACTGAATTCCAATCTGAAAGTATGACAAGGCTGTGTGAAGAATTTGGGATTCTTCAGGAATTCTCCTCACCTAGAACACCTCAGCAAAATGGCATTGCTGAGAGAAAGAATAGGATATTGATTGAGGTTGGAAGAACACTATTGAGTGACACTTCTCTCCCAGAATATTTCTGGGCTGAGGCAGTAAACACTGCATGCCATGTGCTCAATAGGGCTTCCATCACCAAAAGCCACAAAAAGACACCCTATGAGGTTGTGAAAGGCAGAAAACCAAATTTATCCTATTTTAGGATCTTTGGTTGCAAATGCTATGCGCTTAACAATGTCAAAACTCACCTAACTAAGTTTTCTTCCAAATCCCAAGATGGGATATTTGTTGGGTACAACAATAATAAAAAGGCTTATAGGGTCTACAATTTGGCTACTCAAGTTGTAGAAGAATCAGTTCATGTCATCTTTGATGAAACTAGACTTATTAAATGTGAGTTGCCAAGTAGTTCTTGTAGCTCCACAGGTATACAGCAGAAGATGGACCAGCTTACTATCAGAGAAGATCCAACTGCAAAGCAGGATGTGGAAAATGGTAGTTGCTGTCCAGGGGAGTACAAGGCACTCTTGATGTCAATGAAGACCATGAGGTGCAGCATAATGAAGAGAATGAAGAAGGTAAAACTGCTGATAGATTACCTCCAGCAGTTAGACAGTTGAAGGATCATCCTGCACATCAGATCATTGGTGATCCAAGACAAGGAGTACAGATAAGGAGCAGGAACTTAAACACAGTTCTTTGCTCAAGGTTCTTATCTCAAGTGGAACCCAAGAGATTTGAATAAGCAATACAAGACACTCACTGGATTGAAGCTATGCAGGAGGAGTTAAATCAATTCAGAAGGTGCAAGGTCTGAGATTTGGTTCCAAAAGCAAAGGGCCACAATGTCATAGAGACAAAGTGGATTTATAGAAACAAGCTTGATGAGAGTGGGATCATAGTGAAGAACAAGACAAGACTAGTTGCCAAAGGATACAGACAGGAGAAGGGCATAAACTTTGATCAGACTTTTGCCCCAGTGGCAAGGCTGGAAGCTATCAGGCTATTTCTAGCCTATGCAGTATATCAAGGCTTCAAAGTATTCCAGATGGATGTTAAGTCTGCATTCTTAAATGGAGATTTAAAAGAGGAGGTCTATGTAGAGCAGCCCTCAGGTTTTGTTGATCCACTCAATCCTGCTTATGTTTATAGACTTAGGAAAGCTTTGTATGGGTTAAAACAAGCTCCAAGAGCTTGGTATGAAACCCTGTCTAATTTCCTCATTGAGAACAAATTCTCAAGGGGGAAAATAGATAAGACTCTATTCCTTAAGGAATCCAAAGGAAAGATAATCCTAGTACAAATATATGTTGATAACATAATATTTGAGTCTACTGAAAGTAACCTTTGTAGGAAGTTTGCAAAACTTATGCAAGGGAAATTTGAAATGAGCAGTATGGGAGAACTTAAGTTCTTCTTGGGTCTCCAAGTAAGACAGACTGAAGATGAATTGTCCATATCCCAGTCTAAGTTCACCCTGGAGTTAATTAAGAAGTATGGTATGGAGTCATCCACTACCATGAGAACTCATATGGGGACAAGTGTATCTCTTAGCAAAGATGATGCAGGGAAACCTGTAGATGAAACTTTGTATAGAGCAATAGTTGGCTCCCTCCTATATCTGACTTCTAGTAGACCAGATATCATGTATGCTACATGTGTCTGTGCTAGGTACCAATCATGCCCTAAAGAATCTCATCTTACTGCTGTCAAAAGGATTTTGAGATATCTTAAGGGCACCCCTAATCTAGGCCTTTGGTATCCTAGGAATAGAGATTTTCTACTAATTGGATATTTAGATGCTGACTTTGCAGGTTGCAAAGTAGATAGGAAAAGCACAACATGCACCTGTCAATTTCTAGGAGGATGATTGGTGTCTTGGAGCTGTAAGAAGCAGACCAGTGTGACAATTTCCACAGTTGAGTCTGAGTATGTTGTTGCTGGAAGTTGCTGTGCACAACTATTGTGGATACATCATCAGTTAGAAGACTATGGTAATCAGGTAAGTAGAACTCCATTATTATGTGATTCTACTAGTGCTATTTCTATTGCTCATAATCCTATTTCTCATAGTAGAACAAAACATATAAAAATAAGATACCATTTTCTTAGAGACCATGTAGAGAAAGAAGATATCTCTTTAGAATTTGTTAGTACTGATTTACAACTAGCTGACATGTTTACTAAGCCTTTAAATGAAACTAAATTCAACAATTTCAAAATTGAAATATGTATGTTGAACATAAATTAGTTTACAAAATTTGGCTAAGTAAAATTGTGTCGACACAAGAAGTTGTCTATGTCGACACATAGTAGTTGGTGTCGACATTCCAGGAAAGTGGTGTCGACACATAGTAGTTGGTGTCGACATTCCAGGAAAGTGGTGTCGACACATCTAGGGAATCGGTGTCGACACTTCAGAGAAGTGATGTCGACACATCCAGAAGTGGTGTCGACACTTAGAGTAAACACACAGATTTGTCGACCTCAGATCGTCGAACTCGACAAAGTCAAATAGCATTGATGTCGAGTCATTAGAAGTCTGTGTCGACACTTTTCAACAGTGTCGACACATTTAGAGAATGTTGACGCGAATTTTGACTTTCATTACTTAGAAAGGTATAAATAGGTCAACAACATATTCTGTCGACACACTCTCCATATTTTCGAGACCAAAACCCTGTGTCGACATCTTCTCTCTTCTCAATCCAAGCTTTCACTCAACCCTAATGATGCTAAAGCTAGAAGATAGTGTCAATGAAGGCTATGAGCTGGTACGCAACGCCTTTGATCATGCAGAACCCGAAATTAAAGCAGTAGTAACCCTAATTGCAGAAAATGGGTTGGAATTTCTGGTATCTGAACCAACAAAGATTTGGAAGAAAGAAATATTAGATTTCTATGGCGCAACTACTTTGGATTCTACTGGACTTAAGATCAAGTCTACAGTTCAAGAAACTAAGGTTAAACTTACTTTGAAGAGCTTAAGAAAAACTCTTCAACTTCCAAGAACTCAAGAAGAAGAAGAAGTACCTTCATCCAAGACTAGGGAAGCACTTCAATGGTGTGAATTGGATCCCACCATGAAGATTGGATCAAGCAATGAATAGAAAAGGGATGAATCTACAAGGCAAATTCTTTTCAGAAGTAGTGGGAAAAGTCATTCTCTGCAAGCCAGGGGCATGATAGGATTTCAGCCTATATGTTCAGCCTGATGACCAGGATCATCTACAGACTAAACACAGATTGGTTAGTAGTAATATTTGAAAAGATAAAGGAAAGTGTTAAGAAACCAAATCTGGGAAGGATTATGAGTCTCTACTTGGCTGGAATAATTCCAGAAGTAATGACACAGACTGTTGGTTCAAAGATTAACTATATGAGAAGAATGGACATCAGGATTATCTCCAGATGGGATAGAGTCCTAACAAAGGACATGCCAGATGAAGAGAGGCAAGAGATTCCTGAAAAATCACCTGCACAAGATATTGGAGTTAGTGCTCAAGTGTAGGGGAGCCTCATCTTGAGGAAGAGCCAACCCACTTGGAAAGTGAAATGGCTACACAAACTATACTTGAGGTAATTCAAGAGGTTAATCAATCAATTCTTATTGATAAGGATGAAACTCTAACTGAATCTTTGATTGATGTTGATCAGCCAACTGAACTACACAGTCAAGCACAAGATGTTATCATGGAGGATACATCAGCTACTGCTTATGCTCCAGAGATAAGAGTATCTCCAGTCCCAACTCAACAAGAACTCAACAAGAATTCACCCTTGAAGAGTTGTTTCCAGATTTAGTACAAGCAAGAACTGAGGGGGAGCACACTGATTTTGAGGGGGAGAAAGCAGAAATTGAGGAGGAGCAAGTTAACATTGAGGGGGAGGATGTAAGTCCTGCTAGGGAGAAGCAAGGGACTCAGGGGGAGCAACCTAGGACTGAACAGGAATTGCCTCCTAGTCCTAAGGATAGAGTTAATATAGCCAGTACCTCAGCTTCAGAAGATGAAGCAGAAATTCAAGCCAAAAAGAGGAAGCTAATGGTTTTCAAAATGAGAAACCAAAACTATTAGAGGGCATTACAAACTGCTCCACAATCCGCCCCAGCTACTGATTATAATTCCTTGTTAATCTCATTGCAAGTAAAGCTAGATGAACAAAAGATTGCCATGGAGAAATATATGGATGAAACTCACAAAGATCTACAACTCTCCTTGGCTACAGATATTAAATCAATAAGATTTGAAGTTAATCAAAACAAGAAGGAAATGACATATTATTTTCACAAAGGAGGCAATGCTGTGGTTTTCCTAGCAACACATCAAGAAAAGATCAAGACTCAAGTTGATGATATAGCTCTTAAGCAAGGCTATGTCCTAGAGAATCAACTTAGAATGAATGATAATCTGACAGAATCACATAATGTGATTGTTACAGAACTAAAGAATGTTGCAACTGCCCAAACTGAAGCAAGGACTAATGCTAAGGCAGATTTTGACAAGCAATTACAAGAAGGACTAGCTGTTGTCCAAATAGCTATTAAGGATTCACAAAAGACTATTTCTGCATAGCTACTGAAGTTAAAGTCTTTTTATAAAGATGGTGTAAATTTTCTTGATGAACAAATCAGATTTCAAAAAGATGACCTCAGGGATCATGTTGCAAGAGAAGTCATAAAGGGGGAGAGAGTGTTAGTCAAAGCTGGTTCAGATCATGCTAAATGGATATCTAATAGCATCAGAGCCACACTTGGATATCCACCCCTCTGTGATGATGACAATGTAGCTGAGTCAGGTATACACCCTGCCTATTTTGGAGGTGACCAACCTGAAGTTGCTCAAGTTATTTATCCTCCAGCTGATTTTGAAATGATTCACCAATAAGTACAGTCTATGTACAGCCCTCCAGAGGGTAATAAAAATGATATCATTGAGAAAGTAGAAATGTCAGAAGCTGCTGTGAATAAAGAGCAAGAAGCTTAACTGTCAAAGAAGAGATTTAGAGAGCAGACTGAGTTAAAGCCTGAATTTGAGCAGTGGAGTTCTACTTCTAGGAATATTATTCTGACTGCCTGGAAAGCTGTAAAGGACCAGACCCATGACAGGGGCAAATGGTACACAGAACAAGAATGACAAAAGCATGAAGCCAGGCAAGAAGCCATTGTTCAATATAGAAGAAAAGGCTAAAGATGGGAAGCTACCTCCTAATGCTCAGGAGCCTAGCAAATATTTCCCAAAGCCCTTTCACTACTTTGAAAGGCAAAGAATAATGGTTGAAGAGATAAAGAAGAAAGATCTAAAGGGCAAGAAGCCAGCTGATGATACTGATGCTCCAGTACAAGCCAAGATCCAATCAGGCAAAGGCATAGTTATCAAGGAGCCAGATCAGCTTTAGAATAGATTTACTTGATTTTACAACTTTGTAATCTTTAGTGCTGAAATCTATGTAAACTTTTGATTAGAAACTTTTGAAAGTTGAAACAAAAAAATAATTAATGCTCATTCTGGTTGCATTATTATTCTGTGATGACTTGTTATGTATGTTTTGTTTAGAAGTTACCCTGTCATATAATGTTGTTATACATCATAATGTGTATTTGTTATGAATGGTGTATATCATTGACTAAGGGTTATGACTTCTCCAAATAAGAGGAGATTGTTGGGTACATTGGAAAATGTGTACCAGATTTGAAGAAGCCTCACCTTACTCAATGATATGCATCAAGGTGTATTTGATGTTGTTTTGAGTTTATATGTGCAGGTTAAGTAAATGTAGGAATGCAGAAAAATTTCTAAGTCCATGTGTCGACACCAGGAGAAGCTGTGTCGACACTTATGAAGGCTTGTGTCGACACTTGGAGTTAATTGTGTCGACACTTGAGAAGGATTGTGTCGACACTGGAGAAAAGCTGTGTCGACACTTGGAGTTAATTGTGTCGACACATGGAAAGGCTGTGTCGATACCAGAAGAAACTATGTCGACATACAGAGGCAGTGTCGACACACAGAGAAGCATAGTCGACATCAACTATGTCGACACATAGAGGCAGTGTCGACACACAAAGAAAGTTTAGTCGACATTAATTGTGTCGACACACAGAGGCAGTGTCGACACACAGAAGCTTAGTCGACATCAATTGTGTCGACACACAGAGGCAATGTCGACACACAGAAGACCTTGTCGACACACAGGACTTGTGTCGACACATGACAGAATTTCAACAAAGTAAATTTATATGAAGAAAAGAAGTGACTGTGTCGACACCACAGAACTAGTGTCGACACATTCTACAGATGCTGTGTCGAGAAGCAATGTCAACACCAAAGGAGCTGTGTCGACATCACCAAGGCTTGTGTCGACACTTAATCTATTTGTGTCGACACATGATGAAGTTCAGTCTCGACACTTTGCTGACAGAGACAGAGTTTCAAGAAGTGACTGGATGACTTGACAGCTGCCATTACCAACCAGTCTACTACAACTGTCAGAGCTGTCAGAAGTTTGTTAGAAACCGGATAAGCCGGTTACCATGGAGAAAGTCTATATAAAGACATTCTCCTTCAACAGATGATGAGGATTGATGATAGAAGAAAAATACTGATACTGATATAGAATAAAAATAAGTTGGAGAGAGAGCTCCATCTATTGCAGTGCAGATCCTGAACCAGTCTGCTAAAAAGGTTTCAGATTGAGATCTGAATATCAAGAAAGAAGCTGATTGAAGATCAACTTCACAGGAGTTCAACCCTACTGAGTTCAGATTCAAGAAGCTTTGAAGAAAGCTAGGAGTGGTTGTTCTCTGCCATCAGATTCTTCCATGAACTGATCAAGAAGCCATCCATCCATTCTCTCTCTACTAGGGTGGTGGTAAAATACTTTGTTAAATCTATTTTCTGTAGGATCTTTATAAGATATGAGTTGTAAGCCTGTGTTTATAAAGACTGAATTGTAGGAGATTATTTTCTCTGAGTGGTAGGCCTTGTTGAAGGCTGAGGTAGGGCTGTGAGCCTGAGTTGTAGGAGATTGTGATCTCTGAGTGTAGGCCTTGTTGAAGGCTGAGGTAGGGCAGATTGCCTGAGATGTAGGAGTGTGGACTCACTCTGAGTTGTAGGAGCCTAGTTTGGATTCTGAGCTGCTGTAAGATCTGAGGATCTGAGGTGAAGAGAAGAAGTTATGCCGAATCTAGCACACTGCTAGATAGGCGAAGGGGAAAAGTGGATGTACCCAAACCTTGGGGAACCACTATAAACTCTGTGTGCAATCTGTGTTTGTGTGATTCTGTGAATGCTGTGCTGTGTTAGCTGTAGAATTAGCTGTTTCTGATTAATTAACTGAATAGATATTCTGCCTTAGAAGAAAAAGGAATTACACCTATTCACCCCCCTCTAGGTGTTTAGGAACTAATTCTTTCACTAAGTTTGCTGTCAAATCCCAAGATGGGATATTTGTTGGGTACAACAATAACAGTAAGGCATATATGGTCTATAACTTGACTACACAAGTTGTAGAAGAATCTGTTCATGTAGTGTTTGATGAATCTGAGCTAATTAACTGTGAGTTGTCTAGCAATTCTTGTAGCTCAACAGGTTTTAAAGAAAAGTTGGACATGCTGACCATTAATGATGACCAAACTGCAAGACAGGATGAGAAAAATGATGGTTGCTGTCCAGGGGGAGTACAAGGTCCACTAGCTAACATTGAAGACAATGAAGTTCAGCATGGTGGAGAAATTGAAGAAGTTCAAATTGCTGATAGAATGCCTCCAATAATAAGGAATCTAAAGGATCATTCAGCACACCAAATTATTGGTGATCCAAGACATGGTGTGCAAACCAGAAGCAAACACATGAACACAGTGTTTTGCTCAAGTTTCCTGTCACAGGTGGAATCAAAGAGATTTGAAGAATCCATACAAGACTCCAACTAGATTGATGCAATGCAGTATGTGCTGAATCAATTCAGAAGGTGTAAAGTATGGGAGCTGGTTCCAAAACTAAAGGATCATAATATTATTGAGACTAAGTGGATCTACAGGAATAAACTAAATGAAAATGACATCATAGTGAAGAACAAAGCAAGACTAGTTGCCAAAGGTTACAGACAGGAAGAGGGCATAAACTTTGATCAGATATTTGCCCCAGTGGCAAGATTGGAAGCAATAAGGCTACTCCTTGCCTTTGCTACTTTCCAAGATTTTAAAGTATACCAAATGGATGTCAAGTCAGCATTCCTAAATGGAATTTGAAATAAGAAGTATATGTTGAACAGCCCTCAGGTTTTGTTGATCCACTTTATCCTAATTATGTTTATAGGTTTAAGAAAGCCTTATATGGTTTGAAACAAGCCCCTAGGGCTTGGTATGAAACATTGTCTACCTTCCTCATTGAGAATAAATTTTTCAAGGGGGAAAATAAACAAGACTCTATTCCTTAGGGAGTCAAAGGGCAAGATGATCCTAGTCCAGATTTATGTTGATGACATAATCTTTGGATCTACAAAAAATAACCTTTGTAGGAAGTTTGCAAAACTTATGCAAGGGAAGTTTGAGATGAGCAGTATGGGTGAGCTGAAATTCTTCTTGGGACTCCAAGTAAGATAGACTGATGATGGCTTGTCCATATCACAGTCTAAGTTCACCAGGGAGTTAATTAAGAAATATGGAATGGAGTCATCCACCACCATGAGAACTCTAATGGGGACAAGTATGCCTTTAGGCAAAGATGATGCAGGAAAACCTATAGATGAGTCTTTGTATAGAGAGATAATTGGCTCCCTTGTATACTTAACTGCCAGTAGACCAGACATTATGTATGCTACATGTGTTTGTGCTAGGTACTAAGCAAGCCCTAAAGAATCTCATTATACTGCAGTTAAAAGAATTTTGAGATATCTTAAGGACACACGTAATCTTGGTCTTTGGTACCCTAAGAATAGAGACTTTTTACTAACTGGTTTTTTAGATGCAGATTTTGCAGGTTGCAAAGAAGATAAAAAGATCACCACTGGTACATGTCAGTTTCTAGGTGGTAGATTGGTGTCATGGAGCAGTAAGAAGCAGATAAGTGTGGCAATTTCCACTACTGAGTCTGAGTATGTTGCTGCAGGCAGCTGCTGTGCTCAGCTTTTATGGATTCAACATCAACTTGAAGACTATGGTCTCAAGGTAAGTAGAACTCCACTATTTTGTGATTCTACAAGTGCTATTTCTATTGCTAAAAATCCTGTATCACATAGCAGAACAAAGCATATAGAAATTAGATTTCACTTCATTAGAGAGCATGTTGAAAAATAAGATATCTGTTTGGAATTTGTCACCACAAATAATCAAATTGCTGACATGTTTACTAAACCACTAGATGAAACAAAATTCAATTATTTTAAAATTGAATTAGGCATGTTAAACCTATAGTAACTTAGTAAATCTATCTAAGTAATTCAATGTCGACATATAGTAGTTGATGTCGACACAAAAGGAAATCTGTGTTTACATATAGTAGTTAGTGTCGACACATAAGAAAAGTTATGTCGACACAACAAAATAGTGGTGAGATAGTGGTGTCGACACTCAGAGTTTGGTGTCGACACATAGAAGTTCTATCATTTAGATAGTAGTGTCGACACATACAGTCGTCTGTGTCGACACGCAGATATTAGAGTCGACTGTTAAGAAGTCTGTGTCAACACATCGCAAACTGTGTTGGCACATAGTGTTGTCTGACTCTGTCGAGACATTAGAAGTCCGTGTCGACACAATCTCTATAGTGTCGACACATTAAGTATTTATTACCCCGCCTTTTTACCTTCTGTGTTGACAAACATATAAATAGGTCACAGAACAACTTTGTCGACTACGCTCTCAACATTTTCGAGACCAAATCTTTGAGTCGACCAACCCTCATCTCTCTTCTCCTCAAATTTCTCGTCACCAATGGCGCCAAAATTGGAGAACAACATCAACGAAGGCTATGAATTAGTTCGCGATGGTTTTGAGAGTGCTGCGATTGAGATCAGAGATGTGATAACCCTAATCAAAGAAAGTGGTTTGGAATATCTAGTTTTAAAACCTACCAAGATCTGGAAGAAGGAGGTTCTTGAATTCTATAAAGCAACAACCCTGGATTTACCTGGATTGAAGATTAGGTCATCAATTCAAGGAAGCAAGGTGAAACTTACACAGAAGCGTCTGAGGAAGACACTACAGTTGCCCAGGACTCAGGAAGATGATGAAGTCACATCTTCAATGACAAAAGAAGCTCTTCAATGGTGTGGCCTGGATCCCACCACTAAGATTGAATCATCAATGCAGAGGAAGGGGATGAACTCCCAAGGAAAGTTTCTTTCAGAGATTATGGGAAAAGTAATTCTCTGCAAACCAGGAGGACATGATAAGATCTCAGCCTATATGTTCAGCCTAATGACCAGAGTTATTTTCAGAGTAAAAACTAATTGGTCTACTGTGATCTTTGAAAAGATCAAGGAAAGTTTGAAGAAACCTAATCTAGGAAGAATACTGAGTCTGTATCTGGCAATGAATATTCCTAAAGTGATGAACCACACAATAGAATCTAGGATAAACTACATGAGAAGGATGGATATGAAAATATTATCTAGGTGGGAAAGAGTTCTGACAAAGGATGGTTCTACACCACAAAAACAACCACAACTAAAAAAGAAAAAGACAACCCCCGGGAAACCTGAATCTTCTAGTGATTTATAAGAACAAGTGATCTTCAGTTTAGATGAAGAACAACAAGAATCTGCAAGGAAATCATCTGCCCCTAAGAATGTAGATGATAGTCAGATGCAGGGGGAGTATTTTTCAGAAAGCACCATACAACTGGATCAAGTTCAGGATGTGCTTCATCTAGGGGGAGCCAATGAGCTTTCTACAGCTCAACAAGAGGCATTGCCTCTAGAAGTTGCTCATGAGAAAGAGCAAGCTGCATTAGAGAGTGAAATAACCACTCAAACTATCCTTGAGGTAATACATGATATTAATCAAACTACACTAGATACTTAGCCAGATACACTAACTGTGCTTCTAACTAATGTTGAACAGACATACCATGATAATATTCCTGCACAGGATATAACAATGCATGCTACATCTGCATTAGATGATGCCCCATTAACTGTCCAAGATACAGATGTTCCACCTGTACAAACTCAATAAGAATTCACTCTTGAAGAGTTATTTCCTGATATTCAGGAGGCAAGGACTGAGGGGGCGTTGACTAGGACTGAGAAGGAGTTGCACTCTAGTTCTAAAGAGACAGTTGATATAGACAGTTCCTCAGCTTCTGAAGATGATGAGGAAGCCTCAAATACAAAGAAAAGGAAACTGATGGTCTACAAGAAGAAGAGCTTAAGCTACAAGAGGGCTTTGCAAACAGTACCTAAACAACCAGCCCCAGCAGTTGACTACAGTTCACTGTTGGTTGCTCTGCAAGTTAAAATGGATGAGCAAAGACAAGCTCTTGAAAAATATGTGGATGAAAACCATAAGAAACTTCAGTTTACTTTGGCTCAATATATAAAATCAATCAGATTTGAAGTAAATCAGAATAAGAAAGAGATGACAGACTGCTTCCATAAAGGAGGTAATGCTGTAGTTTATCTGTCCAAGCAGCAAAAAGAGGCAAGGACAAGATTGATGATATAGTGGTAAAGCAAGGATATGTCCTAGAAAATCAAATTAGAATGAATGATAATCTTATTGAATCACATAATGTGATTGTTACTGAGTTAAAGAATACTACAACTGCATTAACTGAGGAAAGGGCTAAAGAGAAGTCAGAGTTTGATAAGAAACTTCAAGAAGATTTAGCCACTTTCCAATCTGCCATTCAAGCCTCTCAAAAGATCATATCTGCTCAGCTATAGAAGTTTAAAGCTTATTATACATAAGGCACCAACTACTTAGCTGATCAAATCAGATTTCAGAAAGATGATCTCAGGAATCATATTGAGAGAGAAGTCATAAAGGGGGAGAGGTTATTAGTCAATGCTAGCTCATAGCATGCTAAATGGATAACAAATATTGTTAGAGCAACTCTGGGATATCCTACCTTGTGTGATGATGATAATATAGCTGAGTCAGGCATTCAAGCTGCAGGAATTGAAGGGGGTCAGCAGGAGGTAGCTCAAATCATATACCCCCCTTCTAACTTTGAGGGAATTCAACAACTGGTTCACCAGATGTATAGCCCTCTAGAGGCTACTAAGAATGTTATAATTGAGAAAGTGGAAATGTCAGAGGTAGCATTGAATAAAGAGCAAGAAGCTCTACTCTCAAAGAAAAGGTTTAGAGAGGAGGCTGAACTGAAGCCTGATTTTGAAAGATGGAGTCCCACCTCCAGAAATATAATACTCACTGCCTGGCAAGCTGTCAAAGACAAAATGCATGATAGAGGCAAGTGGTATTCTGAACTTGAATGGAGCAAATATCTGCAGAGACAAGATGCTATATATCAGTTCAAAAGGGATCACAAGGCTGGGAAAATTCCTGCTACAGCTGTGGAGCCCAGTAAATACTTCCCAAGTCTTATCACTATTTTGAAAGGCAAAAAGTTAAGGCTGAAGAACTTAAGAAGAAGGATCTCAAAGGCAAGAATCCAGCTGAAGATACTGAAGCTCCAGTACAAGAAAGGGTCCAGTCTGGCAAAGGCATAGTGATCAAGGAGCCTGATCAGCCTTAGGATAGATTGACTAGATTTTAGAACATTGTAATCTTTATTTTTAAAATCTATGTAATCTGTTGTTAACAAACTTTTTTTGAAGTTTAAACAAAATAATGATTCATGCTTATTATGTTTGTATCATATTCTGTGATGATATAATATACTTGTTTTGTTTATATATTATCCTGTCATTGAATGCTTTTATACATCATATTGTTTATTTTATTATAAGTGATATATATCATTGACTAAGGGTTATGACTTCTCCAAATAGGAGGAGATTGTTGGGTACATTGGAAAATGTGTACCAGATTTGGAGAAGCCTCACCTAACTCAATGATATGCATCAAGTTGTCTTTGATGTTGTGTTGAGTTATCATGTGCAGGTTAAGTAAATGGAAGAAAAATTTTCTAAGTACAAGTGTCGACACTTGGGAATGGCTGTGTCGATACCAAGGGCCAGATTGTGTTGACACCCAGAATTTGTGTCGACACACAGAAAATCTGTCGACAACGCTGTGTCCACACCAAGGGCCAGATTGTGTCGAAACCCAGGATTTGTGTCGACATACAGAGAAGTTGTTGACACATTCCAGAATTCTATCGACAACGACTGTGTCGACACACAGAACTTGTGTCGACACACACCAGAATTCTATCGACAACAAATTTGTCAAGACAAATAGTGATTGTGTCGACACTCAAGACTTGTGCCGACACATTCCACAAAAGCTGTGTCGAGAAGTAAAAGTGAAGCTGTGTCGACATCATCAAGACTTGTGTCGACACATGGACTATGTGTGTCGACACATGTGAAGTATTCACTCGACATTCTCTACTGCTGGGTCAAAGTCCAATGAAGGTTGAAGTAATACAACTGGAGACTTGACAGCTGTCATTACTGACATTGCTGTCACATCTGTCAGAGGTGTCAGTAGACCGTTTGGAACCGGAATAGCCGGTAACCATGGATGAAGCCTATATATATATGCTCTTTCAACAATTGTGACAAGAATAGAGAATTATCAATTGTAAAGAAGTGATCGTGAATACGATCAGTGTGTAACACCCCCAACTGTCGCATGGCATATAACAGAAGGTCCAGCTGGAACCCGACGCCATATACCACAAACAGTCGGAAGGGATACTAAATGAATAATCAAACCAACCAATTAAGACTACTCGTCCTAATCACAGAGCATTCTAGCGGAAGATTTTAAAGTTGAAAGAACCCAAAATTAAATCCATCAATATGAATGTCCACAGCTACAACAATAGGAATGAAACCCCAAATACACAGAAACGGGTACATGGCCTTACAAATGTTCACTTAATAAAGAGTGTTTTACATACATCGGCTCGCAGGCCGGCCACACATGATAAATATAAAAACAGCTATTCTACGGCCTTCTAGGGCCAGCACAGCAACATGAGCTCCAGCCCGCTATTTGGCGCTCGGCTCCGCAGCACCTGCAAGCACATACCACCGTACGGTGGCAAATAAAGCAACGGTCAGCTAAAAGCCGACCAAATTATAACGACCCCGCCCCTGACTCGGGACGGCGGTGCTCTTTCCCTGCATAACATTAGCCCAACAATATATATAGCGCAATTATAATTCGCCACAGGTGTAGGCTCGCACGGCCAAACACCCCGTGCACTCAGGGCACATTCATGGTGAACCCTGACCCATCAGTGCATTCACCACCACCCCCAGGATGGCAACAACATGTGACCATTTAGCCTTTCTGACCACCGTCTAAGGCTCCGACTATGCCAACGGCCAGTCCCCGTCTTCGGGTCTCTCGCACCGAACCACATAGCCTAGGTCCAATTCCACTTGCCCGTTGCTCACGCCGCATGTCCAATTTAAGTCCTTTGCGCGGGCCAAGCTTCTCTCGGATCCCAAATTTTCCAAAACAATCTCATAACCCAGTTATGATCAAGGCCGGTTCCCAGACCGCCAAGTTAGCAGAACACGTTTCCGCTCAATTTTCCGGGTGCGCCTTGAAGCTAACCTCCAAGGATCCCTGCTACAATCTACCGCGTAGAAACCTGAAAAATCCAAAGCACGGAGTCTTCTCTGGCAAAACCACATCAAATGCAACATCACCGATCCAGACAAAACATGTCCGGGTAGGCTTCACACACAATGCCTATGCCCGTACTTACGATTCCGGGCTCTATATGCAACACAAGGGAGACTATTCCCGTCAACCCCAAGGAACACCACGCACTCACCGCATACTCGCGGGAGCGGGATTCCCTATGCAGAAAGAAAGAGCTTCAAGCGCTCAAGTTGAGA